>CM060698.1:37354347-37866847 GCA_030686995.1 Artemisia argyi
ACTAAAAAAAGTGAATTAAAAAAAGTGAACTAAAAGAACAGTGAATTAAAAAAATAATAATAATTAAAAAAAAACACTTATGTGAATTGAAAGAACAAAAAAAAAGAAAGGGACTAAGTTTGTAGATATGCAACATACTTTCTCAAAAGTACCGAAATACGTAACCTACTAAAAATATTACTTATATCGCTAACAAATTTCAAAATTGGCACAAGATACGTAATGTTGACCGAATTTTTACCTGGTTAACCGGTTTGGAGGTTAACATATAAAAAAACTTACATTATCAGTCCCTGTGGTTTGTGTCTGTTTTCACCGGTCATCCTTTAACGTCATTTCAGTTATAAAAGTTACAATAATGGTCCTTGTCGTTTGGGTTGACTTTCACCTTTAGTCCCTCGACTTTATTTTCACTTTTTCGTCCGTTTTTACACGTTTTCGTCTGTTTTTACACGTTTTCTTTCGTTTTTCCACATTTATAAAAAAATATCGAATAAAATTTTATAAAAAATATTTTATAAAAAAATTGAAATAAAATATTTTTCCGAATATATTTTCGAAAAAATAGTTTTTTTCGAAATTTTTAGAAAAATAATTTTTTTATAAATTTTTTAGAAAAAAATAAATTTTTTTTAGAAAAATATTTGAATAAAAAATATATTTTTTCGAATTTTTTTAAAAAAAATATTTGAATAAAATATTTTCGAAAAAAAATATTTTTTCTAAAATACTTTCGAAAAAAAAAAATTTTCGAAAATTTTTTAGAAAAATATTTTTCTAAAATATTTTCGAAAAAAAAATAGTTTTTTCTAAAATATTTTTGAAAAATAATATTTTTTAGAAAAAATATTTTTTTTCAAAAATTTTTTAGAAAAAAAAAATTCTAAAATTTTTTTAGTAAAAGAATAAAAATTTTTTAGAAAAATATTTGAATAAAAAAATATTTTTTCGAATTTTAAAAAAAAAAATATTTGAATAAAATATTTTCGAAAAAAAATATTTTTTCTAAAATATTTTCGAAAAAAAAATATTTTTTCTAAAATATTTTCGAAAAAAAAAAATTAGAAAAATTTTTTTTAGAAAAAATATTTTTTTTTCGATTTTTTTTTTTATAAAATTTTATTTGATTTTTTTATAAAAGTGGAAAAACGAAAGAAAACGTGTAAAAATGGACCAAAACATGTAAAACCGGACGAAAAAGTAAAAATAAAGTCAATGGACTAAAGGTGAAAGTCAACCCAAACGACAAGGACCATTATTGTAACTTTTATAACTGAAATAACGTTAACGGATGACCGGTGAAAACAAACGCAAACCACAGGGACCGATAATGTAAGTTTTTTTATATGTTAACCTCCAAACCGATCAACCAGGTAAAAATCCGGTCAACATTACGTATCTTGTGCCAATATTGAAAGTTTGTTAGCGATATAAGTAATATTTTTAGTAGGTTACGTATTTCGGTACTTTTGAGAAAGTATGTTGCGTATATACAAACTTAGTCAAAAAAAAATAAAAAATAAAAAATAAAAAATACATAAAAAAACATGGACTTATGTTTCTCATTTAATCTTAGGTTAATCCCCACTATTAGATCAAATTAGATAGATGATGGGGATTTGTCCCTTGATATGAATCGAAGTTAGAGTATGCAAAATAAAGTGACTCATATAAATGTATATATTTGCTAAAATCTACTTTTGGAAGACTAATAATCTAATATAATTGGGATGCTGAGTAGGTATTGGTTAGGGAATAATGTTTTTAATTGGAGGAAAAGTCTCAACTTGTGCTATGCTTTCTTTTGAATGTCTTTTGGAACATTCGGAGTAATGAGATATAAGTGGACCAAGTTTCCCAAACCAATTCAACAAGGCAAAAGTTTGAGATATAAAGTTTTAGTAGATACATAGAACTATGGAAGGAATAACTTTACAACATAAAGATCAAAATGTTACGTAATTTAGTTGATCTTGGAAATTTACTAAAATACTTAACCTAAGAACCCGTATAGTTTTACGACATATCTTAACTTTGCCTCAAGTTTTTGTAAGAAAAGGTTTTGTGATGATAACTCTTAACATCTTATTAAAAAAACCACATCCTGTTTTGTAACAGAGACTACGTGGTATCAAAATATTAATAGAAGGACCATTATACTTCGATCATTCAAAGTGTGTCTATTTAATATGGATAGGCTTTTTAGTATGCTGAAGAGTGAAAGTGATCCTCAGTTCCAATCCAAAAAAGTTAAAAGGTTCATAATGATTTAGTTAAGGTGAATTGCCCAAATTCCACTTATGAGTGAAAGATTCTAAAATGAATAGTTGCAATGTTTCTAGTTGAATTGTTCTTTGAATGCTGAATGAAGGACCTATGCAAAAAATGCATTCTACATGTAGCTTTTTAGACGGGACGTATTGATGAAAGTTTTATCATTGTCCCCTCACCGATACATTATCTCATTCTTATTACATTTTCATCACCTTTTACCCATGTGAGCACCATTTATTATAACTACCATCACATTAAGGGCCCGTTTGGTTTGTAGATGAGTTTAGGTTAATATTTGGATTTAAATGTAAAATTGTAGATTAGGATTTGGATCTGAATTTAATATAGAAAGAGAAAAATAATCATAGTGAGAGTGAAAAAATATATTATTTAATAAATATTATTTAATTTATATATTAGTTACAAATTATTAAAAAAATAATATAATCAATTTTTTATACAAAAAACAAAACTTGTGGTCCCATTTTTTCTTAAAACCTACATAACCCCGTACTTTTACACACACCTACTAATCCAAACCCAAATTTTAATAAAGCAACCAAACATCTTAATTTAACTTTTTAATCATAAACCCAATGAAATCCTCCCAATCAAAGTGGCCCTAAAAAAATATGTCACGCCTCCTTCACATAAGTCCCACACTGCCACAAATAAACCATAGACAAATAGACTATTTGTCATCACACATAAAATTGAGACTCGCATTATTTGAAAATTCTATTATTATTAAAAACACATTAAAAAGTAGAAATAAAAACAAGCATTGCATTTAACTAAGCCATATTTTATAAATTCAGAGGACCAATAAAAAACAAAACAAATTCTTCCTTTTACCCATTAGTTAGCTTCAAACACATACACACACTAAAACACACACTACTGATAAACACACATAAATACAATATTTTATAAGAAAATTTTGCACAACCAGCTCAATTTTTACCCGTGGGTTCATTTTCTAGTAAAAAAAAGTGTTTGTCAAATTTAGTCTTGTGTGACTGTTAGATCGTGCAATTTCATAGATTTCTCGACATGTGTCTAAAAGTTGGTAGGATGTTTTGCGTGACCAAGTTCTTTTTTCTAGACCGACATGACCTTTTTGTCTTATTAAAAGAGCGAGACCCACCATTATTTTGTTTTTCTATTTTGAAAAATGTGTTTTGTCTTAGAAAAGTAAGTCTCACTTTCTAATAAGACAAAAATGTTATGTAGGTTTAGCAAGAAAAGAAACTTGGTCGCACAGAACGTCACTTCGGTCTAGCAAAAAATATCCCACCAATATTTGGATACGTGTCGAGAATTCTGTGGAGTCGCATAATGCTAAATTTGAAAAACATTTTTGTTAATACAAATAATGTTTAAAGACGTTATTTATATTTTTCGGTTTCTCTACTTTTTTATAATAACAATAAACGTTAAACTTGATGGATGATCAAAGAAATATTTTTATCATACACTTTACATTTTTAAAAACGTGACAAAACATTTTCACAAAAATAATTAAACAAATTATTTTTGAATATATAAAAAATGTTTTAATAGGAATAAAATTCAAAATTTGATTTTTCCCTCTCAAAAGAATATTCCTTAACAAATTTTACAAGCCACCATAAAAAGGGAAGCGTCTAGTATTCGTTCAGGTTCCTCTTTGCCTATAAATAGTGGCTAATTTTTCACCTTTTGCACATAATTTCTCTTCCCATTTTCTGTTTATTAAATCCTTATTTCTTTTATCATTAAATTTTGTGAGGATTAGAAGTGGCGATCGTATTGTGTAATCGGGCTTATTATGTAAACTAGTTAGTAACTAGTAGAAGCCCAATGGGCCGATCCCATTAGTAAGCCCATCGTGGCATCTAGAAGTATATATACCCTCTCCTAGTTGAAAAAGTGTAGATTCATATTTTAGGTGTGTGATAATCTAATATTACACCTTTTTGGTTGCACCTTCTCTCTATCTACTTTCCCTTTCTATAAAACCTTCCATATGTGTGCATGATCTTGATCCATTGGGTTCTTACAATTGGTATCAGAGCTTGCACATGACGCTGGAATGAGTTTAGTGTCAAAAATGGTTTAAAAGCTTCAAACTTTTGAAAAACGTGTTATATGAAAGTTTCGAGTAATTTCGTGTCCTAAATTTGCTCGTTAAAACTACTAAAGTTTACAACTTTCTTACTTCTTTTATCCTTCTTATAAGTCTTATAAAAAAGAAAATGGTTTAAAAACACAAGAATATCAACTTTTAAGGATTTTTGTCGAAAAATGTATTAGTTCATTTTTAGCTAGAATCGGGTGCTTTATCGGTTGAAAGTGTTAAAAGTTGATATTTTTATGTTAGATTTAGGCTTATAGATGAGGTATTGAGTAGAAAATTAGGAGAGGAAACAAGAGTTAGATAGTTTTTGATAGTTTTTAGGTTGAATAGTTTCCCATAATTTTTCTCGAAAAATTTCAATCTTCAAAAAATTTCAAAAACTTTGAATTTTCTCAAAACTGATATGGCTGTACTTTTAGGTTGAGTAATATAGAATATCGAGTACTTTTAGGGTTCGAGTAAAAAGTTTCGAGAAATCCTACGTGTCCTACTAGCTTAGTTGAGACTCCACTATCTTTGACACGTGGCTTCGAGTAAATTAGGTTTCAAGAACTTTGGGAATTTTTAGTAATTTCTAGACTTTATAAGGCTATACCTTTTCATAGATTAAAAAGTTTCGAGTAATTTCTTCCTTAATAGGCCTAGTAGTACTTTTGTGAACCTTGTTACCTAATAGATTGTATGGATTTCGAGAACCTTTGAGAATTTCGAGAAATTTCCCCAATTTGCAGAAAAGGAAAACAACCTTAAACGAAATCTTTCGAGAAATTTCTTTACAAACCAAAATCATATACCATTGTCAGTTTGAAAGATCCATATTCAAGTTTCATTCACACATCAAATAATGTCACTCATTTTTTAACCATTCTTTCAAGTATACTTAGGAGTAATAAAATGATACATGAAACCAATGTAAAATATTAGAGAAACGATATAAACAAATGACAAAAGAGAATATGACTTATTTACATGATTCATGAATCAAAAGTAACCAGACTTCATTTGCTACTAACATTTTCACGGCAGATATTCAAGAACCTACTTCAAATAATGATATTGGTTGTAAACCTTCTTATGATACTGACACAGCAATTGAGATAAAAGATTATGATTCTACGGTGGCATATAGTCTATTTGGTCAAAAGAAGCAACAGCTTGAGCTACCCCTTTCCACTACTGATAAATTTTTAGAGGAACACCATGATAGCAATATTGTGTTTGCAACTCCAGAAATGAATCCTACTGGAGAAGAGTGTGGATAGATTGAAGCTGCTCATGATCAAGAACGTGCTTTCCTTGAATCATTAATCCATAATTGTCAACTTGAGGTTGAGAAATGTCAAACTGTCAATCGCGAAGTTAATGTCGCGAATGTTAAATTGACAACTGAGCTTAAGAGATACAAGGCAAAATTAAAAAGTTTTGAAATGACAAATGAACGCAAATCTGACTAGAAATTGGCTAAAGAGATCAAGTGGTTAGAAACACGAATTTAAATGATAAACTTGATGAACTTCACATAGTTACAACTAGAAAAATCAAGTCTTTGAATGAAGAAATTTCCAATCTTAAAAACCAACTTTCAACAAAAACAACAACTTAACATTCATGTATTATTGCTAGAATTTGAAAAATAAATCTGCTAACTATTTGTTAAGTAAGACGTGATATTGTTTGGTTATATGCATCACTTTTATTGACATATTGATATTACCTCATTTAAAATTTGAAAAATTCTAATAATCTAACAACTAGTGTAAACAATAAGAATTTCCTTTTGCTTCAATTTGGTTTCAAATATACTTTTTTCAATTAAGTTACGAACTAACTGTTTTCCTTTATAGCACAAGGTATGCTAACATAAAAGGGTAGGGTCGTTGGGGTGACGTGGAGCCAAAGTTACCACACCGGGGAGGAGGCGTTGGGTCGGCTTGGGATGGGGTGGGGGGAGGTGTTAGTTTGGCAACGAGCGTTGGATTTTATTTAATTTTTATTTTTTTTAGTATGTGTTTACGGTGTTCGTATGGTGCGTGTGTATTTGAGTTTTGTAGTGTATGTTATGAGGAAGATAAAATGTGCAAGTTTTTTTTATTGTTTTATTTTTTGTTTAAAATTTAAACCTTTTAGAATGTTTAATTTGAAGTTTTAGTCCCTTTAAATTTGATAGTTTGTAATTGTTTGAATGTAGTTTTTGGTTTTGTATTATGTTTTGTTTTTGTATTAGATTTTTTTTTTTTATTTAATGAATGAAAAACTAGTTTGTTTAAAAAAAATAAAGTAAAATGGTGGGTATTAAAAGGGATGTTTTAACATGTTACGTATTAGTTAGAGGTATTTTGATGTGCAATTGTTAAAGTTGAGAATGCTAAGATAGCAGTGAGATGTAGCGGTGAGCAAAATCGCCCAAGTCCTGATAACCGACCCGATCATGACATAAACCGATAGTCCCGAAACCGAATTCTAGCTTCTCGGGTCGGGAGTCGGGATGGATTTTTAGCATTTTCGGGATTCAGGTCGGGTCGGGACGGGTGATGACGCTCGAATTATACATATTTTATATAGCGTTATTTTTAGTTTCTATATGATTTATAAGGACTTTCGATACTTAATTGCATGAAAATGCATTTTAGGTCCTCTATACAAAGATCTTCAAGAACCAAGGCAAAATATACAAATTCAAGATAATCTTATGATAAAGCCTATTTCAAGAGAAAAGAGCGCCGAGCTTATATCTAAAGTGTGCTGGTTACGAGGATGAATATAGTCCTACACAATCTAAGTCAAATCAAGTAAAGTGCGGCGATCTTATATCTGAAGTCCGCCAACCTTCAAGCTCTATTAATGACCCTTTGGCTCCAAGAAGACATCTGAAGGTCGCCGTTGTTTATCTCTCAGATCGCCTGTATTCAGTGTGAAGTCCGCCGACCTTTTCCTCAAGTTCAGCGTATTTCAGTGCCTAGCCATTCATCCTTCGCCTATAAATAGAGCTTCATTACGCCTCATTTTCATACACCAACACTCTTCTCAACAACCAACAAAGCTCTGATAATAATCCATCTCATATTCCAATCATTGGGGTGGTAGAAATAAAGTCAACGTTCTAAAAGCGTTGTAATACTATCTCGATATTAATTGTGGTGATCGCTAGTGACGGTAGCTTCTTCATTACATTAATTCAGAAAGTATGTTGATCATTTTGTACGATATTACCACTGTAAGCATGATTATTAAAGCCATGTTAGGCTAAACTCCTTATGGTTGCTTGGATATGTTAATATAATAAAGTGTTTGGTTATGGTTATGATCTCTTGTTTTTGTTACGATCTTGCTGTGTACTAAATTTATCACCATTGTTTATCTCTTTGATTATAATTACTAATTGAAATGGGTCGAAAGATTCAACTAGTATTTTATGGATTTCAACATATGTCTATGTATGTTGATCAATTGAAGGAGAAATCGCTTTTGTATTGAAATAAACAATAGAGTTTGAAACATTGCAACTAGTACTTATACTTGTTAACCACTCATTTAAGAACTAGCAGACATAAGTCTTGAATCATATCTGTTAACTGATGAAGCGTTATTTTGACGAAAATAATTACTCATTTCTTGAACTTACTTAAGCCACTGAGATCATTATCATATGCCATCACTGAGTTATAAGAACTATCCAAGTAATCATATCTGTCTCATATTTAAATTTCAAAACATTTGCATAAGTTTTCTAAATCATCTTGATTAAGTTAATTGATACATAAGAGCAAACCTCACTCCTTATGGAACGACCTGGTCTTACCAAAACTCTTTACTATAAACGAGGGTTATACTTTTACCCGTGTGTTTTGAGTAACAAAGATTCGGTAAAATTAGTCTTATAAATTTAAAGCTTTCGAAACACATCAACGGGCCAAAAAACCGACTACTTTCGGGTCGGTATTCAGTTTATGATTTAAGTGACTTTCAAGATTGGGATTAATCGGGACGGGTCGGGATCCGGCCCGATGCTATGCCCTAGTGAGATGACATAAAATGGTGATTTAACATCTTACCATACCTAGACCTCTTATAGTTATGATTACAAAAGCCTTAGCATGTGTAACTTTTTTAGTTATACTGTTGTATATAAATATCGTAACATTTTCTCGTATAACATTAGCCACACATAAATTAATTGTTGGGTACTCGTCGCCGCACATAAATTAAATTGTTGGGTACTTGTTGCCGCAAAATCGAGTAACCGGCAGTAAATTTTAAGAAGCTTACCGAAACACCCCTATCTATACTACTATATCGCGAGTACCCTGAAATTAAATTTTCCGGTGAATCATGTATTTTAGTTTTTTTTCTACAATAAATTTACGGATGTTAAGAATTTCGTTTAGCCCGTGCCCGTTCGGGCTCGAGCCCATTTGGCCCGCATCCGTTCATGCTCAATCCCATTTGGCCTGTTGCCCGTTCGGGCTTGAATCATACTATATTATAATGGAGGAAAGCCTTCTAATATTAGAATACTTAAAATTAAGCCTTACAAGTTAATAAGCTTAAAGTACAAGTGATTCAAACACAAATGCTACTTATAGAAATTCCCCTCATATCTAATTCCAGCATACAATTAATACTAACATTAAATACAATAAATAAATCATTATGTATATTAAATACAATTAATTAACTGGTCAATAAATACAATTAATGCACTTATTAAAACACCCCTTACATAAGAAATACAAATTATCAAGCATATTGTACAACCAACTTAAACACAATTCCTGCATTAAATGTTACTAATACAAATAATAAAGCATATTATACAAATATTCAAGCCCAAACGGGCAATGGGCTCGAGCCCGAACGAGCACGGGTCAAACGGGCTCGAGCCCGAACAGACACGAGCCAACAGGCTCGAGCCCGAACGGACACGAGCTAAACGAAATTTTTGATATCCGTAAATTTATTGTCAAAAAGAACATATTAAACTAAAATATGTTCACATATTATACAAACCAAGCAAACTACTAAAATAATAATAATAATAATAATAATAATAATAATAATAATAATAATAATAATAATAATAATAATAATAATAATAATAATAATAAATAAATAAATAAATAAATATAAACTAAGCAAAATTTCATCAAACTTTTGCCATAAAAAACTAATAAATATACAAATAAAATAAATTATTAGTCGAAAAAATTAAATTACAGGGTGCCCGCAGCTGCATCGCGCGGGGACCCTGCTAGTATTTGTATAATGTGCTTTATTATTTGTATTAGTGACATTTAATGTAGGAATTGTGTTTAATTTAGTTGTACAATATGTTTGATAATTTGTATTTCTTATGTAAGGGGTGTTTTAATAACTGTATTAATTGTATTTATTGACCAGTTAATTAATTGACTACATTAAATAGCATTAATGTGGTGCTTTATTGTTTTTAATATGTGAATTAAAGTGGTGTACACTATGCTTCTTGTCTTGTAAGTCTGAAAATTATGTGCATTAAAGTTGTGTAAACTATGCTTCTTTTCTTGTAAGTCTTAAAAGATTACAAGCATTGAAAGCTAGCCAAAAGTTCAGTGTAGATCTAAGATTTACCAAAGATCTTATCCATCCATCTCGTCCGTCCATTTCTTTTCTTCCCAGCCGTTAGATTAATCATATTTTTTAATAATAATCAAAAGGGCAACATGGTCCTTTCCCATCCTATCAATTTCCCCTAAACCGTCTACCCACCCACTCTCAGTATCAATACTCAATCTCTCAATCTCACTCTCAATCTCTCGCTCTCACCCACTCTCATTCAATAACCGTCACATCATCACTATCAAATCCGTCATTAACTGTCATTAACCACCATGAAATGGCATTAAGTAAGGAGAAAACGGTCTCTTATGTCGTTGCTGGTAATTTCCTTCATATTACGGTTATTTTTTTTCTTCATATTTTGGTTATTATTAGTTTGATTATCGTTAATATTGTATAAATTTGCATATCAGTTATTTTGTTGCTTTTCAGTTATTTTGTTGAATCATATATGATTTAGGAAATAGTTATGATATATTTTGTTGCTTATCAGTTATTTTGTTTTTATTTTGTTGTTTTTCAGATTTTTAGAAATAGGTCTGATATTTTGTTGAATCATATATGATTTAGGAAATAGTTGTGATAGTTGTGATTTAGGAAATAGTTTATTGGCTTGTTGTTGTTAGGCGAAGTATGTGTAATTTCATAAGCATGAAGTTTGTGTAGTTGTTATACATCACAATACATTTGTAAGTCTCACTTCAATTTTAGATTCTTATTTCAGTATACTGCTTATTTGTTGATTTACTGTTTGAATAAGTGCTTAGTGGTGTTATAATTGTTTTACTAGTATACTTAAGTTGATTTATTGCTTGATTGTTAGATTTCCTTCATTTGTACTCATAGATTCCACTTTGTGCATTTTATAAGTCATTTAGGCATTATCTCATAGAGCTTATTAAACTGCTTATATTTGCATCATTTCAACTTATATTTGCATCATTTCAGCTTAGATATATTTCATATAGGGTAGATAATAACATTGCATCAGTAGTTTAGCTTAGATTGCATCAAAACATTGAAAAACCAAAAACAGTGAATGCTTAAGGGTGTGTTTGGCATAAGGTTGGTTTTAGTGATTTAGCTCACTTAGGTAAAAAGTTAAATTTCAATCTGATCTAATTTGCATCTAGGAGTAATTTAGAAGTGCTTTTGTGCATTTTTCAATAGTTGCATAATTTCTTAAACCAGTTAAAAGGCCTTCACCTTTGATCCATTTTAGAGCTTAATAATAATTGGAAATTGCTAAAAATTGGTTTTCTATATTCTTTGGCTGCTTGTGCATCTAAATCAAAAAGAATTTCACAATTTAAAGTTCATTTGCTTGTCTAAAATTAATCTCAAAAACTGGTGTCTGCTCATATTATAATATAATCATATATGATTCTGATAGAATCATATATGATTGTATTAGAATCAAATGTCACACACCTTTTATGATTATCTATCCCGGTGAATGGGACAAACACCATTTCGTAACTGAATATCAACAGTTTCACACAATAATTTCAAGAATAGAATCAAGAGTTTCAAATCTTACATAATCATATATGAAAAGTTACTTACTTGTTAGTTCTGAATGTTGCATCAAATGACACTACATCTCCAAATTCCTTATAGTTGTATTTGGCAACTTCATCCACCCAAAAAAGTGCAACCAACTCACTTTTTTCAACCATATAATGAAATGTAAAGTTCGGCACATAATTCTGTCGGTTTTCCATTTTGTTTATCAGCATTTGCGCGTCACTTTCACATATACATACATTTGTTGATTCTTGAAATCACTGCTTGTGCCATGAACATATTGATAGCCACCTTTCATGCCACATAAGAAACGGTGTGCCTTTGTCGCACCAAGTTTCATATTTGAAGCTTTCACAACGAACTCCTTTTCCGCTTGAGTAATCTTCCTTTGTTTCTTTGTTAGATGCTGATACTCTTTTGGAATCATTACATGATTGTGCTTAGAATGGAATTTATGAACTACATATTTTCTAGAAACCTCATCCAAAGTTATTAATACTCGCGCCATACAACGTGTTACCCGTTGTCTTGTATTTCTTACTTTCTTGTCACTGTTTTCAGGATCCAATGTGTTTATATTTATCTCTTTTGGAAACCCTTGCCTATTACACATAAGGTACTTACTGTTTACCAAACCACTTCTTGTATTTTTTTTGCGCCAATTTTTTAACTTCAAATCCTGCTACTTCAGCATATTTGTTGTACATTTCAACACATTCATTTATCGTATTATACTTTTTCCCCTCAACAGGTATATAAATACCCTGGGAGTTTCTTCATGTGCGTATAAAGTCGGCCTTGGTGTTGTCACAGATGCTGAAATATAGTATTTGTGGAAAACTAGAAGGGGGTTGAATAGTTTTACGTCTTTTTAGTTTTATGAAAACTTAGTTGTTTAAAAGTCTTGTTTACTCTTTAAAACTTTGATTCGATCTTATGTGAATTCAAGTCTTGAATAATATGAACAACTATATCTAAGTATGAGCAATAACAATAATGCAAACTAAGTATGTGAAATCAACACATGCATAATATAAACAATTAGCTATATACGAGAGATAAGTAAGTAAACGTTTATTTTATAATCCTTAGTTATATTTTGTATGAAAACTATACTTGATCGAAATGATCAATTAAATATATGTTACCTTTTTAGTTTGATTGTAAAAACTTTGTTTTGTGAATGAAACTTTTGTTTGATCTTTAAGTAAGATCAATACTAGCACTATATGAGCAACTATACATATACGTCTACGTCTACAAAAGTAATAACGATATAAGCAAGATAATAAGTAAGATATGGAAAGATCTAACCGTGAGACAAAGGATTTATAGTGGTTCGGCTACAAGGACACCTTCCTTGCCCTACTACACTCCTCGAGTCACCTACTCGAGAGTTTTCTTCACTATGTCAACAAGCTCCCTTATGGCGGAGAAAACCTTACACACCAATATACACACCACAACTTATTCACACCTTCTACACAACTCCTTCTTCACAACTTGTACACACCACTACTACTTCACAACTTCACACTACTCCACTACTTCTTCTTCACACCACTGCTTATATCTCACTACTTCTATTCACAACTTCTACTCCTAGATCTATCTAGTTACACTACTATCACACATTTACAATGAATGTACACAACAACTAGACTATATACACAAATCTACAATACTTCACAACTTGATGTTGAAGGAGTATTCTTCTCTTGCACTTTGAGAGATGAGAGGTGAGGGAATGAATCACTTGAAACAATGATTAACAATTATATGATCAAAGGGTTTTTAGGAGGATGTTTAGAGAGATTTGGATCTGAAAATTTTCGTGCAAGAGGTGGTAAAAATACCAGGTCTGAGGTAGTATTTATAGGGAAAAATTTCTGACAGAATCTGACAGGAGAGCGTGGCCGGTCCCCTTAATTGTGTGTCGGCCCCCTTAAAATTAAGGGGGCCACCATTATAATTAAGGGGGGGCGCCCAAACGAAAACTGCAGTTTTCTTGTCTTTTTCTGGGGAAAGTTTATTTGGTGAAAAACTAACTGATTTTGGTTAAAATTTTGAATTCATATATTTATTATGAATTAAACATTTTCCTTTATTACCAAAAATGTTTTTCAAAAATATATAATAAGTTTATTTAATTTTATAAACTTTGTATTATTTAAATAAACATCTCTTTGATCATAAAATGTATTAGTCACTTGTTTATTCATACCTTAAGTGATTATGTTGGATGAGATGATATAAACTTGCTTAAAACTTGTACGTATTAACTTTGCGTTTAATGTTCTTATATTTTGTGATCGTCAAAACTTAAGGATATCGAAAAATATTAATAACGTTTTTATACATTATTTATATCAACAATCTCCCCCTTTTTAATGATTACAAAATCTAAACTCATTAAACTAAAAATTAATATATACGCAAGTTTTTAGTGTGAGTTTATATCATTTCTCCCTCTTTTTGTTAACATCAAAAAGGTTATCCCGACGAGTGTATAGCTCCCCCTTGAAGTATACTCCCCCTCGTTTTGAGGTCATAAGAAATCGAGATATGGAATTCTTGCAAAAGTATTTAGAGCACAAGCAATATATATATGCATGGAACAAATATAAGATAACTAACAAGAATAATTTAAATAGATTATGTTGAAAACATAATCATTAATACATAAGCATATATATATATATATATATATATATATATATATATATATATATATATATATATATATATCCTTTTCTAGCAAATTACACTAGATAATACTAAGTTGCCAACTTGAGGTCTCTTGGACTTGCTTGGAACACAAAAGGTTTGTGGAGATTTTATTTGAAGATGGGAATCATGGTAGTTGGATTTAGTGGAGATAGATTTTTGTTGGAATGGTGTTTGGAGAGTTTGGTGGTTGTTGATGGGAAGCATGGTAGTTGGCTTCAAGTAAGCTTCATGGGATAGGATTGAAGTTTGGTAGGTTGATTGGTGATGAGGATAAATGTGCATTCAGGGATGTTATGGGTGATAATGAAAGGGTGATGTCTACGGATGCATTTTCAATGGTAAGTTGTGGGTTTTGAGCGGTTGATGAATTTTTGGTGTCTTGAGTGAGTGATGGGTTTGAGTTTTTCCTAGTGAGGAGGTATTCAATCCAAATGAGGTGTTCTTCCAAGAGAATGGTTTGTTTTTGGAGGTAAATGAAACAGGGACAATAGTGGGTATGCTGCTCAACTTGCTTTAAGTGGAGTGAGTGAGGGAGGCAATTTGAGTAGAGTGATAAAGGTGGTTGGTCCAAGTTGCATAGAACAAGATGCATGACAAGAAGAGCTCTCAGCTCAAGAGATTCTTTGAGCTCTTCAACGAGCTTTCATTGTTCGGACGAAGGTGATGGTGGAGGTGTTGGGTTGTGATTAGGGATGGATGATTGGATATGCAACATGGGAGTATCATGTGTGTTGTTAGGAAGTGGTGGTGATACTCTTGGAGGTGGAACATTTGTGAGTTTAGGTAGTCATTGATGGATGAGGATGACAGTATTGAAGAAGAGGACGTTCCACGAGTAGAGGGTGTTTTGGATGGTGTATTTGGTGCATTAGGAGATGAGCATTGAAGTTGAGGTGATGAGGTTGTGTTGTCATCTTATGTTAAGTCAATGAAGAGTTGTTTAGGAGTAATGATGAGGATCTTTTGTTTCTTTGATGTTTTGGAAATGGAAGTTTTTGGTGATGTGTGTTGGAGGTGAAGGGTGAGATGAAGGATGGTTGGTTATTATGATGTGGTTTGTGAAAGGGTTCATTTGAGTGAACATGAGGTTTGTGTATCATGAAGTGTGGTTTGACCTTCATGGGTTAGGTTTTAGTGGTGATGACACACTTTGTAGAGTGTAGAGAATGGTTTCATGGTTGAATCTTTATGTGAGGATGACTAGAAGGAGTTATTGGTGAGGATGGGAGATGAGTATCTAGTGGTGTGATTGGTGAGAGTGAAATAACGATGTTCACGGAAGGGATGCCTTAGTTTTTCATTTCACTTTGGTGGTTTGAGTGTGTAAAGGTTATGAGGTTTGGTTTTGGACAAGTCCAACTCTTTAGGCAACTATGCATGTATTATCTTAATGGAATATGCATGAAAAGTATATAGGCAAATAAGTAAGCACATAAAATAGTCATAACTAAGCATGCATGCATAACCAATAAGACAAATAAGCAATTTAGCAAATCATTCAACCTAAAACTCCTATCTTAGTGTAAGGCAACTATTTAGTGAGAAACTAGTGATGGAACAAATGTGATAGTGTAATTCTTGATTTTGTTCTAGTGTATGCCTATATGAAACAAATACGGAGTTAAGATCGTTTCGACTCCTAAGCAAATATTCCTAAGAAACGATCCTTGATCTCCTTGATTTAGCTTTGCTCACTTCTAAGTGTCATGTATATGTATATATTGGATTATATATATATAGACAACGAGAGTGAGACTATTGTGCATGATTTGAGGAAAACGTTTTTATCATTATTCAACAATGAGTTTTCCTAAACGTGAGAATAATTTCAAAATGAATTGAGATTTTATTTGAGAATATATTTATGCAAAGCAAAATATCTCAATTCTTGATTTTGTGCAAAATAGAATCCTAGACTCAGATTTGAGAAGAAAGAAAACTTATAATTTTATACTCAGATAGCCGGCCCCCTTAAAGTGAGGCCGGTCCCCTTAATTTTAAGGGGGCCGCCCTTATAAATTAAGGGGTCCGCCCATCTGACAAAGAAAATTTTTCAGAACTTTGTTTTTTCAGAAGATGTTAAGTATTACAAGAATTTAATCAATTTGCTCCATCATTCCTAATCCTAAACGTAAGTAGTTAAGTAAATCACGCTTAAGAGGCTTAGTGACTATATCGGCAATGTTACCTTCCGAAGCTACCTTCTCTATTGTTATATTTTCTTTTTGTATAATGTCATTAAGAAAGTGATGACGTATTTCTATAGCACCTTTGTAATTGCACATAATAGGAATATTTTCTAACCTAATGCCATAGTCTTCGAGAGCTTGTTTCATCCATAGTATTCTTACGTGAGGGATCTAGTCTTACTTCTATATTAACGATTAATCCACTCAACTCATTTCACTTCATCACCATGAGTTTTCTACTAGTGGACATAGAAGATTTCCATTTTCTATGTTGTTCGACAACGAACAATTTTAATATAAATCCTAGGAAAGCCAACTAAGAGGGGTTCATAATATGTGAGCAAGTAAGTATTACTAGCTATATAACTAAGCATTATTCTAACTAGTTATTAATCTAAGAATATAAATTTTAACGATAAACTTAAAAGAAATGCGTACCTTTTAGTCTTCAATAAATTTTCTTCAAAAAAAAAAAACTTCAAGTTGCCATGTTGACTTATAGAAGCCATTTGTAGTTGAGATTCCAATAGTTTCGAAAAGTGACAACGTAGCCACTTGGTTCCCATGGTCTCATTGGTCCAAAGTTATTTGAACCAAACATGGTTTGCAATTGACTTGGATGCATGTATGGTGAAAATATTTCCCATGGGCTAAAGCTTGGTTGATGTGGATAAATCCACATTGGGTGAATGTTATTAGAAAGGTTTTGCCTACCTTGATTTCTTCTAGGTTGAGGTGTTTTAGACCGAGGATGAGGATTATTTGGTCTATTTGGAGGTGGAGTTTTAGATCTTAATTTTGGTTTAGAAAATCCGGTTTTGGCTTTTAGTGATGGTTTATAAAAACTTTTTACTTCCTCATCACTCGCAATAGGTATTTTTCTATCTTTTACAAGTATATAAGGATTTTTGTTTACTAAGTTTACATTCAAACTTTACATTTTTATTTTCACTAGTTGAAAAATTAGTTGAGTTGAATTCTACGCCGGTTTTATTTACCGAAGTTCCTTGAACACTTATTATTTTCTTAAGTGAATTACAACTATTTTCAACTTTTTCAAGTTTGGAAATTTTATCTTTAAGTTTTTCATTTTCATTTATGACCTCTAGACATGTTTCACATTCTATAAAAACTTCTTTTCCTTTTTCTAAATGTTGTAGTTTGATTTTTAATTCAAGTACCTTATTTTCTAATTGATTATTAATATGTTTTAGTGATTTATTTTTAGCCATGACTTTGTATAACCTACTATATTCATTATCTAGGTCTTTTTCATCTAAAGATAGATTTTTATCACTATAGTATTTGGTTTTGGAACGTACCTCATCGGATGCCTTTGCCAAGAGACACTTTTCTACTATTGTTGTCTCTTTTTCATCATTGTCACTATCGCTCCATGCTTCTCCTACAAAGGCCTTGTGGTTTTGACTTCTTGACAATTTCGGACATTCTCCAATAAGATGATTTGGATCTCCACACTTAAAACACTTTCTTTCATTATATGGTTGCCTAACATATCTTCCTCGTCTTTTGAAGAATTTCTTGAAGTCTCGTACGGCCATAACATACTCTTCATCATCACTTTCGGAGGTTGAGCATTCTTCGTCACTAGAGTCCTTTTTAGCCTTCAACGCAATTGATTTGCTTTGTTTCCTTTTTCCTTTTACCATCTCGAAGTCTTTTTTTATTATTTCTTCATAGACCTTTAAGTTGCCGATCAATTCGTCAAGTTGTAGAGTTGACAAATTCTTTGATTCTTCAATCGCCGTAACTTTAGCTCGCCATTTTGGATGAAGAGCCCTAAGAAATTTCCTAACAAAATTTTTACTAGAAAAATTCTCATCAAGTGCTTTTAAACTTGCGATGATAGTGTTAAACCTAGCAAAAGCATTATCAATTGATTCCTCTTCTGGAATCGTAAATTGTTCATATTTTTGAACAAGAAGATCTATTTTATTATGTTTGACTTGACTATTACTTTGGTGAGTAATTAATAAAGAATCGCAAATTTCTTTTGCGGTTTTACACATAAAAATTCTTTCATATTCTTTGCGTGGTAACGTATAAAGTCGGCCTTGGTGTTGTCACAGATGCTGAAATATAGTATTTTCATTAGAATCATATATGATTTATGAAGAATCATATATGATTCTTGAAGAATCATATATGATTCTTGAAGAATCATATATGATTCAACAAGAATCATATATGATTCTACAAGAATCATATATGATTGTTTTCTTTTTTAATTTACAGAATGTATAAAACAGAATATATGATAAACAGATTCCCCAAAAGAATCATATATGATAAAACGATATTTTCTAATAATTTACAGAATCAATATTTTATAAAAGAATCATATAAGATTCAACAAGAATCATATATGATTCAACAATAAGCTTAAAAAGCAAAAAAAGTAAGCTGAATCACATATGATTTACCTTGAATAACAACAATATTTTCTTCTTCACATCAGCATCCACCAATATCTCATCAATATTTTCTTCTTCCATATCAACAATATTTTCTTGTTCCACATTAGCATCCACCAATATCTCAACTTCATTCATAACCCCATCATCCACCATAACGATCTGAGATTCTGTTTTTTTAGAAAATCACATGTGATTTTGTTTATATATATATATAGTATTTACATTACAACGATCAAATACTCTTTATTTTCTGAATAGAATCATATATGATTCTATTAGAATCATATATTACTTAACTAAAAATCATATATGATTCTACTAGAATCACATGTAAAAATATAGTTATTAACATTACAAAGAATCATATGTGATTCTTCTAGAATAACATGTAAAAATATAGTTATTTATAAAGTCGGCCTTGGTGTCGTCACAAATGCTAAAATATAGTGATTTTCATTAGAATCATATATGATTCTACAAGAATCATATATGATTTCACAAGAATCATATATGATTCTGTTACAGATAAAACAAAATCTATTAATAAGCTTAAAAAGCAAAAAAAAAAAAAAAAAAAAAAAAAAAAAAAAAAAAAAAAAAAAACTGAATTACATATGATTTACATTTCATATTTGATTCTACTATAAAAAAAAAAAAAAAAAAAAGAAAAAAAAAAAAAAAAAAAAAAAAACACAGAAGAATCATATATGATTTACCTTCTTCCACATCAGCATCCACCATTATCTCAGGTAAATTTTCTTCTTCCATAACGATGGCGTGATAACGGAATTGAAGGTTTTGACGGTTGGGGATGACGACGGTTGGGGATGACGACGTTTGGGATGACGACAGGTGGGGATGACGATTGGGGAGGTTGTGGACGGTTGGGGATGACGATTGGGGATAACTGTTGGAGGTGGACGGTGGAGGTGGTGGACAGTTGGGGATGACGGTGGAGGTGTGTGTGTTTTTTGCCCTAAATTTTTTAGGGAAAGAATGAGGTTATATTTTTTTTTATTTTTTTTTTATTATTATTATTATTTTTTTATTATGTAATTGCCTTTTTTGCCCCTCAAGTGTAAATATTAGATTTAATCTAAGCCATTGGATCAAATTAGATTGTATGGTTAGGATTTGTTGATTGGATCTATGGCATGGATGGGTTCTTCATGGATCTCAACTCTTGAAAGTTATACTTGTAACAACCTAGACTTTTTAAAGACACATAAATTTCTAGGCTTTTAATTATATTTGTATGCATCTTTCATATTAAAGAAATGTTTTTGGTCTTAAACATTTTAAGACTTTTAATATAGATATCCTAAATACATTATAAGGTAGTATAGATAATGCATTTGAGACTATTCTATAATTAGAAAGGCTTAAAATTCAGATTTTTTAAAAGTTGGTTATGAAATGGTTGGTTGTTCAAACTACAATTATTTGTTAGAAAACGGTTGGTTGTTTAAATTAAAATTATTTGGCTTAACCATATCTAATATCTCTACTTATAAAACATGAAAACAACTAAACGTGTAACAAAAATATAATCACACGGTACCCGCCGCCGCATTGTGCGGGTACGGTTCTAGTTTAATTTAATAATCAATAACCCCCTGGTCACACTCACACATGACAATATTTCTATTAATAAATTCAATTTAACCTGTTTTTTTAATTCACATTTTAGGGATTTAGATGAAAAAAAACCAAGTCAAAGCAGCATATAGATTCAACAAACAAGAATCGAAACGTAGAAATCGAATTAAATTTATAACAGTTTCTCGTTTTCTTCGTCTGTTTTTTCTTTTCATTTCCAACACCATCATCATCAATTGATTCGATCAAAGTTTAAATAATTCAGTATAGAATAGAATACGACGTCGTCTGATACAGATGAGTAGCAGTTAATTTCACTTCATTTTGAACAACCTCAAGTCAATAGGTAGGATCGATCTATTTATTTGTAAGTTCCCTTCATCTCAATTTTGTCGATTCTTATTTAGGGTTTCTTTTTTGCTGTTAGAAACTTTTTAGGTAACAGGCTCATTTGAATAGTTAACGAATTATTCTACAAGAATAGTTGACTAAGAAGAAATCATCAGAGATTGTTTTTGTTAAAACTTGATTGAGTTTATAACAACATCTCATAAAATGAATACGGAGCTTATGTACTGATCCAGTGTACTCAAAAGCCTAAGCGAAGCGTTTTACTAGAGCGAGAAAAAGCTTTTTTTCTATAGCGGCTAGTTTTTATGAAATGAGAACTTAGACGATTATTCCAAATAAAGATATAAGAGTTTAGGCTTTAAGTATTTGAATAAACTTCTCTTATTTGGTCTTTTTTCTAATTAAAATAAAGATTTTAAGATAATTATGTTTTTGTTTAATCATTGTTTTCATATAAGACACTATCATATGCCCAATTCACTGAAGCAATCGCTTTTGTCGCTTCTCGCCTTAGCCAAAGGTTAGTGATCAGAGGTCATCTTGTTTATGTTCTTCTCGTATTAAAATTGCAACAAGGAGGTTATCAGTTGCTTTTATAATGCGTGTAGGTAATATATCACAGGGACATGTAATCAGTTTTTTTTTTTTTACTTCAGTTACACAGATTTTTGTTTCAACATTGCTTCTTATTTGACGTTCCTAGAAAGAACTATGACTGCGTTTTTTCTTTTATAATGTTCAAAGCCTGGATCAAGAGGGAGGTGGTAGGCCTTGCAAACTAGTTTTATACGTAGTATTTAGCTAGTAGCATCAAAATTGAAACCAGAAGAGACTTTGACGGGGTGCAACTCTTTTGGGATCCTAAGGGTAGTGGGTGTAAGTTGGTTATAATGACTGTATTTGGTTATTTATATATATGGGCAACGGTTGGTAGTCACTTCCTGTGTGATCTTATCTTTCTTCTAATGATGAGCCACATTAATATCTGATTGTAGCAAATAATAAACAATATATTCTTGGCACTTTAGTGTAGGGGAAAGAAAGATCGCTGAAGAAAGTGTAATATGTTTTGGTAGTTGGAATAACGTTGTAAGTTGCATGAGCTAGTTATTTTTTTCTATATATTAGAAGTGATTCCTGAAAGTTCTAGATAAACTAAGTAGACAAGTGAAAATTTGAAGTGATTAACAAACATGGTTGTTATGTCATGGTATTTAGGGATGCAAGGTAGGTCACTTCTATGTCTTATAATAGAGAATCTTAGGAAGTTAAGAGAAAGGTAAAATTTATGATTTGATAATTTAACATTTTATAAGGTTATGTCACTGGGGGTAGGGTGGATTGAGATATAGCCTGATAATTCTGTATCACACGCAATAATTTCAATCTGTACATTATTGGTTTTATTGCTTGCTTAAAAAGTTCATTTATACATAAATGTGTTGGGAGTTGGGACAGTAGAGATGTAGGATGGCGTAATTTGGATAAGGATGTGAGGCATATATGCTTTTGTTAGAACAATCCTAGGAAGAAAGTTACATATCTCAGCCCTGTGTACTGTTTGTCACAATATTATAAGAATGCAGTGTATTTTCATTGTAAATGCTATTGGAGGACATAGTGTAAGACTTATACCTTGAGTTTCTTTGCTTCAGAGATATTTGCAATGCACCGTGTGGGTATTGCAGGCAGTGCCTCAAATTCAGTTCGGCCACGTAAGGAGAAGAGATTTACTTATGTATTGAATGATGCTGATGACAATAAGGTTAGTATTTGTTTGCTTAGCTGATTGTCCCATGTTTATATCTGTATAAACATCATCCTGGTTTACCCAAAATAGGGACAAAACTTTTATATCTAATATTCTAATCAAGTTTTTGTTTAACATGTTTGAAGATCTTTTTAGTAATTCAGTGGTATTTCTTTTGCTTGTTGGTGTGACAGAAACCTTCCCATACACTCTTCAACCATTCAAAAATTGAATTGTAATCTTGAGGGTTATATTAACAAAGAGAAGAAGAAGTTTATAGGTTTATGGAGGGTGGGCCTATAGGTTGACAATAATGTTATGATCAAATGGTAGTTGATTGTCATTTAAAACCGTCTTTATTAAAAAGCTATAAGAAACAAGGCACTGTAAATCACTTAATTGGCTGTCTTTCCACTAATGTCTACTTTTATATTCAGTATTTCTGTTGGTCAAATCTGCGAGTGGCAAACGTTCTCATCTCCTGGTTTTCACCTTGTGGTGAGGCTTTGCGGTCTTTGATAAACTAAGTAGGCACAAGATGATTGATGCAAAATTCTAGAAGCAATCAAATACTTAGAAACTTCATGAGAAATATTGCTTCACACTTACTCCGGGAATTATATAGACATAGATATAAGCACTAAATATTGATTTTTGGTGGTAACAGGTAAATAATTTATAATAAACTATCTGAAACTCTTCTTCGTTTGCAGCATTGTGCAGGGGTGAACTGTTTGGCAGTATTAAAACCTTCACAACCAGATAACTCAAGTTACCTCTTCACCGGGAGCCGTGATGGTACATTAAAGAGATGGGAATTGAGCGAGGAGGATGCCACCTGCTCAGCCACCTTTGAGTCTCATGTTGACTGGGTATGTTTCTTCATTCCTAGTAACTTTTTTACCACCCATCACTGCTTTCACCGGAAAACTTGTTCTTGTTGGTCTTTAGATGCTTCTTATAGAACTTCGGAGAGCAACGAGAATTTAAAATCTTAGCCTTCTGATGTGATAAGTGACTGTGCAATATATTTAATTGACTTTGTGGGGGGAGGGTGAAGGTGCTTTTAAGACTGATGACCAAAAAAGGCATTTATTAAGGAGATGAGGTTTTGTTTAATAAACTAGAGGAGCCAAATCTTTTAAAGTATGTTAAAAATTTGAGTATATTGACTTTAATAAAAATGCAGAACAGGTACATTTTTTTTTTGTCATGACCCGTTGTTGCTGGCGATATGAAGCTGATAATGTGACAAAAATAATCAGACAATCAGAAGTTGAATCTGTATATCCAAACACTAAAAACTGATCATTGTGGCTTTATTACTTCTACTTCTGGTTTACTGCAAGTAGCTAGAGAAATAATGTGGGAATGTGTTGGAGTGTACAGGTGAATGATGCGGTCCTTGCAGGAGGGAATACCCTTGTATCCTGCTCCTCGGATACTACCATCAAGGTTTGTCTTCAGGGTTGGATAAAATTTTTAATCAATACATCAGTACTTACACAAATTTGAACTAAATATTGTATCTCATTGTATTACCAGACTTGGGATTCCTTATCCAATGGAACTTGCACTAGGACTTTTCGTCAACACTCAGATTATGCAACTTGTCTTGCTGCAGCAGAAAGAAACGTAATTTTCTAGCAAATATATTCTTAAAGCAGTTTTTATACATCTATTGAAAATTCATCATCTTCTTGTGTGTTTCTTTGGGATCTTGAAGCCGCACTTGCTCCGCTCAACAAGTCCAGCGAGGCAGCTGACGATGATCGCCCAAGTGCCACCAATGGCTCGGGAAGTTCAGTGCCAGTTACTAGCCTACGCGCTATCAGCTCTAGCAACAGCATTTCATTGCAAGCAAATGTACCCCAGGGATATGTTCCTATTTCTGCTAAAGGACATAAAGAGTCTGTGTATGCGTTAGCAATGAATGAAACTGGAACTCTTCTAGTTTCTGGTGGAACAGAGAAGGTAATCCTGGCTTAGTTCTTATCTTTGGGAGAATGTAGCCATGTATAGCAATCATAATTTAGGAGTTAATATCTTAGAATCTTTATTTTGGTGTAGGCTATACGTGTTTGGGATTCAAGGACTGGTTCAAAGATGATGAAGCTTCGAGGGCATACAGATAATATCAGGGCTTTGCTTCTTGACTCCACTGGAAGGTTTGTTCAGCTGTATATCATTTGTCTGGTAACAATGGTCAAAACCTCAATGGTCATATAGCTGGTTGAACATTTTCTATCACATGCACATGTTGCTATATGAACAATGATGGGTCTCTTGTCTTCTACAGTAAATTATAGTATTCTGACCTACTAGAAATTCTGCTGCTCGATTTTTAGTTTAGGGATTAATGTAACTTCATAAAAGAATATGGAAGGCTATAACAACATAGTTTATGTGAAGCTAGTTTTGGTGTTTGTTGTTTTCATGCAGCACATACATTTCAACATATCTATTTAGATCGTTAATCAACAAGTTTATACTGTTTGATTATTGGGTTTTTCATGACGCTTTAATTTCATTGATGCAGATTCTGTTTATCAGGATCTTCTGATTCCATGATCAGGTAGACACTCTAGCATCAAAGTAATGCTTTCTTTTGTGGTAATTTTTTGCTTCGTGGATAAACATGGTACTAAATTTTCTATTGCTTATAGATTATGGGATCTTGGGCAGCAGCGGTGTGTGCACTCATATGCTGTTCATACAGATTCTGTTTGGGCACTTGCTAGCACTCCAACTTTCAGCCATGTCTATACACTGAAGATTTATATGAAATTAACAAAATTTTGAACAGGTTAATTTGGCACGAGAAACCCTCAAAGGACTGTTGGCTCATTGGCTGTCTAAGAAAAAGCATAAACCCGTGTCCCAATCTTTGGTGAATGGAGAAATACCTTCTGGCAGGGATATCTCTACTAGGAGTATTACACTTTCAAAAGTTGAGGCAGATGGTAATGCGGAAAATGATTGTGCAGTATATCCCCCATTTGAGTTCTCAACTGTTACACCTCCTTCAATTATTACCGAGGGTTCCCATACTGGTCAATGGAGGAAGAAAATTACTGAAATGGATGGAACGGAAGACGAGAAGGACTTACCTTGGTGGGTTTTAGATTGCATTTTGCATAATCGAATGCCCCCAAGGGAACATACCAAGTAAATCTCTACTTCTTTCTGCTATTTTTCTGTGTTTTCACTAAATAGCTGATAAGAAGGGCCGGAAGTATATTACTTTTTTACATTACTAATATAATGTCCAAATTCAGGTGCAGCTTCTATTTACAACCATACGAAGGTTCAACTACCCAAACTGTGACCCAAGGGAAGCTTAGTGCACCTCGTATTTTGAGAATACACAAGGTACATGTGTAAGTAGGAATCATTATATTGAATCTATGGAGCTAACAGTTATGAAGCACGATGCACAAAAATGATATGCACATAACTTATCTTTTTCTAAATATGTTTTACTAGGTTGTTAATTATGTTGTGGAAAAGTTGGTTCTGGACAAACCATTGGATAGCTTGATTGATGGAACTTTTGCGCCTGGGCTATCTGGAGGGCAGTTGCAGCAATCAACTATAGGAGGAGATGGATCTTTTAGATCTGGACTGAAACCTTGGCAAAAGCTCAAACCCTCCATAGAAATCCTATGCAATAATCAGGTAAGTTTAATGAGGCGATAAGTGATAAGGCTGCCGCCCAACTATTCAACTTTATTCATTAAGCCAACCAACGATTAAAACAACATGCCTAAATGTCATCAATTCCTTCCTTATGTTAATGCACTAGCCTGTTAATTTTATGCAGGTCTTGACACCTGACATGAGCTTAGCCACTGTCCGTACTTATATATGGAAAAAGTCTGAGGACCTTGTTCTCAACTACAGGATCGTGCCTGGAAGATGATTTGATGTCACCATGATGTAAGATTGCTACTTTTATAGTTGATGTTTTTTATTAGACCCGCATAATTGAACCACTTGTTGCATTGATCAGTCTTTTTTTTTTTTATTTTTTTATTTTTTATTTTTTAGTTGCATTGATCAGTGTGTTATCATAATATTCTTTTGTAGGTTAGTGTGTATGCTATTGTGATGGATTTTGGGCTTCTGAGATGCTTGGAGGTGATCATTAGTTAGACATCATCCACTTAGTTTGAAACACTAACTAGTTTGCTGAATGATGAAGCACTTCCTGATACACCAAGAACCTCTGGTCATCAGTTGAAGGGTTGCTATTTTGATGTTCACGACAGAGAGCTATCGAATTCGAAAAAGTAGATATTGAATACGGAAGATGATGTCGAAAGGCTTTGTTGATCTGATAGATAACTTATCAGAACAGCACAATGTAAGTTTGTACTTGCAAATAATACCGTTGTCACCTGTGTCAACCAATTTAGGTTTGTGTTTTTGTACATCTTATTGATGCCTTAATTTTCTATTTATATAGTCTCTGCTCTTAATGCTCATGGCGTTACCTCAACTGTTTAGATGTATAACTAGTATGGTATGTAACCAACTTTTGACCACAAACATTAATTTAAAAGCCATGTAGGAATCTTTTTGCATGAGTTACCAGATTGAGAACTATGATCACATTTAGCAGTCTGTCATTCTCAATATTGTACTTATTTGCAATATTTAGTTATTTTTCGGTTTCTTATGATGAGCATGGCTTAAGTTTAGCTAACTAGTTTTGTCTATCTGATTTGAGCTTATGAACTGTCAAAAAGGTTCACTAGCCTGACGACAAAGCCTTAGGTGCTGACTTAGTTTATCGTCTATGTATTCACTAGTGCAAAGTCTTCTTGTTATTCACTAGTGTGCGATAAGAATTATTAACCATTTTTAACTGAGAAATTAGCATGTTTATAGATGAAATTCTACTGTTTGTTAACATAGCCATGTATACAAAAGCTTAAAAGCACAATTATACAACCCATCAACTTCCAAGTGATTTTCCTTCCAGTGAAAACTGAAGTCAACCCATATGAAGCCGCACATGCTCTTTTTTTCTTTGGAACTACAAAAAGGAAGCAATTGATCTTAGAGTTAAACATTTTTATTGATTCATAGTTGAGGAAACTTTTTATAGAATGAAATTATAACGGTTGTATGTACAATGGTGGAACATTGACGTTCATGTGACACGAGCATCTACAACCTTTTTGGGTTTGAAAGCACAGAAGCTTGTCTTTTCTAAAAGCTAAAAGTCTACCAAGTTAGTTAAAGAGACTGAGAACAATATCAAGATGGTCTTAAAATTTGATCGTTTATCTGGTGAGATACCTATGCATATTTTTCTACGCCAATAACCACGGGAAAAAAAAAAAAAAAACTGGATTGATTTCAAGCTATATTACTTGCGAGGGTTCAAAGGATTGTTATTTAAGAGAAAAAACGGTATTCGGATATATGAAATTTCACTACTAGGTGATGAAACGACAATGCATATTGTTTTTATGCTTAAAGCTGCAAGAAAGCATCAATATACCCATCAACACACCAAGGACATTTCTTACATTTGCTCTTTGCATGGAGCAAAATCCAAAAGAGATAAATATATACACACAGCACAAAGGGTAAAATGATTTTTAACCCTTGGCTATTTATTTATCACACAACACTCGCTCAACCACAATAGCCCTTTGGGAATTTAAGACACTACAAATCAAATTCTTGTGTTTTGACATGTTCACCTGTTTCAACTGTTCCTTTTCTCATCATTGCCACGAACTCGTCGTAGTTGATCTTCCCATCCTGCCATAACCCAAATAGCAATAATCAAAATAACATATATAATGGAAATAAATAACATGTACTGTATTTAGTTTAATGGCTATGTGCATTGTGCACAAGTTTTTGAGCTTATGATTGTTACTAACCTTGTCGGTATCTACTTCATCAAGGACTTCATTAATGGTTTCTTCATCTCCCATTCCATATTGAGTCATAGAATGTTTCAGCTCATCTCTAGTGATATATCTGTAACAATGCTGATGTTATGAAACAAATTGTTGAAAGATTTATAATGATAAAAAAAAAAAAAAAAAAAAAAAAAAAAAAAAAAAAAAAAAAAAAAAAAAAACGTGTAAACAAACCCGCTATTATCTTTATCGAAGAATTGGAAGGCTTTTTTCAAGTTCTCTTCCCTATCGAGTTTGTGTCGATGCATCGTAGCAGTGATGAATTCAATGTAGTCGATTGTTCCACTCTTATCAACATCAGCCTAGTATGAGGGATCACAAGCAATTTTAGCTACGTTTGACTTTTCAGGTCAAATGAATTGGCTTTTAAGTTTTAACTTAAATTTTGATATGAATTTAATATTTCTTTGCAAACAATATGGCGTTAAAGTTAAAGATCTTAACTAATACCAGATGCAACGGTAAAGGTTGGTTCTAAAAGTGAAATCCAGACGATATCATTCTGAATTGGGAGAAATCAAAGTGAGGAAGTACTTAAGAACTTACAGCTTCCATGAGTTGTTGTATTTCTGACTCAGTGAGCCTGGAGCCAAGCTTTGATAGTCCTGTTTTAAGTTCTTCCAAGGTTATGGAACCACTTGCATCGGTATCCATATTGTTGAACATTTGTTTCAATCCCTTTATTTCTTCTGTCGATTCTATGTTTTCTGCGATAACCTAAAACATGAAAAGTTCTTATAATATTATTCATCTGTTGAAGCTTACTTTAAAACCCGATATCAAGTGAAGTTCATGATCAAATGTCCGTCGGCTATGATAGCAAAACCATGCTGCCACTTACAATATCCAAAATCCTTTTTCTTGATCAAGATGAACTAAAATGAAATTTAGGAAGCATACCTTTATAGCGAGCTTTTTCAGCTTGTTCATTGCTCTAAATTGCTTCATTCGAGTCAATACTGCACTATCCATAGGTTGTTCTGATGCTTCACCGCCTTCTTTTAGCCATGGGTGTTCTGAAATGTGTGTTATCATTCATTTGTAAAATTAGAACTCTATTTATTATTAGTTCCGTAGTAAACCTGCATAATAGAAATTTTTAGGTAAACTAACCGAGGGCTTTATCAGCAGTAATTCGGTTCTGAGGATTTCTGGTCAACATCTTTGAGATTAAATCCTTGGCACCAGCAGATATAGACGGCCACGGAGGGCTTTGAAGGTCAAGATTACCGTCTAATATTTCTTCAAATATGGCTTTTTCGGTCTCTAAAACAAGAATCATACAATTTAGTTTCATAACTGAAACAAAGGCAAACTTTGGCTTTTCAAGTCAAACATTCCACTGTTAGTTTTACAAGAACTCGTATAATTTGTTCACCAATTTTAGATTTTCTTTTTAGAATATCAAACCTTGTAATAATGATATTTGGCGGAACCATCTCAAGTCCGTGTACCTTTTTGGTACCGAGCCCCCCACCCAACAAGGAAGGCATATCCCGGTAAAAGCCTTGTAATAATGTATTCCTTGTTTGAGTCAGTAATCCTTATCCATTTGGAGTAAATTCATTTTGATTTTGGACTTGAAAAACTATATAATTGAACATGAAAGTCAAATGATAATATTTGAAATGAAAGGAGTTAGAGGTTCGACCTCCCCAAAAAGGAGGGACACCGCTAAGAAGAATGTACAGAATAACACCAGCACTCCACACATCTATCTCCTTCCCATAACGTCGTCGTAACACCTCTGGTGCCACATAATATGCACTTCCAACAATCTCCTTATAAACTTTTCCTAAAAGAGAAAACACAGCGTGAGATACCATATTTCATAACATCAAAATGCCTTAGAATAGAGTCCAACAACTTAGCAAATGCACAAGAGTTTTCTTTTCAGAAAACTCCTAATGTGTAATGAGGCTCTTGTCATCTCATCTATCATTAACAAAATTTTCTACTCGTGTTCATAATTCATATTCATTCATACATAAACTATTCGGCATGTGACTGTACACATGTAATATTAATCGTATTTGCCTAGCATGCGATTTGATATCAAGGGCGCTGTTACGATCCCACATCGCCCAAGTATGGGATTGGGTGGTGGTTTATAAGTCTAGGTGTCCCCTCCTCTTACAAGCTAGCTTTTTGAGTGAGTTCTACACTTGGACTTATGAACCGATACGAGCCTAGTATGGGATAGGTTCGTATCAATTGGTATCAGAGCCAGCCCTATTGTTCGAGGTTCCAACACTCGGAGTGGTGGCCTGTGGAGTGGTGGCTTGGACCCGAAAGAAGGGTGCCAACCGTGACCAACACAGCCGTGACCAACGAGCTCGGAGTGGTGGCCTATGGAGTGGTGGCTTGGACCCAAGGAGGGGTGCCAACCGTGACCAACATAGCCGTGACCAACGTGGACGTTGGTTCTTCAAAGGGTGGGGTATTGTTATGATCCCACATCGCCCAAGTATGGGATTGGGTGGTGGTTTATAAGTCTAGGTGTCCCCTCCTCTTACAAGCTAGCTTTTTGAGTGAGTTCTACACTTGGACTTATGAACCGATACGAGCCTAGTATGGGATAGGTTCGTATCAGGCGCCTAGATGTGTATACGCTTTGAGCACCATTCTCAGTGTAAAAAAAGATTTATTTATTTTATTTTCTTACTAGTATTATTTTATCTTTTCAAAGTTTAACACAATATGCATACGCGTTTCCATTTCGAAAAAAAATATACACTCTCGTGTAAGTTTTCTGGATTCGCCACCGATATAAACATTGTCTACTAACTGTGTGAAAACAACATGTGAGAGTTATAGTTCCAACTTGTTGGGACGTGTCCTCATAATACACATAACATCATAATTTGTCTAGATCGCCACAATCAAACATTAAGATTGATTATTCTTAATACACTATGCTTATATGATTCCTTATCTGTACATATTTTAGCCCTACTTTTTTTGTGGCCATATTTCTATTTGTGCATTATTGCAAATTGTTAGGTCCAAAGTTCACATTAACATGAATTATGTGTGATGTTGATGTATAAGGCATATATTGAAAGACTTTCAAGGGGACAAAAACAAAAGTAATTGCTTGACCTGGTTGACCTGTCATTTCACCATTGACTTGTTGACCTAATGTGGATTACACGTTTTTATTAGCTAGTCATTTCGTTGTCTATCAACCACTATCTTCTTTGATCGATATACCTTAATCTTTTGCATTACTACTTGTTATCACCTGAAGATAATATATACTATTATTCTATTAACATAACATCTTATGTCACACATGTTCAGTCTAAGGGTATAATGATCAATTGAATCGTTAAAAAAAAAAAAAAAAACAAACTTGAAAGAAGTTTAAGATCGTAGTAGTCCTGCCATGGAAAAGAGAGGTTTGCTAATAATTACTGTTATAAAAAAATAGAGTATTGCAACATCGCTCAAAAGGTTAAGGTTAAACTTAGTAGCTTATAGAAGATGTAATAAGCCTGAAGTTTTTAATTAAGCTACTACAAATCTACTGTATCTTTTTTAACTAACAAGACGATATTAAGTTAAGAGTTCTCTAACGATTATTTTTTAACTCTAGTATACTTTATGATAATTCTTACCATATGGTTAAACTTATCATAATTTTTAAAATAACAATTAATGAACTTATAAATTCACATTAATACAAATCAAATTACATTAACCTGGAAGAGAATGTTAAGTTTAGCGTCGATTAGTGGTTATAATGTTTCTTTAAAGGGGCAAGTTATTTGGACCTCTATAGGGAGGGTTTTCAATCATTGCACGCATCGCCAGTTAGTACGGTATGCATCACGAGGTATACGGTTTGATCAATCCCCTGATATGACAATATAGAGAGAGTTTGTATAGATGTCATAACCATGTACCGGTAATACAAGCCTATAGATGCTCTATTATCTTTTTTGAGTAAAGGGTTTTTACTCTATTAAATAAATGTTGTTGTATTGTTACATAAATTATGTGTAATTGGTTTTTTGGGTAAAGAAATTATGTGTAATTGGTATGCCTAAAACTTAACTTGTTTTTCCAAATTCTACTAAATCAATTAGATTAACTTGGAAAATTAGTTATTATCTCGTATACACTAGCGTAACTAACTAGTATTTATTGGTTTTAAAGTGGGATTAATCATTTTGTACAACACGAAATATTTGATCACATATAAAATCAACAATGCCTTACTTGAGCCAAAAGGAAGGTATACCCAAAAACAAATACTTTTGTAACGTGCATTTCTTAAGCTAAAATTGAAAAATGATTAGGATACCTAATTCATATGACTAATATTGTACCTAAGTAATTCAAGATTTGCCTAGTGGATTATACAATTTCTCACTTATAACATTTACCCTTGATCTTGACACATGTCATCATATCTTTTTTAGCCACAAGTTTAAGCACATGAATTAGTCATGTCAATCAATGCTCGCTAAAATTCTATCAAAACAAATATTATATTCTAATTATGTAAGATAGATCAATTTGGATTATCTAAGAAATTCGACATTTTCTTTCTCTAATGTTCCAATGACAAAATTCACTCAGTAACTTTACGAGTCGGGTGGCTTAGCCAATCTTGCTAAATCGATAAAATAATGCTTAGACACGCTAATTCAAACAACGACGTGGATCAACTGAAACCGAAGGCGAAGCTTAGAAGGGACAAGAGAGGGTGATGACCCCCTAACTTTTGGCCACTAATGTATATTTACTAAGAGTTAGGATCAAATAAGAAAAATAATAAAAATAAGAAGGATAGGAAGTAATCACAACCACACATTCTAGATGCACCTACAAAAATGGATACATCCTCATTTAAATTTTCCCTCTCAAATTAAAATGTGTGGCTATAATTACTTCTTACCCTTCTTATTTTAATTATACTTCTTATTGGATCCCTTCCCTATTTACTAATATTTCATGAGTTAAATATATAGGAGAAGATATGAGAAGAGATTGGGGAGAAAAAAAAAGAAAGATAATTCTCTTCATTTTTTTTCTTTTCATTCCAAAAGTGAGAGGAAGATTTAAAACTAAAAACATCTCAAATCTTCCTTTCACATCTCTCAATTTCTTTTCCTTTCTTCTTTAAGAAAAAATCTTTAAGAAAAAAACTTGAGAACACAAGATTTTTTTATGCTTCTTATTTCTTTTCTTTTCCTTTCATAATTTAACTCGAGAACATAATCTTTATGTTTTCCAACTAGTTATACTACCCGTGCACGCGCAAGTTTTTTTTTTTTTAAATTTTTTAATGATATATTTTTATTTATTAAAAAAATAAATAATTTAATCTTGTTGTTTGTTTGATTTATGATTTTTAATTATATTTATTTATTATTAAAGATAATCATTTAAAAATTTAATCGCATCTTATCTATATTTTTTTGTATCTATATTCTACTTATGTAGTATTGCATCTTATCTATATTTTTTTGTATTTACCTTCTACTTGTGTAGTATATCAACAAAACAAATTTTTAAAATTTTAAATTAAAATATAATAATTAAAATATTACCTAATAAGGAAATATTCTTTTTTTCAAAATACCCACTAGAAATTTTGTTTTATTATATAAAAGATTTGGCACTCCCGTAACATACTTTAAATACTCTTTGCCCTCCGACATATAACTTTCAAGCTCTGCAATTGTCTGAAACTATAGAAACAAGGTTTGCTTTGACTCAAAGACCTAGTAATCTATACTACATATTAAAAAGGAATATATATATATATATATATATATATATATATATATATATATATATATATATATATATATATATATATATTTAAAAAAAAAAAAAAAAAAAAACTATACAATCACTCACTTTTTTAATTTTAAGTGAGCTATTAATGTGATAAATAAATACAATTAATAGAGTTATTAAATGTCACTAAAATACTTAAAATTAAAAATTAAATAATACATATACTAAAGCATATTATGCAAACTACTCAAACACAAAAACTATAATTTAAGAAATACAAAATATTTTTCTCCATATTTTATCCAGCCGCTCATATTTTAATCCAGCCTCAATTTGTTTAAAACTACATGTATATAAAATGCGATTTGATTCGGGTAATCACTGATATTTAAAAAATAAAAACTGGAATCGAAACGTGATAAGAGGGTTTATCGATTTATGGTTTTTTCGGATTCGATTTCGTAGTTATCGTTTTTTGCGGTTTCTGATTGAACAGGTCGGCTCGCTTGTCGGTTTCACAGATTTTATTAACATATCTATAAAACTTAGTTTTATATAAATCAAATAGATATTTTGAACGATAAAAAAATATTGTTCAATAAAATATTTATCACAATCGTATAATGAAAAACATTGTCATTAGTTAAAGAGTTGATATACGTCACATGTAATTTTTGATATCTGTAAATTTATTGTCAAAAAGAAAATAATAAATTAGAATACATGATTCACTGGAAAATTTTGTTTCAAGGTACCCGCCGTCGCAAGGTACCCTACTAGTGTTACTTAATTAGGAGATGAAATAAGAATTCTATCTCACTTTTTTGATTTACAGTAGGAATATGATAATTTATCCAGCATGGATTGATTGAATATTTGGATCAATGATAAAAAATAAAAATAATAATAAAAATAAAAATAAAAATGGCTTGTACTATTTCCTTGTAACTCTTTCTTCCTATAATTTCTTGATAGAGGGGTTTTTTGAAGGAAAGTTTTTGCTGTTTGGAAAGAAAAACAGTTTAGGCTTCACAAAATACTAACCTTCTTCAATGAAGACAGAAAGCCCAAAATCAGTAGCCTTCACTGGAGAATCATCAGCTTGACTAACCATTAAGAAATTTTCAGGCTTCAAGTCTCTATGCATAACTCCCATGAAATGACAAACATGCACCACGTTCACAATCTGCCTAGCAATCTTTGCTGCTTCTTTTTCAGAATAACTACCTTGTTTCGTTATCCTGTCGAAAAGCTCACCACCACTACACAACTCCATCACCAAATGCACACTTGTTACATCTTCATAAGCCCCTCTAAACTCCACAATATTAGGTTGGCCCGTTAAATGTTGCAACATCAATATCTCCCTCCTTACATCCTCCATATCCTTTTTTGTCACAAGCTTTCGCTTAGATATCGATTTGCATGCATAATTTATTCGTGTGGCCTTTTCGGTGCAAAGATACGTTACACCAAATTGGCCTCTCCCTAACTCTTTACCAATATGGTAAATTTGTTTTATATCAACATACTCTTTTCCTAAAATAGAACCATCATCTTGGTTTTTTATAGTTTTTTGTGGGTCGAAGTTACTAGGTAGAGGATAGTATGTTCTTTCTTGATCGGTGAAACGATCATGAGGAATAGTATGAGTAGGTCGATCATCAGGAATAGTATGAGTAGGTGATGGGGATGAAATGGGGATTTCATGGCTTCGACGAGGTTTTAGCAAAGACCAACAAATACCCATTTTAGATTAAGGTGAGATGTGAAATGAGTTTGTGTTATATTTGTGTTTTTGTAAGGATTTTGAAGTGGATTATGTTGATGAATATTGAAGGTGCTTTGCTTTAAGTAGTTTTTTTTCCTTTCACTTTTTGTTCTTTTTGATTGTACAAGCTAGCTTTTATTGGTTTCTTGATTTGAAGTTGGCTTTCGAATGTGATTAGCCTTTTTTCAAAAATAAATAAATATAATTCCAAGGGGACCGTATGGTATACTCCAAAGGTTTATATTCATAGTAACGTGCTTGTGTTTGTACATCTGAATACAACAAAAGTTCTATAGTTGCAACAACAATATTGATTGTTCATTTGATCGGATTACATCAAGATAACATGAAAGTTTTGTGTTCAAATCTAAGGTGCATTTAATTTTTGTGGCCCAAATATAAAAGTTTCATCCTTTAATACGGTTTCTCACATGTTGTAGAAATTAGCAAGTCAACTCGGGGGGCGAATATACAGAGTATTGAAATAAAATTACTACATACTTGTTAAAAGATCATTTCAGAGAGCAATAACGACCAAAAATTCTATCGCTAATTAATCCTTTTACAAATGACATATTTGACCAATCGGGGAAAAAAGACTTTGAAAGTGAAAATTAGAACAACCGAATAGTTCTGTTTATAGTGTATGTATCTTAGGTTATTGTTTTGCGATATTTTAGGGTTTGTTTGATATAAAGGTTTAACATATAGACAAGCAGGGGCGGAGGCAAGATTTAAAGTTAGAGGGTGCCGACTTTTTTATGTTAAAGTAGCGATTGATGTTACTCCCTCCGTCCCATATTAAATGTTCACTTTTGACTTTTAGAGTATTTTTTCTTCAACTTTGACCGTAAATATTTTTGTTTGTATTATATAATACTTGATAAAAATTATATCTAACGAAAATACATTTAAAGCTCAATTTATTCATATATTTTGCAACAAGTATTATATGACACACATAAAAATATTTAAAGTCAAAGTTTATAAAAAAAGACTTTGAAAAGTGAAAGTGGACATTTAATATGGGACGGAGGGAGTATATGAAAATATATTACCATTTCGCGTAGTTTCTAGTTTCAATATACATTCTATAGTCTATAGGCCTGCCGCAACTGTGATTGTGATTAGGTTATAAACAACATCGTGTCTTTGTTCATAAAAATTAATTAGATCTTCTATCCTTATGTTGTTCATGTTCTAACTTTGAAGCTATATAAGAGTGAAAAATCTTGCGTACTAGCTAGTAACTAATACTAATACATAGATTTATATATGTGGCAAAAATAAATACTGCTAAGATCTTTCAATTCATACAAAACATTTGGTCTTAAATATTATTAGTATATTTTTGAGCTAGTTACATTGTCCTAGCTTTAATGAATATGCTCAAAATAAAAGATGGAGAATGGAGTTAACCGAAGATGTTTGAAACTCTTGCCTAAGCAATTAGCATTTAAATTGTTGCCTAAGCAGTTAGCAAGGAACCTTTACTTGTTGTATTCTTTGATTGCTTTAAATTATGTTATTGCATCAGGCATGTGTAACTGAAATGAATATACTTGTCTAAATGAATATACCTAAATTTTAAGTTAGTTACTCTTTAGAAGGCTAGACTACTAGTTTAATACTTAAAAAGAATAAACGAGAACATGAAAATATTAAAGATTGAGGCTCAATAATTGATTATCTATGTTGAAGACCAACGAAAATGGGAACAAAAAATATAACATTTAAATATGATAAAGGATTTTTAATAGTAAAGTTAAGGAGCACGTGAAAAATTGAAGTCTTAAATTTACCGTGACTTTTTATAATTTGTGGCTGAGTAAAAGAGTAAGGGGAGGCCCGTTGGCCAAATTGCATCATGTACGGGTTTTAGCACTCTTCAGCATTGAAGTAGTTGGACAAGTTGGGGGAGGCCCAACACACGTGTCCCCCTATCTTCTCCGCCCCTGTGGACAAGGATTTATAACACAACATTTTACGTCTGGTAGGGTTGGGGTAAGTGGCGGAACTAGGATCAGAATAAGACGTGGGGGACTTTTTTTATTTTATTTTTTATTTTTTTTAACAATATCAACAAAATGCGAAAGAAAAAAAAAGTATGATCGAAATCATAAAGCGAGTATTGTTACTGATTTATAAGGTTTGAGAGTGTTGAATGTTGGATTTTTAGCATGTAGGTGGGGCAGTTTGAATTTTGGTTGGTGACACTTTCGAGATAAGGTAAAAAAAAATCTCATCTTTTTCGGCTAGCCATGAGAGGCACTGCCACCCCAAAACCAATATATAGGTCCGCCCCTGGTTGGGTTAAAGAGGACCTCACAAAGACCAAATATACGGAAGAGGACAGATTTTGATAACAAATACTAATCCAAGTGGCCCCAACATAAATCTTAGGGTAAATTACAAAAAATGTCTGTGGTTTCTCATTTTTGCACTTCATGCCACTCCAAACTTTAATTACAAAGAATGTCATTGTTGTTTACACTTTATTACAAAGAATGCCATTACCACTAACGGTCGTTATTTTATTCGATTCGTCATGGTCAAAGCCCTGCAAAATGACTAATATACCTGAACATTTGCCTCTGGATCTTGGTCAATGTTGCAGGAGTTTGGCTATATTTTACCTAAAGAACTACCTAGCAGCTTTCCACCCATTCGAGTAATTGAACACCAAAGTGATTTATTACCAGCGGCTATAATTTCTAATAGACCAGCATATCAAGCTAACCTAGAGGAGACATAGGAGTTAATAAGATAACTCGCTGAACTATTGGCAAGAGGTCGGATTCAAGAATCAGTAAGCTAATGCACTATCCCGGTAATTCTTGTCCCTAAAAAAGATGGGTCTTGGCATATGTATGTTGATTGTAAAGCAATTAATGAAATTATTGTAAAGTATCGACACCTTATTCATAGACCACAGACTTGACGATTTGCTTGAGGATTCTCACGGTGCTTGTTTGTTTTCAAAAATTGATCTAAAGGAGGTGATGGATGGAAAACTGGGTTTTAAGACTAAGTTTGGTCTCTATGAATGGTTAGTGATGCCTTTTTAATGTGCCAAGTACATTCATGGGACTCATGAACCACGTGCTTCAGAAGTTTTTGGAAAGTGTGTCGTCGTTTATTTTCACGATATCTTGGTTGATAGTAAGGACTTAAATGAACACCTAGAACATGTAAGAATGGTGTTAGATACCTTACGAGCCGAAAAACTATATGCTAATATCAAAAAGTGTAACTCTGGTGTACACAAAGTCGTGTTCCATTGGTTTATAGTAAGAGCAAATGAAGCCCATGTAGACGAAGAGAAAGTGAAAGTCATCAAGGACTGGCCAACTCCTACAAAGGCATCTAAGGTGAGATCTTTTCATTTTCTACAGGCTGCCTTTGTAAAGTATTTCTCTACAAAGGCCGCCATTTAAATGATTTTGTTAAAAAGAATGTTGCATTCGAACATTCTTTTTAACAAAATCATTTAAATTTGATGAAACATATTGGAATAAATAAGTGTTTCTCTACAAGTATAGGTGCTGATGTTAAATCACATTTTTATTGGCCCGAGATGAAACAATATGTTGCTTGAATTTGTGAAAGGTGTATAGAATGCAAAAGGGCCAAATCTAAGTAAAGCCCTCATGGATTGTATAAGCCCTTACCGATTCCAACTACTCCATGGGTTGACATTTCAATGGACTTTGTGTTAGGTTTGCCAAGAAATCAACGAGGTATGGACTCTTATTTTGTAATTGTAGATCGTTTTTTGGAAATGCACATTTTATTGCTTGTAAGAAAATAGTTAAACGAATATTGCAAATTTATTCTCAAAAGAAGTTGTGCGCCTTCATGGAGTTCCAAGAAGCGTTGTTAGTGATAAAGATGTAAAATTTCTAAGCTATTTCTAGAAACATTGTAGTGTAAATTTGGAACTAAATTACTATTTTCTACAACGAGGCACCCTTAAAAAAAAGTGAAAAATCGCACATTGGGAGAATTTTTAAGGGTAATCATCAAGAATAATTTAATAGTTTTGGAAGAATTCCTACCTATAGCCGAATTCGCCTACAACAGGACGGTTTATGCATTTACAAAATATTCTCCGTTTGACATTGTTTATGGTTTTAATCCACTTAATTACCCCTTGGGTTTGTTAATTACCGTTGCCTTTAAAGGATCATGTTAGCTTGGATGGTGAAAGAAAAACGGAGATGATAAAAAGTTTACATGATAAGGTTCGTGAAACATTGCAAAAGAACTAACGGTATACTAAACAAGCCAATAAAGGGTGTAAGCAAGTAGTATTTGAGCCAAGAGATTTCGTATGGTTCCATTTGAGAAAGAAAGATTTCCTTAATCTAGAAAAAACAAACTGCGGATCCCTTGTTGATGGTCCATTTCACGTGTTGAAACACATTAATAACATTGCCTACAAGTTAGATTTTCATTGTGAATATGGTGTGAGTAGTACCTTCAATGTTACTGATTTATCACCTTTTGTGTTTGACGAAGGTCCTGATTCGAGGACAAATCAATTTAAAGAAGGAGGGGTTGATGAGACAAAAGCAATCAAATGGGAGGTGAAGACACAAAAGCGTATAACGGCAATAACTCTTTTTTTAGTTAATCCATTTGTGAATATGGTTGGACAAATGACAAGGAAAAGAAGTAAAAGGCTTAAAAAAGCTCTAAATCAGTTTATAAAAAATGTCTCAGCCCAAGAAGAGTTCAAGATTCACAAGATAAAACCCAAAGTGACTACTATTCTAATGGTGGAAAATAAAAGTCCTAACCAAATGTTCTAGAATGGTCGCAAGCATTTAATTTATGATGCAAGTTATTATATGGGTCAAAAGTATTTAATGCATAGATATATTTATTGACTAGAATGGTAGTTTCAAGGACTTATTGTTTAGACCGGAAGAAGTGGAGAACTCACCTCACTCGTGAGTTGCTACCTCACGCACAAAATTCATTACACAAACAATCACTCACGAGTGACTAAAAGAAAATAAAAATATGAAAGGTAAGTAACTCACCTCTTGGCATTTGTGCAAAGTGGGTATGTGTAATTATTAAATATTTGGTTTGTGAGTGTGTGTGGGGTATTTTATGTGGTATGTTTGTTAAAGTGGGTATTTAATGAAACATGAGGAGTGGTGTGACCACCACGGGTGAAAGGTGAAGAGGCGTGAAAGGAGAAAGAAAACTGAGGTGATGCTGACGTGGAAGGTGAGGTGATGTGATCACTAATTTCAGTCTTACTTTCACAATTGTTTCTTACCATCTCTTATTCCTATAAATAGATAGTTTGGATGTACTTGTAAGGCAGTTCTTTGGAAGATATAAGAGAAGTTTACTTGTTAAGCTTTGTAATTCCTTTTGACTTATCATTCAAGAATTTCTTTCCTTTGAGTGTGGCGTTTATAGCTTTTGTTCTCCAATTACTACTCGTGTCTATGGGTCTTAATTTGTCATAACAATGGTACTTATTCTCTAGTTAATTGAAGGGTGACATTTTAGTTAAGGTTCTCTCTCACAAGTCGAGATTGGGTCTTAATTTCATTGAAAGCTTATTTAATCAACAGTAGCTAGCACTTATCTCCAAATCCAGAAAATGAAGTAAGTCTTACTTATTTGTCTTGGGTTATATCAGTCTTGTTTTTTGTATGTTCTACATAGGTGATACTATATCGATGTCTCTCGTTGGTATCGATTATCACATAGAGTTGGTGTGGTCTATTATAGGTCAGTTAAGGTGATGATGAAATTATTGAGAAATTATCTATCGCACGATATCGTAGATATCGTTATAACAGTGTTGATATGATGGTTTACTTACCCTAATAGTCATTGCTTTGGGAAAATCAATATTGTTGTCTATCATGTGTATCGTTGAAACAATAGATTTGACATTTTGATTACCCCGCGAATAATGCATTGCTACTCTTTTAATTCAAACCATCATCATCTTGGCGGCGTTTCATATACTCCCCTTATTGTATGTTCCATGCATGTGACATGATCAAATATTTTTTTCTTTAAATATGCTACCCTTTATTTTTCCATCACTTATATTTTTACATACACAAAACAAAGATACTTCTCATGCATTTTGCAAGTTTTTAGGTTTGGGTAACTAAAAGCCTTCATCACTCTACGCCATTAACAAACATTTGTTGGGTCATCTTCTTTAAAAAGGAGCTGTAAGGACCACCACACTTGTTATCTACCCATGACTGTTTTTCTAATTTTATGTTATAGTTTAACAAAAAATTTGCTTCTAGGCGCGAGGCCTTCATCACACTCTACAATGTTATCAAAACATTTTTCTTGGCCTTTTTTTCTTCACATTTATATTTTTTTGCTTACTTTTTGTTTTCCAATGTTCGATTGTAAGCACGTAGGTATTAATGAAAAATCATGAAAGTTTGGTTGACCTTTTATAAGTAATTGCAATACCTGTTATGAACAATAAAAATAAAATAGCTCATGCAACGAGAGAGACGATAAAGCTTGACATCTTGGAAATAGACTCTAGAGACGATAAAGTTAACATTTAAAACACAAAAGAAATTCCATTACAACACAATTACATAAGATGAAAGTCGTTAGATTAAGGAACCTAAATCCTCTTTGTATGTTCCTTTATTTTCTCCTCCTACATTTTGATTTCCTTATTCCGATTGTATATTCGTTTGACCAACTCGTGCATAGCAGCTTCATCTTTTTTGTTTTCTAATTCTAACTACTTGATTAAGAAGTTATATTGCTCGATCCATAACATTTCTTTTTTATGCGTTTCTCCAAAATTTCTTTTGAGACACTTTAATGTAGGAAGATGTTTCGTGTTAAAGTTGAGGACACCATTGATGGCTATGGTAGTGGGGATGGAATTCTTAGACGTTTGTTTCTGTTGGAAGAAGAGGACGACGCCATGCTTAAATTTTAAAGATATGGATGATGATTATAATATTTAAAAGTGAGAATGACGGCTTGTTCGTTATATATTGGCATGGAGATAATGAAACGCCATGGCTAAAATGAAATGGTAAAAGGTTTGCTGGATATCGAAACGATGTTAAATATAAGTCATGTTAAACAAAAAACGCATAAGTACACGAAACAAAACAAAAGTAGCTTTGATGAGAACAAGATTTTGTTAATTAATTTTGTTGTTCAAATAAAAGCATAAAAAATAAAAATAAATTCACTAAAGATACATCAAATCAAAATAAACTATATCAAAATTTTAGCCACACATTGAATCCAAAAATGACTTAAACTAGATTCATACACTCGATTGATGGAAACTACACCAAATTCGTGGCTAATCATTCAATCCAAAGAGGACTTGAAAATCCTTGGATCAACATCTTTTGAAATACACATTATACAAGTAACGTAAATGGGAAAGACGGTAGAGTAAAACTTTCCATAGCCGTTATGCATAAGTTTGAAGGCATAATCCTTTTCAAACCTTCTTTTCATAATCTTTTTCGTTTCTAAAAATGCAGATGGGGAACAAAACCTTAAGGGTGTGTTTAGTTGTAGAAAAACTTCTTTAGTTTTCTATTTTGATCTATTCGGAAAAAGGGAAGCGTTTTTATCTCTAAAAAAGTGCTATAAAAAAAAGCGTGTTTAGATGATATCTTTTGGGAAATTGAAAAGTGCAAGGGGCGTAAAAAATGAAAGGAAATATATAAGAAAGACGAAAGCGTTTTTTCAAAATTCTAGTTAAATTTTAAAAAATATGATTTTCGTTCATTAAGAAAATTTTTAATTTTTTTTTTTACTAAACGGTTTTCAGTTTTTGTGAAAAAATTCCTAGAAAGATGAGGTATCTTCACCAACTAGACACACCTTAATATCCTCAAAGCAAATCAGTAATCGTGGGCGCGTGTTTGGACCTTTGTAATAAACCCTATTTTTCTTCATGGGATAAGAGAGGATGGATTGAGGCATATTAAACAATGGTTGTGTCCTCTTCACCATGTGAAAAGTTATTAGAGTAAACAGTTTGAGGCTTCATGGCAGAAAGTGAAGTTATTAGAGTAAATAGTTTGAGGCTCATGGCAGAAAGTGCTGAAAACTTTGAGGTGTCAAGTTGGATGCAAATCTAACCGGCGTAAAGTGAAAAAGGCCTAGTTTGAGACAATGATAGATCCAAACAACGATCTAAAGGAACGTTTATGAAAGTTTGTATAGAGATCAACTTAAGTGTTATTATTTGGCCAATGTATAAAGAGAATATTGTATGGAAGAATAAAGACTCAAACACAATGAGTGTATTTATAGGAAAATTTGCTATCACAATCTCACCTCTCAATGATCCTTTGGGTTATGGTATGTCTTACTTCAGCTTCTTTTTCTATTTATATAAGAGACAAATTAGAATAGATAATAGATTTGCTTATCATTGGGGATGTAGTAAAACCAAACTTACTCATTTATGCTTTGCGGATGACTTAGTTCTATTGTGCCATGCGGACCTTATATCTGCTTGCATACCTCTTTTTACGGTTCAGTTTTGCACAAAAACAGAAACTAAACCGGATTTTTTGGTTTTTGAAAAAAGTAAAACCGAACTATCGGGTTTTCAGATTCGGTCGGTTATTTCGGTTCGGTTTTATTCACTTTTCGGTTTTGTTTCAGTTTTATTTGTTTTTCTGCTCACCCCTACAAAAAAAATCTACTCACCCACTGTACATTTGCCAAAAATATGATGGAGTCGCACAACTAACAGTCATAAGACTAAATTTGAAAAGCAAAAAAGAAAGAAAAGAAAAAAGAAAGTGTTTATTTTGTGAAAAACCAACACTTTGTTAGTTTATTTTTGAAATTGATTCAACTCATTAAATGCTCTTATAAGTCAATGGGTGAAAAAATTTGCATAATGGAGCACCTTTTATCAAATTTCCCATTTTTATTTCAGCTACATTTACGCATTCTTCTCACAATATGCACCTTTCATCAAATTTCCCACTCCTATTCGGCTACATATATGATAGCTTTTAGATTGCTTCAATAAGCCCTCTTAGGCTTCTTTTATGAAAACTGCTTATTGCTTATCTAGCTTACGGCTGGGCTTATTTGAGTTTTTTTTTAGTTGAATTAAGTTTGTTTAGGTCTATTACACTATACTTGAGCTTTTGGTGCATTCTAGTGCTTATTAGCTTATTTGAAGTGCTTATTTAAACTGCTTATTTGCTCAATTCAGCTTATTAGTGGGCTTATCTAACTTTTTATATTTTTCCTAGGCTTAGTATAATATTTTAGATTTTTATATTCAGATTTTAGATTCTCCGCACAAGTTTTTTTACGAAGAACAAAGACCCAATTCGTAAACCTTCAAAAATTAAGTCCAAAACATGCAAAACTAACTTTATTTTTCAAGATGAAGCACTATGGGCTGCAAGTTATGTAGTCCATTTAATTGTTTTACGCTTTTAGCCGAAGGTATAATTATCATTAAATAATATATTTATACAGTGAAGGTATAATTATCATTAAGATATTTATACAGTGAAATAAAATAAATCTATTAGACTTTTTAAGCGAATTGAAACAAGACATACGAGACTCTATATTCGTTCAGCTAAAGTTGATATGTGAACGAGAAATTTGCTAAGTAATCACTTTATTCACATCTACATGTGTATGCTTTATACCAAGAAACTAGCTACGTGACCTACTTATCCACGGGTTCATTGACCGTTTAATGGACGTTTATAATTATATAAATAAAATTCATGAAAATATAGGTGCGGAAATAGATTAAATTGAAAAGAAAAGTAAATGAAACAACGAACAATCATGTTTTTGGTTTAATATTAGCAATTGACTTGTGATTTTCAAAATTTTCAAAATGTGAAACAAATATTTTTTTTTTCTTGTTTTATAACCATGGTTTCTGATCTATTTACGGGGTTTGAACACACTGTCACACATATTCAAAGTGCGTAAAACCCACTTTTAGTGGCCACTTGAAGGTTTTTGCACCTAGCAGAAATTAAACCCAAGACCTCACATATTTTAGTGGTATTACTCACAAGGATTTTACCACTAAGCCACTCATAAGTGGTTATGTGTAACCAATATTAGCACGCATCAGATATATAATAGTTCGCACATTCATAAACGTTTCGATTTCTTGATAAGCAGCAATATTAAAACCGTTTCCGTGAATTTAATCATATGTTTAATCAGATCATTTGTTGCGACATCTTAAGTAAAGAAGATGGTGTTCTATATGACTACATGCATCAACAATTCCACATAGATGCATTTGACATCAAACCTTAAAATCTACCTAAGAAACAGTTTGTTAGTCAATGTTGAAAAAATAAACCTAGGATCAAATGATAAATAAAATTAAAATAAGAAGGATACGAGGCAATAACAATCATACACTTTCAAAGCATTTACAAAAATACATACATTTACCCTTAAATTTCCCTTTTTTATTTATAATGTGTGGCTAGAAATCTCTTACCTTTCTCGATTTATTTATCTATTTATTTATTTTCACTATATCCATTCACAAATAATAAAAGTGGAAGTATTGATGAACAAAAGATGAATTTTGTTAACCAATACCCACTGGGCAGAGTTTAAGCTGTAATTAATGAACTCAAACTTTCTTAATTAATCAAAACATGCATTAAATACACATTAAATGAACTTGTAAATTACTATATTTTAACATGTTTTCACTTAAATGAATTAAAATATTCCTTTTATAAACCGATTAACCCATGAGGAGAGGTTAGCAAAACCCATAAAAGATATATGTGGTAAACTAGTAATAATGATCCATTTACTTATGAATGGCTGATTTATGCTTTATCTTAGCTGGTAAGTAAAATAGTAGAGTTATATAGGAAATGGATCAAATGGGATGAACGGGTCAAAAAAATAAGACAATGGAACAATATTATTTAGATCATTATGATCAAGATACTTTACGAACTTCTAACATGTGAAGCTTTAAGGAGGCGTTTTGTTAGCTACATCCCAAAATTCAGGTGAATCTTGCAACGAAAGATCAATGGCCTACATCCATAATAAGGTAGATTCTTGAATTGAAAATCTTGAAGCAACTCAAAAACCACAAAATGAAGTAATTAACTGGAAGTTACCTTTATTAAAGCTTCATTGTCACCAACATAAATCGAAGTAGTCTAACTCGTGAAGCTTTAAACCTTGTGCCTTGTTGTACGGATTGATCAAGAAATGCAGCAAGTAGGATTCCCTATTCACAGTTAATATTACTAGTAGTTTGATTATCTTTTTTGGATTATTAAGTTACTTTTAATTAGAGTCAATCCAATACTATCATCACTAAAATAGTGAATTAAAAATCATGGGTGCTTGTTAGTGTTTTTGTCCGGATCGCTATAAAACCCTAATCTTTGCGATGAGGGTTTTTATTTATTGTTTTGGTCGTGCATGCATGCTGGGTTCAATTTGAGGCAGTTGTTGGTGATTTGTTTTGTGTATTTATTGGTTGTGAGAGATGCAAAATGGTTTTTTATCTTCGACATGTGAGACTAAGGACAAACCTGTTAATGTGATGTCGAATAAGAGAGAGGGGAATAATAGACTAACACAACCTGTTAATGTGAATATTGAAGAATTGAATGCTACTGTTGATTTGTCAAAGGTGACTATGAGGAAAAATAAGAAGCCTAAGGATGTTAATCCTAGTTCTAATCAGCCTATACTTGCATCGTATGGTCCTATTATTACTGAGTGGAGTGTTGATGATGGAGATATTGAATTATCTACGATTGTGGACAAGAATATATAAGGACTTGTTAGCTCTCCAAAAAACATAGAGGCCAAGGAGTGAGAGTCAATTTCTTTGCACCTTATTTAGACTTGATCATATATACCTGCACTATCTAACTTGTGAATCAGTAAACCATCCAAATATCGTAAGGAAGATGAGAGATATTTGCTGCTCCATTGTTTCAGCAGTTATTATTCGGTTACTCTTCATGTTCTTCGTTTTCCAGTTTGGAGTTGGTCAGTACCAAGATCTTTTTTAATAATATGTAGTAATTCATCTTTCTTTTTGGTTACTTTAAGTTGTTAATTATTTATGTGGTTATGCATATGAAGTTGGGGCAATACTTGGAGTAATAGCTGGAGCAGTGATAGGATGGAGTAATGAGATGAAGTTTGTGCAGTATGTAATTAGAGGGGCCACTAGTACAAGACTGGAATTTCGTCACACATGCTGTTTTTTGAACGGTCACGTAGTAACTTTTTTATGTGACAAAATGTACCAGAATAAAATAAACAGCCACACTTGATCCGCCATTTCAGAATTACATCTGAGGCTACAGACACACATTTGAATATATTCGTGACTAGAGGTATATGGTAAATCTTGTTTTAGTTATTTAGTCACTTATAATTTGGGACGTGTGACGGATACAAATAAGTTTGAAACATTAGTCGCATTATATATATACATATGTGACAAGTATATGTCACACAATTGAACAGTGTGACCAAAATCCATATATGGTCACATGAAGTAATTGTGTATGTGGTTAAATCATATACTCAAGTTTGTCACACATTATTTAAATGTGACTGCTAGTTTTTGTTGAAAATTTAGCCACATATGAATTTGAAAATGTGTGACAATTGAAAAGTAAGTTTGAAACATTAGTCACGATATGCATTTAAAAGTAACAAATATATGTCACACACTTGAACAATGTGACCAAATGTTATATATGGTCACACTTTTGCTTTTATAGTTCAAATGTTTTATAATATTTCTCAAATTTTGACATCTCCCTCACATATTTTCATTGCTCCCGCTCACTTTTTTCCCCAAAATCAAATTTACTTTCACTGCTCCCCGCCCACTTTTTTTTTCCCAAAAATCAAATTTACATTTTCTTAGTCCCTCCAATAGTTATCTAGGTCACATAACTTACACTTATCTCATCCTCTTTCTATCTTCTATGCCGCCAACCACAAACCCCATAACTTAAAAACCCACTTCTCTACACTTATCTCATCCTATTTCTCTCTTATTTGTTACACTTGTATTAATCTTTTTCTCAATCACCATTGGAGATAAACTATATAGCCTCACTCCAGAACAGGTATGATTCTTCAGCTTCAAACAAGTGAAACAAGAGATTTCGATTAATTTATTTTAATTACCCTTTAAAGGGAATTATGATTACAGATGTTAACAATTCAACATTTCTATTTTGCATCTTCTAACTTCATCCATGATTTCGAATTACAGGAAACTTGGGAGAGTAGTGGGTCTAAGCGAAAGGACAGGGCTCAAGGAGATATGGCTAACTTTGTATTCATGTATCCCACAAATCTTGTTTTTTTAAAGTAAATATTTTGGATAAGTTTTTCAGGTTCTATTGTCGAAAATTAATTTAGCCTTGTGCTTGTGTTTGGATTATTCTTAGTTTAGCTTATTTTTGAAACTCATGGCTTATTTGGTGAACATAAGTTCTAGGAGCTTATTCTTGTTTGTGTTTTATTTCGGGTCAGCCTCACACTCAAGAGGGTGCGCTTGGTTTTATTTGTTTCAGCTAAAAACCACACCAAGAGGTGTTTGTTTGTCTGCTATTGCAGCCCACCCCAAGGGGTGTTCGTCTTTGTGTATCACCGCCCCAAGAGGGTGCATTTGTTAAGCTATACCAGGCGTGTTTGTTTTTACTGGTCACGACAAATAGGTCGCGGGTTCGGAACCCGCAAGAGGTGGTATAGTTTGATTTAATTTTGGTTTTAAAAAGAGTTTGTTTGTTTGTTTCTAGCTTATAGTTTTGGCTTATATGTTTTTGTTCGTTGTTTAGCTTATTTTAAGAATTCTTTGTTTAATTAAAATGGTAATAAGCTCTTTTGGATTAGTGGAGGGTATTTGTCCTACTTCGGGGTATTAAGAAACACCAAGAGAGTGCTTGTTTTGTTTCGGTTCAGTCCAACACCAAGATGGTGTTTAATTTGTTGAAACGCAACCCAACAAGGGTGCATTTGTTGGCCACAAAACAGCCCCAAAACAGCTCAACTAGGGTGCGTTTATTTGCTGCAAAACAGCCCCATAATAGCTCAACTAGGGTGCGTTTATTTGCTGCAAAACCGCCCAATAAAGGGCACGTTTGCTACTGATTTTTCTGCACCAAAGGGGTGTGTTCATTGCTGATTTTTCTGCAACAAAATGGTGCGTTTATTTGCTGCAAAACAGCCCCATAAAGGGCACGTTTGCTACTGATTTTTCTGCACCAAAGGGGTGTGTTCATTGCTGATTTTTCTGCACCAAAAGGGTGCGTTTATTTTAATTTTTCTGCACCCAAAGTGGGTGTTTGTTTCTACAACTGGTTCAATTTTCCGTGTTCTCCAAAGCCTCTTTAGGTAAATTTCTGATCTCATTTTGTATATCCAACATTCATCCTGTTTTCTTGTAGTCATTTTAGATGAGCATTATAGAAAATATAATCTGATATTTCTACAGCGAGGACAAGATGCTGTCAAGACTTCCTGTTGCTATTATCCAATCTTGGTATAAGCGAGAAGGTTATGTCAAGTCCATGGCTGACATAGTTCAGAAGGAATTGCAGAGTGAACTAGGAGGTAACTTCTTTTTTAGATTACTTGCTTATAGATGTGTACATTGAATTTGCAAATTGCAGGTACTATTGGAGGTATACTTAGAACAAGTTTATAATGTCATAACAGATGGCTTGTTATTAGTCTGCTACTCAGCTAGTGAATACTTGTAGCATTTAGAATGTGGTATTTTGCAAATTCAAATTTTTATTAAGTTAATCGTAGTTAGCTATTTTACCTACTTAAACAAACTAACAGCAAGTTATCTGAACCTGTATGTTGATTCATTTGACTATAGAAAGTCAACCATCTGCTCTAGAGATTACAAGTAGCAACTATAGTTAACAGACTGGTCAGAATATTGTATGATAGTATGTGCTACGATCATGTTACTTATTCTCACTTGTCTGCTACCCCCTTTCAGGTCTTGAACGAGTGCTCAGAAGTAGAAAATTGGTTGAGAGAGGCACAACAGCTTCAAGACACACTTCCAAAACATGCTGAACCAGTTCTCCTATCAGCTAATATAAGAAAGAAGGAAGAGGCGATCGACATGTATTTTCTTTAACTTAAGAATATCATTGGTTATTATTTTTAGAAGTATTCTTTAATTCTAAAAGTGTTTATGTTGGCTTATGCAAGGCCGGTAAAACTAATAGATGGAATTTGATATATTAAGATCACCTTTTCCCTATCAAAATTCATCGTTACAAAACCTAAAACTTAGGGTTTTGTTTCATTACCTTTATTTTGTGTGTGTTCAAATAGTATCTGAAGCTCTTGTTCTCTTCATTCTTTATGTTTGAAGTTAGACCATTTCATGTTTTTTTTCGTTTTTCTTACTTTTTCATCCGTTTTCGTCCGTTTTTCTCATGTTTTCATAAGTTTTTATCAGTTTTCGTCCGTTTTCATACATTTTTTCTCATGTTTCTACATGTTTCTTCTGTTTTTCTCACGTTTTCATACGTAGTCCCTCTAGTTACAATATTTACAATTTAAACCTTTTTATTATCAAAATTTCATACAAGTCCATTTAATTATCAAATTGACATCCTTAGCCCCTTAATATAATTATTTCCAGATTAGACATTGATTTTTCAGAATTTACAAAAATGGTCCCTCTATTTTAAATAAGATACAATTCTATTTAATAATTATATATAGGGACAACCTTTTTGATGCTTACAAAAAGGGGGAGAAGTGATACAAAACTCATTAAATACTTGCATATATAATAATTTTTGATTTAATGAGTTTAGATTTTGTAATCATCAATCTTGTTTTAGATGTTTAAAACTTTATGACAGGCTTCATCGAACGTGAGGAGGTAACTTGTTCACTTTGTTGTTTTCAGAAGAAAAAAACTTCAGTTATACTTTCATGAATCAGGGATGCCACGAGCAGAATTTTAAGGAAAAAAAACAAGATGGTTACTTCCCATTCGGCAAATAACTTCAGTTACTTTCATGAGTCAGAGAAAAGATAAAAAGGTTGGACGAAGAACATGAACCTTTCGTTGAAACTGCTAGTGTATTAGTTACAACTGCTAGTGTATTAGTTACAACTGTTAGTTATAAGTTAGTACTGTTGGTTCATATAGTTAGTACTGGTTATATGATATGTATTAGTGGTTCAGTTATATACATTCTAGTTTTATTGTATTTGAATTTATTTTGATATATATTTGAATTTGTTTTGATATATATATATATATATATATATATATATATATATATATATATATATATATATATATCAATCTTAAAGTTGTAAAAATAAGATCCAACTAAAATTTGACAAGTGACACTCTCGTTAAACTAAAACTAATTTTTTTATTGAGTACAACTAATATTGTTAAAGTTCAGATGTTTTTTCTTTTTTAAATTGACGAAACTAAGGTGATACACTTTGATTCGACATGTAATGTATCAGGTTAATGTGATACACTTTGATTCGACATGTAAATTTATAGTTGTGTATCACTAATCCAAACTCATGTATCAGTTGGTTATTAGTTGTTAAAATGTTAATTCGTATTAATACTTTATTTTTTGTGTATTATTGCTAATATGGTTATTTATAAAATGGTTTTAGTGGTTGTTTAGAGTAGATCTTATTTTTACAACTTTAAGCTTGATCTCACATTAACCCTCCCATATATATATATATATATATATATATATATATATATATATATATATATTGATTTTTTTTTTAAATGTGACTAAAAGATGCATACAATCACACTTAGTAACACGTTTGGTCACTTTTTGCTTTATTCGTTGGGTGACTAAATATTATAAAAGGTCACAAAAAAAAAAAAAAAAAAAAAAAAAAAAATTCATGTAGCAATTGGATGATCAATAGTCACACAAAATATATATTTTTTTACTTTAAACAACATATGGTCACACTTATTAATATTTTTGGCCACTTTATGCTTAATTGTATGTGACTAAATATCCAAAACAAATATGCTTTGTGTGACTAAATATTATAAAAGGCCACACAAACATAAAATTCAAGTGGCCATTGGATGAACAATAGTCACACAAAATACACATTTCTTCACTTTAAATAGCATATGGTCACACTTGTTCACACTTTTGGCCATTTTTTTTTAATTGTATGTGACTAACTAAAAAAAACAATACATGTTGTGTGACTAAATCATCACAAACGTCACATTTATTATATTCATGTGGCCACAGGACGGGAAATAGTCACACATAATACACATTTACTTGAATAAATCATCTCAAATATCACATGTATTACATATTTATGTAGCCAAAGGACGAACAATAGTTACTCTCAAAAAACATTCGTGTGACTATAAAGTGTTTATGGTCACTGATAATAATTAATCCAACAAAACTTGTGCCTAATTTGTCACACATATTAGGGGTTTTGGTCACTCTTTTTCGATGAAAAAAATCCACGAACTCAACAATGTGACCATATGCCACCTATGGTGGCGGGAACGTTTGTCACACATGACAAAAAAAAAACGTGCGTGACTATATGCATATCGTCACACATTTTTGGCGTGACCAATAGCACTTTCTGTACCAGTGGGCAGTAGCAGGGACAACTATGTCTTATAAGCTCACTAAAGCCACCTTTGATTATCTAAATTCTGATGATGACTATGAACTTGGCTTTGCCGTTGATCTCGTGAGTTAAATAAATCCAGTCTCTTAAAAGTTGATTGATTATCATCCTAGCAACAAAAAATTATTTTTCGTTAATGGATTTAGCGTTATTGCACTTTTTACATTCTAGGTAATTATGATTATAATGGGACATTTGAAGATAATACTTGGTGGTATTGAACATAAAATCATGGGATTCAGTAAGGTAATCTCGCCTACCAAGCTGATTTAGTGTATTACCTCTCTTGCTTGTGCATCCTCCTTTTCCAATGAAGATTTAACTCTAGGAATAGTTTCAAATGTGTGATACGTGTTTGCTAATGCTCTATCGTGATATACCATTCAAGATCACATACATATATATATATATATATATATATATATATATGTATATATATATATATACATATATATATATGTATATATATACACATATATATATATACATATATATATACATATATATATATATACATATATATACATATATATATATATATATATGTATATATATATATACACATATATATATGTATATATATATGTATATATATATACACATATATATATATATATATGTATATATATATATATATATATATATATATATATATATATATATATATATATATATATATATATATAGGTAATAGGTTAAGTTTGTTTTCCTATAAATATGGAGTGCTTTCTTTGGATTGTGCTAAATACTCGAGTTGCGCTTGTATGAGTTCACCTTTCACAAACTAGATTTTTGTGGTCACTAGTATTTTCCGCTAGGGTCAGAAAGATTGGCCTAATGGTATCAAAGTCGTCCCACGAACAATAGGTATTGGTTTAAGTCAAATTAGACCTACTTGTGTATGAGTATTTTGGCATTCAAAAAATAATATACCTACTCGGTTACTCGGTTAGTATTCATAATGTAGTATATATTCCAGTAGGGGAATATTACTAACTAATGAGACACTACATCAATTACACAAGAAATATGTTCCTTAACATAGACTTGAAACTTGAAAGTGTGTTATTTGTATTTTATATAGAAATGCTCGAATTAGCCATTCAGTAAATATTGCATTGAATCGCACAATCATTGATCTGCTATCTGGTAGAGTATTTTGGAATTTCGTTAGGGTTAGCTTATATTATTTGACTGGTCTTCGTCCAGATCTTTTTGTTTATGAAATAAATGTTACGTGCCCAACTTTTTAGTAAGGTTGTGCTATCCATTGAAGTATTTCTTATTTTCTTAGCATTCTTTGGTTGTTCGTGGCTGTTAGTTTATGAACATAAATTAATAGTGGTGTGTTAGGATCGAACTCGAGATCACGGGATTGCACACTTTACGTATGGAGAGTAAATGAATAATTATTTATAAATGTTATATGTCACAACCCACAATTTCAGGTCATTTTTCCAAACTTCGACATTCTACTATTCACAAATTACTATTCATCGATCACTATTCATCATTTTACTATTCATCGTTTTTGAGGTCAATTTGACATTCCGAGACACATTCAAAAATTTTACTATTCACTTGACACTATTCATTTCCGAGAGAAAACCACTATTCACGTGCATTACTCATTTCATCGTAAATTTAGTTTACGAGTATTCAAATTCGCGTAACCGTATTGGTTCAGGAGCGAATTCATGCATTATTATCAGGGACATTTCATACGGACTAGAAATAGTCTGCATATCATCATTAGGGCACTTGCATACTATTCCACTCGTAGGGTATTCAAATTATATTTTTTAATATAATTAACGAATTACGTATGTTTATTTTAATTAAACACTAATACGCGAACTATAAATGTGACTAACACGTCCGAGACTCCCAACTATGATCCCAATATATTTTTATACTCATTTTTATAATATAAAAATTATAATATTAATTTACCCGGTATTTTGGAAATTTATTTATTTCGTACCGTACGTCTAATTTAATTTCGACGGTTTTTATAAAAATTAAACAATAATTATCTAAACACTTAATATTTGTACCCAACATATTTTTATAATTTTTATAACTTTATTTTATCCCGGTTAACTCCGTTAAAATTTATTTTTAGTTAACCCGGTACCCCGGTACACCTTAAAACTACAAATAAAACATAATATAATACATAAGACACCAAAGTCTTACACCAAATCCCCCCCCCCCCCCCTTGACTTGCCCCCCCCCCTCCATTCCAATCACTTACACATTCTAATAATTCACTAACTTCATTTATTACAAGTCCTTTTTGTCTTTTGAATTATTATACAAACTAAAATATACAAAATTTACACATACAATACAAGGTGCAAGAAAATCTTTTCTCTCTTTTTCTCTCAAGGGTGCTCGGCCTAGGGTAATCAAGAAGCAAGAAAACATCATTTTTCAAAGATCTAAGTATAATCTTGTTCTTATAGTTGTCCTTGTTAGAGTTTTGAGATAAAAACTCAAGGATTGTTAGGTTTTCACCATCCAAACTTCATTAAACCTCCAAGTAAGTTTACAAAACTCATTTCATAATTTTTACAAGTTATTACTATGTTTATATATTTTTATTACAAGAACTCATGCATATATTGGCTTATACCACTCCATTTTGTATATATTTAACTTTCAAGCCCTAGAAATGATTTTTGGTTAGATCCTTGTTAGATCTACTTGGTTATGATGATTAGGAACCCATGACACCCTAAGAAGGTGTATGGTAGGATTAGACTAGTTTTGTGGTGATTGAAAGTGGTTTGAATGAAGATGGAACTAGATTAGAACCCTAGAAACGATTTTTGAAACATTAGAAATACCTACTGTCCCTATTTTTATTTCGTGGGAAAATCAGTGGTTGATGGTTAATTTTTGACCAAAGATTTAGAAAATACTTTCAAAAACGAAACTTTAGGCGAAAGAATGGATTAAAACGAGCTTATAACGAAGGAGATATGATTTTTGCAAATTTAACGACGAAAACTATTTTATTAAAAACTGCATGCTGTTTGGCAGATTTCGACGGGTAAATAGAGGCATTAAACGTAACCTAGAGGAGCCGAGTTATCAAAAATATACTAGTTTATACAAAAACGAATCCGTGGATATAAAGAACGAGGAAAATGAGCTTAAAACGACCAAATTATACCCGTTTTAACATCGTCAAAACTATATATATATATATTTGGTCACAAATAAAAATAATAACTTACGCACTAAATGGTATATTTTCTAGAAATATTACTAAGGACTATATTCTTAACAAATGAATACGTATGACCCAAGAGAATATTTATACGACCTAACGACGTTATTTTAAGGTTTTCGATACAAGGAATTTAACTCTAACATTTTCATACAAGATAGTACGACAAGTTATATACTTCTATATATGGACTTATTTTTCCTAAGTATGGAAACTATTTTACTATGACGATAACTAGTATTTCCAAATTACGAGTGGTATAGGTATCATGTGCATGTGCATTCATTACATTACGGCTTGATCTAAATTAGATCACGATTATTCATTTAGGTTGCGGCTAGTGTTCGCGCCTCATTGTCCCGACTACTTTTACATCATTGTACCATCTTTGTACCATCATTTCGAGGTGAGTTCTCATAGCCCCGTTTTTAGTACTTATTTGATTTTAAATCCCACGGGGGAGAATACATTGCACAATTTTTTTTCTTGTACATGCCCAAGTATTAAATTCCGTACATTGCTTAAGTTGCTAGTACTACCACTTCAAGTCCCCTTTATTATCATGGACCGTTAATTATATTGCCAAGCGAGAGTGGGTGGATAGATCTATCGAGGGTGACGCCTCCATTCGTGTTTGGGTTGCTCCATAAGGAAAACGAATGCATTTCATGTCTAAATATTTGAGTGACTAGTAACCACTCCTTTGGGGCAAATTTTAGTACGTCTAGCTTCGGGGTCATGAGCTTAAGAGACAATGTAGCTTTTTGACAATTTGTCACTTTACTTTATACTTGTGGCGTATGTACTTACGAATTACTTATAAACCTATGATTATTCACCAACTTTATGTTGACCGTTTTTCGCAATGTATTTCTCAGGTAACTAAGGCATATTCTCATGGCATGCATGGAGTCATTTTGTGTATCAAGGATGACGCGTCTCTTTTTGGATTTCATGCACTTATGAACTATCGTTTGCTTGTACTAAATTATTTCCTTAAACCTTTTCCAACTTTTGGGACCTATGTTTTATAACTCTGAATATTTTGAATGAATCAAACGATGTATTTTCTAAACGACACTTTAGGTCGTTCAATATTTCCTTGTTTGTGGTGCTATGACCGTTACACCCTCAGGCATTCAATTCCGCTGCCATTCAGGTATTTTGGGGGTGTGACAGATTGGTACCAGAGCTAAGGTTATAGCGAACTAGGATGCATCATGGACCCTAGACTATAACCACACCATCATAGCATATCATCATTTCATCATAAGTGCATATTTACTTATTTTTAGGTGATGCCATTATACGAGTTATTTATTTTTATTTCACCTTGATTATCACAGAGACATGTCTTCGAATCCAAACACTGTCATACTTTACTCTATATCAGACTCTGATGATGAGGGCTCTATGTCCTCTACTGCTGTTTCACCATTTGTTTCTCCTACACCTGAGTTGCCACTTTTGGCATCAGATGATGACACCGAGCCTTTCGAGAAGGAGGAGACGGCTCCTACTCCTCATGTCCATCCTACTGTACCACTTGATGTCACCCGTGTACCCACTGACATACCATCTCCTACTACTACTATTCATTCAGAACCGAGACTTATGTTTCCTAGGAGTAAGACTATCCAGGTTGCTAGGAAGAGTGTTCGTTATGCTACATCTACTTTTAGGACTCTCCCTAGTCCTACTGTGCCTACACCACCACCACCAGCCATACCCACTACTACTACTATATCTACCTCACTCTTGCCGCTCAGGAAGCGTGCAAGGTTTACCACCCCAGATTCACCTACTACCGAGACTGCTGACCTTCCACCACCACCAGTATACCACATAGGTGAGAGCTCGAGAGCGGCTGCGGCTAGGGGGCCTACAGCTGCTACACTAGAGGATCAGTTAGGTGCTCAGCAGGAGCAAGTTGATAGGTTGGGGTATAGAGTTGATGAGATTATCACTACTCGACTTGAGGCTGTCGAGGAGCAGGTTGAGGATTTGATTCAGGGCAGGGTTGGTATTGATGTGTCGTACCATGGACTCGAGGCACGACAGTTGAGGCACCAGGAGCAGATTGATCTACTTAGGGATGAGTTACCTGAGATTCGAGATAGAGCTCAGGCGACACAGGAGACTCAGTGGGAGCAGGTAGACCAGTTGGCATTGATTCGAGAGAGGTTAGTTGTATTGGAGCGCAGAGATGCTTCTTTTCAGTTACGAGTTCAGCATCTTGAGGAGATCGTGGTTGCGATGGATCGTGAGATTCGCCGCTTGAGGGGAGAGCCTGGACCATCTAGAGCACCTAGAGGAGCTTAGACATAGACTGGTATTATATTAGCTTTTATTATTTTCCTAGTCCCGAGGTGTGGGACATAGTTCAAGAACTTGTAGTCTTTTGGTTGTTGTACAAACAAATATATCAAGTGCGACTCTACTATGTTGGAAATGTTGTGCTATATATTCTATCGGTCCATGTAGGCCAAAATTTTCATGTATTGTATTCATGTGTTGTGATTATATTTATGATGTTTCGTGGTTGCTCTTTATTGTTGTTATATTTATACAGGTTGTGGTTGTATCTATACATGTCGTGGTTGTATTGATACAGGTTGTGGTTGTATATATACATGTCGTGGTTGTGTTTATACAGGTTGTGGTTGTATATATATATATACTTGTCGTGGAGGTATCTAGACAGATTGTGGTTGTATTCGTACCTGTCGTGGTTGTATTTATATAGATTGTGGTTGTACCCATACATGTCTTGGTTGTGTTATTACTCGTTGTGGTTGTATATATATACATGTTGTGGGTGTATACCTTTGGTACTATGACTATTTCTATTATGATTTTTCTCATGGTTATTTCCATTGTGATTTATCAGAAGTATGGCACCAAGGAAGAGTAAGACTGCACCAGAAACACCCGCTATGACTCAAGCTGCTATCCGCAAGTTGGTCAGGGATAGTATTGCAGAAGCTCTAGAGATTGAGAGAGCTGAGGTTGCTGCTAGGGCTGCTGAGACTGCTTCTAATACAAGGGCAGTTGAACCAACCGCTATTAGGCGTGAATGTACATGGAAAGATTTCAAGATTAGTGATCCTATCAAGTTTAAGGGCACTGAAGGAGCGGTTGCTTTGATCCGCTGGTTTGAAAAGACTGAGAATGTATTCCTTATGTGCGGATGCCCGGACGTCAGCAAGGTAAAATTTGCTACAAGTATGCTTCTTGATGAAGCTATGTCTTGGTGGAATTCGTATGCTCAGCCGATTGGTATGGAGAATGCTTACAAGCTCACTTGGGAGGAATTCAAGAAACTGATGTCTAAGAAGTTTTGCCCTTGTACTGAGATACAGAAATTGGAAGCAGAATTCTATGGGCTTGTGACTAAAGGTGATGACATCGAGACCTATTTCAGAAGGTTTCAGGAGTTGGCTGCACTATGTCCAACTATGGTTCCTGACGATGAGAAAAAGATGGAAAACTTTGTTGGTGGATTGCCTGAAAGTGTTCGAGGGGATGTGATTTCTTTTGATCCTCAATCAATGGAAGAGGCTATTCGTATAACTCAGAAACTCATGGTCCAAGTGGTAAAAGGAAAATCTGCTGTCAACAATAATAACCGTTCAAACAACACCAACTACAACAACACTCGAAACAACAACAACTATAACAACAATCGAAACCGCAACTATCCCAATAACCGAAACAACAATCCAAACAATAACAGCAACAACAAGAGAAGGTTTGACTACAACCAAGGTGGAAATGCTATTCAGCCACCACCTAAGAGGCAAGAAGTGGCAAGGGCCTATGCTGCAGGACCGACTGAAAGGAAAGGATATGAGGGTAATTTACCCAAGCGTGAAAGGTGTCAGAAACATCATAACCCAGGACGTTGCCCTAATACATGTGGTAACTGCAAGAAGATTGGTCACCACATCAAAGATTGCAAATTTCCAACCTTGGGTGACAAACAGAGGCCACCAGTAACATGTTTTGGCTGTGGAGAAATTGGACACTTTAGGGGTGAGTGCCCACAGAAGAAGAATCAAGGAACTGGAAATCAAGATGGAAAAGCTCGAGGAAGAGCTTATGTTATGGGAGGAGAAGATGTCAAAGAAGACCCGAATGTGGTTGCGGGTACGTTCCTCGTTAATAATCGTTATGCATCCATTTTATTTGATTCAGGAGCGGATAGAAGTTTTGTTTCTATTGCATTTACACCTTTACTTAACATAGAACCAACCCCATTAGACATTTCCTATATCGTTGAATTAGCCGATGGGTCTTTAGTTAACACCAACACCATTGTCCGTGGTTGCACTATAAATTTCCTAAACCTTCCATTCAATATAGACCTTATGCCAGTAGAACTTGGAAGTTTTGACGTTGTTATCGGTATGGATTGGTTATCTCGGCATCGAGTGAGAATTATTTGTGATGAGAAAGTTGTTCACCTTCCTTATAACGGTGAAACTTTGGTTGTTCGTGGAGAGCGAAGTGGAACTAGACTCAGTATTATATCGTGCATTAAAACCGAGAAGTACATAAAGAAGGGTTGTTATGCATTCTTGGCTCACATCACGGAGAAGAAGTCGGATGAGAAACGACTTGAAGATGTGCCAATTGTTAAGGAATTTCAAGAAGTTTTTCCGGAAGAATTGCCAGGACTTCCGCCTACACGCCAAGTCGAGTTTCAAATCGAATTAGTGCCAGGAGCTGCACCAATTGCGTGAGCACCGTATAGACTTGCACCTTCGGAGATGCAAGAATTGTCGAATCAACTACAAGAACTTTTGGACAAAGGATTCATTAGACCGAGTTCCTCGCCTTGGGGAGCGTCGGTTTTGTTTGTGAAAAAGAAGGATGGAACTTTCAGAATGTGCATTGACTATCGTGAGCTGAACAAGTTAACGGTTAAGAACCGTTATCCGCTCCCCAGAATTGACGACTTGTTCGACCAGTTACAAGGTTCTAGTTTTTATTCCAAGATTGATTTAAGATCCGGTTATCATCAACTTAGAGTTCGGGAAGAGGATATCCCGAAGACGGCATTTAGAACACGCTATGGTCATTATGAGTTTCAAGTAATGCCGTTCGGATTAACCAACGCACCTGCGGTATTTATGGATCTCATGAATAGGGTGTGCAAACCGTATCTTGATAAGTTTGTGATCGTATTCATTGACGATATCTTGATTTATTCCAAGAGTAAGGAAGATCACGAAGAACACCTCAGAACAATCCTGGAACTACTCAAGAAGGAGCAATTGTATGCCAAATTTTCAAAGTGTGATTTTTGGATACGAAGAGTTCAATTTCTTAGCCATGTCATTGATAGCCAAGGATTATAAGTCGACCCAGCAAAGATCGAGGCAGTTAAGGATTGGGCTACGCCCATGTCTCCTACGGAAATTCGTCAATTCCTAGGACTTGCCGGATATTACAAAAGGTTTATCGAAGGGTTTTCTAAGATAGCGAAGTCGTTGACAAAGCTGACACAAAAGAATGAAAAGTACGAGTGGGGAGAGAAACAAGAGTCCGCATTTCAGTTATTGAAACAAAAGCTTTGTAGCGCACCGATTTTGTCACTACCTGAAGGTATTGAGAACTTTGTGGTATATTGCGATGCTTCGCATCAAGGACTTGGAGCTGTGCTAATGCAAAACGAGAAGGTGATAGCTTATGCATCTAGACAGCTTAAGACACACGAAAAGAACTACACTACGCACGACTTGGAGTTGGGTGCGGTAGTTTTTGCACTCAAGATTTGGAGACACTACCTTTATGGTACCAAGTGTGTAATTTTTACCGACCACAAGAGCTTACATCATATACTCGATCAGAAGGAACTTAATATGAGACAACCTCGTTGGCTAGAATTGTTGAGTGATTACGATTGTGAAATCCGATATCACCCAGGAAAAGCAAATGTTGTAGCAGATGCACTTAGCCGAAAAGAATGACTCAAACCTTTGAGAGTTAGGTCATTAGGAATGACTATCATTTTGCCATTACCATCAAAAATTCTAGAAGCTCAGATTGAGGCTCTCAAAGAAGAAAATCGACCACATGAGAAACTTTATGGTATGTCAGAAAGCGAAAATGGCTTTGTAAAGAGATCAGATGGAGTGTTATGCTTCAAGGACCGAAGTTGGATACCACTCTATGGTGGAGTGCGAGAATTGATTATGCATGAATCACACAAGTCAAAGTACTCTATTCATCCAGGTTCTGATAAGATGTATCAGGATCTCAAAAAGCTTTATTGGTGGCCGAACATGAAAGCGGAAATTGCTACTTACGTCAGCAAATGCCTTACTTGTGCTAAAGTGAAAGCCGAGTACCAGAAACCGTCAGGACTACTTCAACAACCAGAGATTCCACAATGGAAGTGGGAACGTATTACTATGGACTTTGTCACTAAACTTCCTAAGACGTCAGGAGGTTACGATGCTATTTGGGTAATTGTTGATCGTCTTACCAAATCAGCTCATTTCATACCCATTAGAGGGACTTATTCCATGGAACAACTTGCTAGACTTTATGTCAAGGAAATAGTCTCAAGACACGGTGCACCAGTTTCCATCATTTCCGACAGAGATAGTCGTTTTACTTCAAACTTTTGGCGGTCATTACAAGATTCTTTTGGATCCAAGTTAGACATGAGCACTGCTTACCATCCTCAGACCGATGGTCAGAGCGAGAGAACTATTCAGACACTTGAAGACATGCTTAGAGCATGTGTGATTGACTTTGGAAATGGTTGGGCTAACCATTTGCCGTTGATCGAGTTTTCCTATAACAACAGTTACCATTCGAGCATTAAAGCAGCACCATTCGAGGCACTTTATGGTCGTAAGTGTCGATCTCCAGTTTGTTGGGCCGAAGTCGGTGAAGTACAATGTACTGGCCCAAAAATGGTACAAGAAACAACAGAAAAGATAATTCAGATTCGAGAGAGACTCGAAACTGCTAGAAGTCGACAGAAAAGCTACGCAGATGTTCGACGCAAACCATTGGAATTTCAGGTCGGAGACAAGGTCATGTTGAAAGTCTCGCCTTGGAAGGGCGTGATACGATTTGGAAAACGCGGGAAATTGAACCCGAGATACATTGGTCCGTTTGGAAAGGATTGGTCCAGTAGCTTACAAGCTTGAACTTCCGTCAGAACTTAGCAACGTACACAACACGTTTCATATTTCGAACCTCAAGAAATGTCTTTCGGACGAGTCTGCCATTATACCATTAGAAGAAATACAACTCGATGACAAGCTTAACTTTGTGGAAGAACCAGTTGAAATAATGGACCGCGAGATCAAACAGTTGAAAAAAAGTCGAATTCCGATCGTGAAGGTTCGCTGGAATTCTCGAAGAGGACCCGAGTTTACTTGGGAACGAGAAGACCAAATGCGACGCAAGTATCCACAACTTTTCACCAAGCCAATTTCCGAGACCAACACTAACTGAATTCAGGGACTGAATTCCTTTTTGGATGGGCGACTGTCACAACCCACAATTTCAGGTCATTTTTCCAAACTTCGACATTCTACTATTCACAAATTACTATTCATTGATCACTATTCATCATTTTACTATTCATCGTTTTTGAGGTCAATTTGACATTCCGAGACACATTCAGAAATTTTACTGTTCACTTGACACTATTCATTTCCGAGAGAAAACCACTATTCACGTGCATTACTCATGTCATCGTAAATTTAGTTTACGAGTATTCAAATTCGCGTAACCGTATTGGTTCAGGAGCGAATTCATGCATTATTATTAGGGACATTTCATACGGTCAAGAAATAGTCTGCATATCATCATTAGGGCACTTGCATACTATTCCACTCGTAGGGTATTCAAATTATATTTTTTAATATAATTAACGAATTACGTATGTTTATTTTAATTAAACACTAATACGCGAACTATAAATGTGACTAACACGTCCGACACTCCCAACTATGATCCCAATATATTTTTATACTCATTTTTATAATATAAAAATTATAATATTAATTTACCCGGTATTTTGGAAATTTATTTATTTCGTACCGTACGTCTAATTTAATTTCGACGGTTTTTATAAAAATTAAACAATAATTATCTAAACACTTAATATTTGTACCCAACATATTTTTATAATTTTTATAACTTTATTTTATCCCGGTTAACTCCGTTAAAATTTATTTTTAGTTAACCCGGTACCCGGTACACCTTAAAACTACAAATAAAACATAATATAATACATAAGACACCAAAGTCTTACACCAAATTCCCCCCCCCCCCCTTGACTTGCCCCCCCTCCATTCCAATCACTTACACATTCTAAGAATTCACTAACTTCATTTATTACAAGTCGTTTTTGTCTTTTGAATTATTATACAAACTAAAATATACAAAATTTACACATACAATACAAGGTGCAAGAAAATCTTTTCTCTCTTTTTCTCTCAAGGGTGCTCGGCCTAGGGTAATCAAGAAGTAAGAAAACATCATTTTTCAAAGATCTAAGTATAATCTTGTTCTTATAGTTGTCCTTGTTAGAGTTTTGAGATAAAAACTCAAGGATTGTTAGGTTTTCACCATCCAAACTTCATTAAACTTCCAAGTAAGTTTACAAAACTCATTTCATAATTTTTACAAGTTATTACTATGTTTATATATTTTTATTACAAGAACTCATGCATATATTGGCTTATACCACTCCATTTTGTATATATTTAACTTTCAAGCCCTATAAATGTTTTTTGGTTAGATCCTTGTTAGATCTACTTGGTTATGATGATTAGGAACCCATGACACCCTAAGAAGGTGTATGGTAGGATTAGACTAGTTTTGTGGTGATTGAAAGTGGTTTGAATGAAGATGGAACTAGATTAGAACCCTAGAAACGATTTTTGAAACATTAGAAATACCTACTGTCCCTATTTTTATTTCGTGGGAAAATAGTGGTTGATGGTTAATTTTTGACCAAAGATTTAGAAAATACTTTCAAAAACGAAACTTTAGGCGAAAGAATGGATTAAAACGAGCTTATAACGAAGGAGATATGATTTTTGCAAATTTAACGACGAAAACTATTTTATTAAAAACTGCATGCTGTTTGGCAGATTTCGACGGGTAAATAGAGGCATTAAACGTAACCTAGAGGAGCCGAGTTATCAAAAATATACTAGTTTATACAAAAACGAATCCGTGGATATAAAGAACGAGGAAAATGAGCTTAAAACGACCAAATTATACCCGTTTTAACATCGTCAAAACTATATATATATATTTGGTCACAAATAAAAATAATAACTTACGCACTAAATGGTATATTTTCTAGAAATATTACTAAGGACTATATTCTTAACAAATGAATACGTATGACCCAAGAGAATATTTATACGACCTAACGACGTTATTTTAAGGTTTTCGATACAAGGAATTTAACTCTAACATTTTCATACAAGATAGTACGACAAGTTATATACTTCTATATATGGACTTATTTTTCCTAAGTATGGAAACTATTTTACTATGACGATAACTAGTATTTCCAAATTACGAGTGGTATAGGTATCATGTGCATGTGCATTCATTACATTACGGCTTGATCTAAATTAGATCACGATTATTCATTTAGGTTGCGGCTAGTGTTCGCGCCTCATTGTCCCGACTACTTTTACATCATTGTACCATCTTTGTACCATCATTTCGAGGTGAGTTCTCATAGCCCCGTTTTTAGTACTTATTTGATTTTAAATCCCACGGGGGAGAATACATTGCACAATTTTTTTTCTTGTACATGCCCAAGTATTAAATTCCGTACATTGCTTAAGTTGCTAGTACTACCACTTCAAGTCCCCTTTATTATCATGGACCGTTAATTATATTGCCAAGCGAGAGTGGGTGGATAGATCTATCGAGGGTGACGCCTCCATTCGTGTTTGGGTTGCTCCATAAGGAAAACGAATGCATTTCATGTCTAAATATTTGAGTGACTGGTAACCACTCCTTTGTGGCAAATTTTAGTACGTCTAGTTTCGGGGTCATGAGCTTAAGAGACAATGTAGCTTTTTGACAATTTGTCACTTTACTTTATACTTGTGGCGTATGTACTTACGAATTACTTATAAACTTATGATTATTCACTAACTTTATGTTGACCGTTTTTCGCAATGTATTTCTCAGGTAACTAAGGCATATTCTCATGGCATGCATGGAGTCATTTTGTGTATCAAGGATGACGCGTCTCTTTTTGGATTTCATGCACTTATGAACTATCGTTTGATTGTACTAAATTATTTCCTTAAACCTTTTCCAACTTTTGGGACCTATGTTTTATAACTCTGAATATTTTGAATGAATCAAACGATGTATTTTCTAAACGACACTTTAGGTCGATCAATATTTCCTTGTTTGTGGTGCTATGACCGTTACACCCTCAGGCATTCAATTCCGCTGCCATTCAGGTATTTTGGGGGTGTGACATTATATATAATTATTAATAAACACAAAACGAGTAACGACTGTTAGTATTTAACGGAGAATGGCTAACGACTGTTAGATGAAAATAAGAAAAGTTTATTGTATGAATTATTGGAAAGTCAAGAAGGTTTCGGAATCCCTAGGGGAGTTCCTAAACCGATCGGCCAAGACAAAAGGGCACCTCCTTTGTGCCTTGGACTCCAAGTAATCATACACTATAAATACAAACCTAAGATTCATTGTTTCTCATCTCTTGTACACGTAGTTCTTGGTGTTTTTCTCTCCTTCTTTTCTTGTCTCTATAATCGATCCATCAAACCCTTTTACAAAGGGATTCAATTTTAATAAAGCTCAAATCGTTTTGTTTTTTAATTACTTGCATAATCTTTTACTTGAATTAGTACGTGTGCACAAGAACGTGATATAACCACACTATTGGTTATATCTTGGATTGAATAACAAAAAGGTAAGGGGTTATTCTTACAATCCACATAAACCCTAATTAGGGTTCATATGTTGAAGATTGCATATTGATTCTTGTTCGGGCTAGAATCACAAAGATATGTTTACTATTTATTATTGATTAATTAATTACATGTTATATGATCTTGTTATAACGCTTCTGCATATTCTTACTTGATGTTATTGGTTTATTTATATGCATGTCATGATTATGTAATTCCAACAGTGGCATCAAAAGCTAGGTTATAATGTGTAATTAATTATCAAAACGCATAAAAATTAAATCTTGATTTGTTTTATTACATGTTTTGTCGATTTTGGGTTTTCATTATCCTAACCCTAATTTTTTATGGGTCGATTTACCCTAATATACTTTTAGGGTTTTGGTTTTGATTTTTAATATGATTATAAACCCTAGAATTGTCATGTAATTGTTTATGCATTTTAGTAAACGATCTTGGTGCAATATGTTAATTATTAAGCATAATCATGAAAAGTGCATATTTGCATGGATTTGATTGTGTGATTAATTTAAATTGTTTAAATTGAATAGATGAACATGTAAATTTATTAATAGATGTCGAATTGGGGAAGACTCCAATATTATGTAATCAATTACGTGCTATGTGGTGTTTGTTTAGTTTTGGCTTACGCAATCGATTTATCGATGCATGTGGATCTTTTTCCTTTGAAGAAGAAAGCCCTAATTGAATAAATGCATTATACACCTAGATTGATTATTAATAGGATTATTGAATAAATTTGTATGTGGCTATATGTTTATACATATTTAATTGTTATGTTTTATATATGTTTATTTGGTTGTTTTATTTTTTTATTATGTATTACTTGTTATTGTTTATTATTATGTGAGAAATGTTTATAAACTAAAAAGGGTAATTTTCAATAGAAAAATAATATGGACTAAATAAATGGCGAAATTGTTTTGGTTTTAAGAGTTAAATTTCAAAGGATTGGTTGATTGATGTTTTTGTACATAGTGTGCGAAAGGCGGACCGAAAGTCGCCATAAAATGTGCTTGTAGAGAGGGGTTATTAAAGACCATGCACCTACCGGTTCTCTACAACCGCTTATGTGCCGATTCTAGACTTACCTATATCACTATTTTACGTACACTGTCATCTTAAGGGTGAATTGACTACAATTCCACAATGATTATCCGAAACACTAAGCTTTCGGGCTTATGCAAAAGTACGATATAAGTGGACGATAATTGTTGGTAATTCTTTAATTGGTGAACCCGATACCTCAATCAAAACTTTACTATTTTACTCTTAGTGAATTGGTAATAAAATTGTTTTTTAAAACCAATGTTATGAAGTTGTATGCATGCTTCTTCATACATTATTTTGATTACACGTCAAAATTAATACCCTTATAAAATTAAGTCGAATGCCATCTAATTAAGAACACTTGAAGTTGTAGTTTACGTCATGTGAGAGCTTGGCTAGATTGCAATGGAGAGGTAAATTTCATAATTTCATTGCTAGCAGATCAACTGATGTAATGGATTTATGAGTTTGCAGTTTTTAAGTTAGACGACTTAAATTGAGTAGGAAGTGAGAGCTTGGACTCAAGACATTAGATGGGGATGAAACATGTTTACATTGCAAAAGGTTTTGTGAATGTAAATCCCATAATGATCTAGGAATTACAATATGATATTGGCAATTATTGTTCAACAATTACCTTGTTGAATACTATCATTACTAGCAAATCAACTGATGTAATGGTACTATGTCAATTAGGATCCTAGCTTTAAGAAAATACTATGGTTTATATGAATAATTACCAATGGGTATTTTATTTTCTTAAAGATCTAATTATCGAAAATACTGAAATTGAATTTTGTAATTCGTTTAATGTATTAATGCAACGTTCAAACCGTAAACGCATTTGGGCTTTGGTAAATTGATCTCGTTCTGTTTTTAAACAAATGTTTGATTAAGAATAATTTACTTAAAAGACAAAAGAAGTCTCCTTGCTATGAAAGAAGAGTGAGATACAATCCTATATCTTTTCATGAAGAAAAGGATAATAGGAATATTAGATATGTCTAAATTCTAATATAACTCATAGCAAATTTTTAATAGTTAAGAAAATTGCGAATATTTTCCATAGGGATTTCATCATCATCATTCGGTGATAAAATTCTTAATAACAAATATGATATTTGGTTAACAGAAAATTATGTATGACATTTTTTGAGTTATTATAATTAGAAGCTAGACTAATTACCGCAAAATGGTAAAAGACAAACTAGTTTATTCATCTAGTTGTTTTAGCTATTTAAAAGGTGCTACATACATTGTAGGATGGTAGACCTATTAAGGAAGAAATTGCATGCCCAATTTTTCAAGTTAATAGCATTTGATGGATAGTCCATCATTTACATAGTAAAATACACTCTTTAGTGCATAAGTAATTGTTACATATGTATATTCAAAGGTGTAGGAAAGTTAAAAGCACACTATTTTCTTTCACTGGATATGAAACATTTACAATGTTGTCAAATTCAGTGGGAGTATTGTGTACTTATTACTGAATAAGGAATTATTGTAATGATCTTTAATTCAGTGGGAGTTACAAGCTTTGACTTCTTGGTAGCTAAAGATAATTACTTTCCAAGTGTAGACACTCATACTTTTAAGGATAGTCTTGTACGTTTCCTTACTAGACATTGTTGTTCTATAACTACTTGTAATGCTAAAATCTATGACACAATCATATTGATCACATAAACAAATGCATGACGTGTTGTTTATCAACTATATGAGGTTGTTTCATGCACAAGTGGGAGAAATGTTATCTTTAATGTGTGCAAGAAACAACTCATAAAGATATGATTTAATGTATTCTCTTGACTAAAAGGTAAGAGAATAACGTTCTAATATGAATTATACTAATCTAATTCAAGAAACATTTGGTGTTACAATTTATGTTATGTGAGAGCTTAGCTGGATTGCAACAACGAGGTGAATTTCATATTTTCATTACTAGCAGATCAGCTAATGTAATTGAACTATGAGAATTTACAGTTTCTAAATTAGATACCTATTAGAACATGTGTCAATATGATATCAAGACTACTTTAATTAGTATATTTATGAATTCATGGAATGACATAAATTAATTAAGTAATCTAATGCTGCTTCAATCTGAATATTTATGTGTTCTTGGAATGACATAAATAAATAAAGAAATAATGTTATTTACATTATTGTGAAGTAATAAATTAACTTGAAATTACTATTGAAACCAAGAGATGGTATTCATAATTAATTTGGTTAAACATGTTTTTGTTTCATTGATATAAACATAAAGTATTTTAATTGTTACAAGACTTATAATAAAGTAAGACGTTATCTTGTTATGTTTTTTAATTAAAACATATACATGAAGTCATTAAATTGTTAAATGACTTATAATGTATAGTGAGATTATAACAGTTTATGTCTTCTTGTAGAGACATGGACATGAAGTGACTTTGTCAAAAGTACTTGTGTTATAAAGCATGTAATTGGATTGAAAATACTATTATACCATTAAAATGACTTAGTTGGTAAATAGATAAGCCAAGAGGAATATGGTTATCTTAAATATTGTTAGATTGTCTTACAATATTAAACTAATGAAATACCAAATGTTTATGTATGTTCAGTTAGGAAAATCAAACTCTAGTTATATTGTTTAATTAAAACTAACTAGGACTTCTTTTCTTCCAAAAGTTATCAAGGTTAGAATATTGAGTATGACTTGGACATTCTTAATAAAACTCCAATCTAGAAGATTAATAAGACATCATCATATGATGTGATGGAATGTGATGAATCACATTATGTGTTAAAATGAGGTTATGAATTTGGTAAACTACTTATGAGTAGGTTATTAACAAGTACAAGTCATGAACTATCACTGTGTTTTGTAATGTCCCAAAAGAGAACATTGTATTGTTACTTTTTTTGCTAAGTATTTAAAGATAGTCTTTAAATTACTAAAAGCAAGTGGGAGTTTTGATCTTTAAAAGATAAAATTACAAGATACATAATCTTCTAAAATACACTAGTAAATATCATAATGAAGTTTGACATTTGAATGTTAAATCTCAAGATGATAATAAAGTTTGATATTTAAATGTTAAATCTCAAGATGATGGAATTATCATTCATAGAATAGCAATATATCTCAGACATTTGATTAATATGCTGAGAGCTATGATTTACAGGATTATTGTAAACCTGATAATCATTATGATACATTACCAAATATGAAATTGGGTAAAGTATACATGATATGAATGATTAAGATGTTGTCCATAAAGATAACCAATTTTAGAAACTTGGTTTATCTTAATAGTTAGACTAGAAAATGAAGATGAGTTTCTTCAAAGATAAGGTAACCATTGTGGTTTAAATCTTTGTATAGAAATAATATGGACAATATTATGCACGTATCTAATGCATGTCTTATGACAAGATTATTAGTCACACTTAAGCAATTAACTGTGATTGAATATTCTTTTCTAAATGCATTAAATATATAAAGATTATGATTGTCATATTTATGAAATTGACAATGGAATATCAAAACTCTTTCTTAAATGATTACTTGAGCGAGGACGATAAGTAATCAAAAGGAGTTTATGAATTCAAATAAATCTTTGGAAGTGTACAAAGTGCAATAATCCATGATTGGATAAATGCATGCATCTATAAGATTACTCTTATGTGTAATTATTAAATCCATGTTTTGATTTATAATTGAAATGAGATAATTTCTTAGCATTCCTAAAAGCTACTGGGAGTATTATGTTTAATTTTTAAATCATATATGTTGTAAAACATATAAAAAGTAACATTCCATATAAGTTTAAAGTTAAGTCTTAGTTTGAAATGAAACTTTACTTGAAAGATTTAGAAAATAAGACATACAACCTTGGAATGAATGTTTATTGTTGAAACATGTGCGGTAAATGAATCTAATATAACATGATATATTATTTAGAAAGTCTAAATAGATATGTATGACATGAATAAAATCTAAGTATGACTCAAAGATTTTTCATGAATATCATGTTTTGTTGTATCATGCTTGATTACAAGTTGATTTGACAATATTAATATCTAATTAAAAGGTTATTATATAACTTGTGTAATATTCTAAAAAGAATATGTTTGATTATAGAATCACATTCTAAGTCTGGAACAACTTCCAAATTCTATAAATGAACAATTGGTCAATTGTTGTGCAAATTGTCATAGCCAACTAACTTGAAAGTTTGAAAGGCATCAAACATTACACAATAGATATTAATGTTTACAGGAAGGTTTTAAGAGCATGTTGTTGTTTTTATACAATGATGCTAATGAAAGTGAGATGACACTCAATACTAGTTATGGTAAGAATTTCATCCTTGGCTATTACTAGTTATGCTTACTAAAAGCATAATTGCATTATATATTAAGAGAATAAGAATACTTTAAACTTTAAAATGTTTGGAAGTTTGATTATCATAAATTGGTGGTTAAGGATGTCATAAATTTTATCAAATATTATATGGCATTATCAAAATAGTTGAGTATGCATATACACGAACTTCAATAGTTGAATTCTTGAAATAAGTATTCTTAAAATTCCGATAGATCAAAGTTGGATGAATTCTGCCTTGTCAACAAGTATGAATGTCATTACTTGAGACATAATTCATCAACAAGAGTTATCATGCATTGATCTATTTAGTATTTGGATAAGGGATGTTAAACAATTATTATAATAAATTCAAATATATGGTATGTTTAATTTATAATATATTGTATCCTATATTTGTATGTTTAATCCATGAATAAATGTTATTCTAAATTGTCCGTTGTCAATTAATAATATGGGAATATTATTAAATCAAGACAAATCTGAAGGTTGGTATAATATACTTAAAGTATATTGATGCGTAGTCATGCCATTTCAGATGATATTTAATGATACCGAATATAACACTTATCCCAACTACATGATGTTACTTTATGGATTTTGTTATTAAGTAAATAATGAGAAGTTATCCTCAGACTCGAGATGCAAGATAAGTGTCATGAATGTAGTACATTTTTGTGGAACAACTTAATGCTATACGTAACTAGTAGTCATAAGGGCTGTTTTCAGAAATGTTACAAAGTTTATGGGTTTTGCTTGTAGTCAAGATAGAATTTGTTCATTCAAATTTATTTTTGGAGTTTAATACTGTTGGGCCCCTCGTAGGGTTGGTAAGATGTATGTGTGGCCGCACCCAAGATTTCCCCTGAATATGTTCAGAAGATTTGGTAATCTTACTCAATCACAAACAACGAGAAACAGAATGGTTAATTAAGGAACGTCTTTAATCCATATCCTTATTAACGTGGTATTAGAAACAAAATGATAATAATAATGAGAAATCATTAAAAGGTTTTTCCAGGAGCCTTACTCGAGATCGTACTAGAGGCATCGGCGTGTTGCAAGACGCTAACTGATGTGATCACACTATTAAGATATGTCCAAGTGGGAGCTGTTAGTTTATGTCCATAAATTAATAGTGGTGTGTTAGGATTGAACTCGAGATCACGGGATTGCACACTTTACGTATGAAGAGTAAATGAATAATTATTTATAAATGTTATATATAATTATTAATAAACACAAAACGAGTAACGACCGTTAGTATTTAACGGAGAATGGCTAACGAATGTTAGATGAAAATAAGGAAAGTTTATTGTATGAATTATTGGAAAGTCAAGAAGGTTCCGGAATCCCTAGGGGAGTTCCTAAACCGATCGGCCAAGACAAAGGGGGCACCTCCTTTGTGCCTTGGACTCCAAGTAATCATACACTATAAATACAAACCCAAGATTCATTATTTACCATCTCTTGTACACATAGTTCTTGGTGTTTTTCTCTCCTTTTCTTGTCTCTATAATTGATCCATCAAACCCTTTTACAAAGGGATTCAATTTTTAAAAAGCTCAAATCATTTTGTGTTTTAATTACTTTCATAATCTTTTACTTGAATTAGTACGTGTGTACAAGAACGTGATATAACCACACTATTGGTTATATCTTGGATTGAATAACAAAAGGGTAAGGGGTTATTCTTACAATCCACATAAACCCTAATTAGGGTTCATATGTTGAAGATTGCATATTGATTCTTGTTCGGGCTAGAATCACAACGCTATGTTTACTATTTATTATTGATTAATTAATTACATGTTATATGATCTTGTTATAATGCTTCCGCATATTCTTACTTGATGTTATTGGTTTATTTATATGCATGTCATAATTATATAATTCCAAGAGTGGCTTCATCTATTATATTCAGCTCGTCACTTATGTATTTTTTTTCATTGTTTGTGCTAACAGATACATGCATGAACTAATCAATCGGCTTGCACCTTTTAGTAAAGGTTATTCATTAAGAGGGACCGCATCATGTTGCTCTTGGAAAAAATCTGACTAATGATCATGCTCAGATTGCATAATTTGATATGACTTATATAGTTAAAAGGGGATGAAGATCCTACCCCAAGCATATATATGTTGTTTCAAAGAAACTTGTTTTTTGCATTTTAAGTTTTGATTCTTCAGCAATTCTAGCAATCTGCCTGATGCTTTGTAAGTGCATGTGTTGCATACGTAGGCACAAGGCACGACGAAACCTATGATGAAAACTGTATGTATCATGTTTTGTGTCATTAGCTTCCTATTTGTATGAATGAATAAGCTATACATCTTGAAGATTAAAGAATACTCAATCCCTAGCATCATATGGAAAATATTTTTTTGGGTAAAAGGGGATCACCCTGGTAAAATATATTACAGCCAAAAAACGTTTAAGTACAACGGATGAGAGTGAATCTCTCATCTTGACCCATTACATGGGCAAAAAAACAAGCACCTAAAGTGCAACAACCAAATCACTACATAAGAAATGTTGGAAAAATGAGTTTCGCCAAGTGGTTTTTTGCAAACATATATATATATATATATATATATATATATATATATATATATATATATATATATATATATATATATATATATATTACATATATTTATGTTGGTTGGGGGCGTTTTGTTCACCTCCAAGAGAGCTTCACAACGAGCTAAAGTATGTCCAAAATGGAGTAAAAATGAATGAGATATCGTGTCACAAAGTGGAACACAAAATATGGAAAATGGCAATATCCCACATCGCCTAAAGAATGAAATGAAAGCATATATATATTGAAATCTTTGTATTGGCTTTCAAATTCCTTTAGATGAGCTATGCTCCTACTCCTACATGCACGCGCGCAGGGGGTGCAGACTGTGGGATTTGTAGGCCAATACGTGCGTATCTTTTTGCTGCCAGTTCACGTTGTTCTTTTCCAAATATTATGTAAATCTATTTTAGGAATAGATTTGAACTTAATGGACAAGTTATACAGAATAATGTTTATGTAAAACAATATATGAAAATCTGTTTTTATTATAACAGATTTCGTTTAAGATGACTAATATTTAGTCTTGGAGAACAAGACACATTTATGCTATAAATATTGTCATATTCTCATTCAGTTTTGATACAGAAAACGTAGCTCCAGAGCAGCAATATTCCAGCAATCTCTTCGATAAAAAACACTAAGCTTTCCGTAATCTTTCAGGCAAGTTTGTCAGGTCCGGCTGTACAACAGCTTTGGACGTTGTACTCTAAGAAATAGACGGCGAATCTGTTTTAAGGGAATCGATTTTAACATGAGCCTCATTCCACGACCTTTACTGCTTTATTTATTTTCTTTTGAATAGTGTCTGTCTTCTACTTCTATACTATTCTGTCTGTATTTTAATTTCTGTTATTTACTTATTGTAATCTGATTTATTAATAAAAAGTGTACACCGTTTCCCACAGTCTTAAAACAGATTCGGTTTAACCAAATTTAAAGCACTTGTTAAATCGGATTATTATTTTTAACAGATTTCATAAACTGTTTTCTGTCGAAACCTTGTTGAGTTTCTTTAAAAATCAGTTTTAATTAAACAGATTTAATTACAGATTTGGTGTATAGATCTAAAACGATTTTAAAGCAGTTAGTTTATCAGTTTATATTGGAACCAAGATTGAGTTTCTGTTAAACTGATCTATTTAATTTAGTCTCTTATTCGATTTATTTAAATCTAGATTCATTGAAACCAAGATAGAGTTTCTTTGAAGCAGATTCGGTACAAGCTTTAAGAAATCAAGATAGAATTTCTTAGATACCGATTGTATAACAGTTGACTTAACTGTTTGTGTTTGGTGGATTTTCAGGATGACAATTGTCACTACTCTTGTGAATACTAGTGTAAATGTACCTGGTGCGCCAGTTACCAACATGGTTGCTAATTGATGAGGCGAAAAATGAACCATTTTTAAGGGGTCATTTAAGCCTGAAGTCGAGATTATTTGATCAAATATTGCCCTAAATCATTCCTTTTGTCATTTTAGGTACTTTTGGAGTGAAATCTGGAAAAGGAAGCATTTTGGATGTTTTTGGAGCATAAAAGTGAAGAAAACGGTAAGTCTTAATTTTCCTTGCCGGTAACAGTACTTGACGGCGTCACATGCTTCTTAATGACGGCGTCAAGAGTAATACAAGAGGTGGATGTGGACAATACCCGTGACAATCCAGAAGAGTTTTGTGCATAGGAGATGACGGCGTCACCCAAGGATGTCATGGTCCATGTATTAGTGACGGCCCAGAAGAAATTTACACATGACGATGTCAAAAGTGGATCTAGGCAATCCGATTTCATCATAGGCGGCGATTTGACGGCGTCACATGTTTACACATGAAGCTGTCACCCTGTATTATCTATATATAGTTTTCCAAATTTTATTCAGTAGTGTGCAACTTTGAGGGAAAAACCCTAGGTCGAATTTTCCAGCTTTTTCAAGGGTTTCAACCCTTTGAAACTTCCATGTTCTAATTGAAATAAGTACTCTTTCAATTCAATCAATATGTCTATGTGTTGCTTGAATATATCTTACGCTTGTCTTCAATTTAACATGCTCGGCTAGATCTCTTTTGTGTTTGCTTAGATGTAGTGAAACCTAGATGTTAATTATGGGTTGATTGTTTGTTTATAGTTGTTACGGATGATTGTATTCGATGTTAGACTTAAGAAAACTGGTAGACTTCCGTTGGTAACTTGCTTGAACATCTTAAGAAACATGATCGGAGGTGTACTACGATATTTGGTTGTATTTAATGCATAGGAGAATTCTAATGATCCCATGTTAGGAGCTTCTAACGGGTCGACATAGGAGTGAAGTAGGATCCTATAGAGTTAGGGAATATTGTACACGGCCCTACGACTAGTATTAAGGAATATGACCCGTTATCCATGCAATTGTAACAAGCTATCAACCTGTAAAAGAGATCTAGGGAGTAATGAAACCTAAGTAAACACAACTTTCCCCATCATTGTTTACACCAAATTAGTATAATTAGATTTATTTTCATTTCTGTTATTTTATTTTGATTGCATCTTTAGTTATTGGGTTAGTTGGCTAGCAACTAATTCCGCCCACTCTTCCAAAACCCGAGATTTTTAATTGCTTTTATAAAACATAAAAATACAAAAAGAATCACCCCTCACCTCTAGACCTAGTTTTTTAGGAGACTTTCTAATCCTAGCGACACTATTCCTGAGTTGAACGATCAATCCCCCGGTACTTGTCGCTATACTATACTACAACGATCAGGTACACTGCCTAGTGGGGGTTGTAAGCTTCTCGAGATCCCTCGAGTGGTAAAGCCTGGTGCGATTCCCACGTATCACTAATCATGCTGAGAAACCAGAGAAATTCAATGGGCAGAATTTTAAAAGGTGGCAACAGAAGATGTTTTCCTATCTCACTACTTTGAACCTTGCGCGGTTCTTAAAAGAGAATCCACCTCACGTAGAACCTCCTGCAGAAGGTCAATCCTCTAATCAACAGGTTGTTCAAGCCTTGGAAGCATGGAAACATTCAAACTTTTTGTGTCACAATTATGTTCTGAATGGTTTGGTGGACTCTTTGTATAACGTGTACTGCAAGACCAAGACTGCCAAAGAATTATGGAAGTCATTGGAACGCAAGTACAAAACTGAGGATTCTGGTACAAAGAAGTTCATGGTATCTCATTTTTGGATTACAAGATGGATGATTCAAAGAACGTGATGAGTCAGGTTCAAGATCTGCAGATTTTGCTACATGACATTCATGCTGAAGGAATGCCTTTGAGTAAACTTTTCAAGTTGCTACTCTCATTGAAAAGTTACCTCCAAGCTGGGTAGAATTTAAGAACTATCTGAAGCATAAGCGAAAGGATATGAGTGTTAAAGACTTGGTTGTTCATCTTCGTATTGAAGCGGACAACAAGTTGGCTTAGAAAAACACTTATACGCCTAATTCTGCCAAGGCAAATATGGTTGAGCATGCTTCATCTTCTTCAAAGTCTCATGTCAAGGGAAAAGGCAAGGGCAAAGGAAAGAATGACAAGAAGAGCAAAGGGAAGTCTGAGTACCTTGCTCCTAAAGCTGCAATTGTGAAACAGAAGTTCCAAGGGGTGTGTTTCAACTGTGACCAGCCAGGTCACCGTGCTGCTAACTGTAGGATGCCGAAGCGGGTGACTCCACGCAAGGCAAATATGGTGAATGATGTGGACATGATTGCTATGGTTTCTGACGTCATTGCCATGATCTTTGAAATTAACCTGGTAGGTTCCAACAACAGGGAATGGTGGGTTAATATTAGGGCTACCTATCGTGTGTGTGCTGATAAGAGTATGTTTCACTCATTCAGAGTGGTTAACAATGGAGAGAAGCTGTACATGGGTAACTCTGCAACTGCTGATATCAGGGGCGAAAGAGATGTAATCTTGAAGATGACATCCGAGAAAGAGCTCAAGTTAACAAATGTCTTGTATGTTCCAGAGATTCATAAGAATCTTGTGTCTGGTTGGCTGTTGAACAAGTTTGGTTTTCGTCTTGTTTTTGAGTCTGATAAGTTTGTTCTTTCTAAGAATCAAATGTATGTTGGTAGGGGATATGTGGAAACCGTAGAGGGTGGGGGGTAAATACGTTTCCATTTAAAAACTTAAAACTTTTGTATCAAATGACCAATCAAGTTTGATGTAATATGAAAAGTGTCAATACAAGTCTTTTAAGAACTAGTAATAATATAAAACATCAAGTAAGGCATATCACAACAACACAAACTTAGACATATTATAAATAACATGCCAAATCATAAAACAAAACTAACACAATATAAGCAGCAAACTACTCAAGACTAAATGCTACGCAAGATATAAATGTAAAGCGATAAATGAGAAAGTAAACGTAGAGAGATAAGTAAAGAAAACGCAAACCCGGATACGAGGATTTATAGTGGTTCGGTCACGAAGCTCCTCTTCGCCCTAATCCACTCCCCGAGTACCCAACTCGAGAGTTACTTCACTAATCAACAAGCTCCATTCTCGGCGGAGAAAAGCATACAACGTCGCTTACATTATTTTCCGACACTAAGCTAAATGTTGGGTACTAATCTTAGCTAGTACCAATCTACCACGATCTACCCGATCCTCACAAATCACACGAGCTAGATCCACATGATCTACACACGATCTACCCGATCTACTCACGATCTATCCCCGATCATTACTAATCACGCAATCACCACATCGTACACGATCTACCCAATCTACCCTTGATCCACTTGAGCAACACACAAGCTCACTATCTACAAGAGATCTCCAAGATCACAATGATCCATTATTTATAGGCAAAGAGAGAAGTGACCGTTACAGGGGGACGGTACCACTAAATACCTGATGGTATCACTAAATTTAGTGGTACCGTGGTACCGTCCCAGACAGAGAAGCTCCAAATTTTATTTTTAGTGGTGAAAGTTTATTTGGGGGAGTTTGGAGTTGATTTAGGTAAAACTTTGGCTGTTGGGATTTTTGAAATGATTTTCTCAAATAATATATTTCTTTATAATTCAAAAATACTTTGTAAAGTGTATTTTTGAAAAAATGTGTTGTCACATTAAGAATGTGAAGTTTAGAAAAATATAATCCTTTGATCATTTGTCAAGTAGTAGATTTGTTTGTCCATACCTTGAGTGATTTACATCAGGATGGGAATCTACGACTTTGTTGAAGCATGCTTGAGATGTCGAGAGATGTTGATGTAAGTATGCATTGATGATTTGTGTAAACAAGTAACTTGCGTATTTTAAGTTATGCATTACAAGTTACATGTTTGTCATCATTAAAACCAAAGAAACCGTTAAGTTTAAATATCGTAATATTTGCACTAACAATTTCCCCCTTTTTGATGATGACAAATATGTAAACCGTGATACATAGTAAAATGTAAAAGTTACCCGTTTACACTCTCTTCTCCTCCTTTTGTCGAAGCAAAAAGGTAGTTGCCTTGAGCTCTCCCTTGAATTCATTCCCTACTCCCCTTATTGCACTACTATCCTTTCTCCCCAGAAAGGCGAGCTTGCCTCATCCCAATGACGTCTTCTATCACCACTTGTGAAGACGACTCCGAGCTATGTATTCAAATACCTCTGAGCTCCCCTATGGTGATTGAATCCCCTTATTTATTTACCTTTGTATCTAACGAATCCATGGATTAGCTTCATGCAGCATAATATATAAGAGTATAGGAGCAACATTATATGGATAGAATATATATAGCAAAACATGCAATGGTTAAACTATGTGAGTGACACAACCTAAAAGAAAGCCCAAGAAAGTTGAGCGACACAAAAAGATGAATGTATATTGCAATTCAAAGATACTTGAGTGCCACAACCGACCAAAAACCTAAGGTGTAACTGTTCAATCAATCACACTAACAAGAACGAGATTCGTTTGTTGACTGACACACAAAATGACTTCTTCCAAGTTGTCATTGGGAAGGAAAGTTCTAACAAACATTTTGAACGATATAATCATCTACCTAAGATGATTGGTGTTAAGGATGGTTTGTTGATAAGACATACTCTAAATGATTACTATTATGACAAGTCATGCCATAAAGTAGACTCGATAGAAGAAAAAAAAAACAGAAAATGAAAACGATATGCACCTAGATGCGAATGGAAATGATTCCATAAGATGGGAAAGTGTTGGTTTTGACCTTTAAAGAAAGGCGGGGAAAGATGGTTTAGATTAATATATCATTTGCACTGACACTGAGATGCATGATATATTTCAAAAGAGAAAAAGAAAATGTGCATGTGATCCTAACAGGATTGTTGGTGGAGATCTCTAATGGGGTTGAGGTAACGAAGTTCTAGATTACTAGTTTGGATGATCCTAGTTGTGTGTTAGAGATAATTTGGTGCATGAAGGGTTTCGTGTAATTATGAGGATTGAAGGTTTCTGAACTAATTATCAATTATCCAAAGTGAGGAATAGTTTTAACTTTTAAAGTTTGAGTGTTGACTCCTCCCAAACGGTCAGTCCTTAAGTCAACCAAGTGAGTTTGGTCAACAGGTCAATCCTGAGTGGGAGATGAGAGATCAATTTATGATCTGGTGTAAGCACAGTGTGTTCCCGGGTCGTTATGATCCGGATCATTAAAAAAACTGAAGGAATAAGCTAATAGAGACTTAAAGTACTCTAAAATAAGCTAACAGAAAGAATTAAACCACAGGAATAAGCTACAATAAGCAATTAAGCAAAATCCAAAATATGATACTAAGACAGGCCAAAATGGCCAACTGCAGGCCTATGTGGGGCCGACAGGAGAGGTCAGGGGTCCAAATTAAGGGTTGACCTAATAAGCTGGGTTGGGGGCTTTCCAATAAGCCAAGAATAAGGCCCTGGGGTCCAGAAATAAGCCAGCTATGAGCTTGTGAATATGGCTTGGATTCCTGCTAATGAATCAGCAAGAATGGTCAGGGTAACTAGCAGGCTACAATAAGCTATGGGCAAAGGGTTCAAATCCCAAAATAAGCACTGGTATGACAAAGTGGCTTAATGAGCTTCTCGAAAAGCCAGGGGTTGGGATCTTAAGCTCAAAGATAAGCTCTATGGGAGCTTATGAAATCAGGCCTATCACCCTGGTACAAGGGAGGTCTTGGTGCAAACAGGCTACAAAAAGCTAATGAATAAGTACTTTAGAAAAATCCTAAAAATAAGCAAAATTATAGGTTTGAAAGCTGAGCTGTTAAGCTTGATTTTCCAAAAGATTCAAGTCAAAAGGTTGAAAGATGAGTGCATGAAAAATCTAGCAATTTTGGAATTTCTGTTAAACCTATGGAATTTGACTTTTTAAGTTTCTTGAAAACTTTGACTTTGGTGAACTTTGATTTGATCCTAATGACTGAAAATGTAGTGATAAGTTAATATGAGACTGAAATAAGCTATGTATTATACTTATGCATCAAAATCTAAGCTTATGCAACCAAAAAATCCCAATAGTAGATAAAACTATGGATTAAAGCATGATTTTGACTTTCTTATGAATAGACATTGATTTATATGGTTTTATTAACCTAATAAGACCTAGTGTAACAGGTTTTTGAAAACTATCAACAACTAAAACTTACTAGAACACAAATAGATCAGCAATACCAAACACTCTTGTATCTAACTAGTTTTATGATTTCTAAAGTTAAACACTAATTCAGGCCATGATATAGACTCAAAAGGTTTTAATATGACAAAATGGACTTATGTATGCACAAGAATTCCAATATTAACAACTAAAACTTAGAACTCAATTTTAAGCAATTTAGGCAATGAAATCCAAATTATGAGCAACCAAGGATTTTATTGAACAAGCAACTAATATTAAGCAATATTCTAACTAGTAAACACCAAATAAGTACAAGGAAACAGAAATAAGCACTACATAAGCTATAGAACCGTATTATGAAAAAAGTGAGAACAAGCTTACAAATGCCTTCCAGCCAGTAACCAAGAACCATGGACCTTAGAACACACATATAAGCTTTCCACAAAACCACTAACTGTAACACCCCAAAATTGGGTCTAGCGGAAGCATACATGTTACTGGGTGCTACTCAATCGGTATCATAAGACAAGTACAAAGAACGGTTTTTATCTCAACCATTTAGAATAACTTTCATTATAAAAAATATTCAAATTTACATCGTTAAAAAATAGTGCAGAAATAAAGGCCCATATAAGAGTTTAAGCGGTCCCAAATATATGTCAGAGTTGTCTATGACCATGCCATGCCAAAGCCTTCAAAAGTTAGCTATCACCTTAAACCTGAAAATACATGCTAAAAAGTGTCAACACGAGGTTGGTGAGTTCATATGTTTATAATAAACAGTAGTATTGTGAGTTCAATAGAGAGTTTTGTGACAGCTGTGTGGCTCATAATGCCATGAAAAATAGTGTTTACCTTATAGTAAATTAGAATTGTGGACCAGGAGTAGAGTGTGTGATCATTACAACGAATATAATCTCACTTAGTAAATAGTCTATTACGCTAGCACGAAGTTCATGCAACCGAAGCTTGACAGTGTGCATACTCTAGAAGCACGTTAATTAAAGCCCTTGCAAGTGTCTATCCCGTGACACTCGTGTTTCGACATGTTATACGCTCGCGCTTGCCTATCCGGCCAAACCAAACGGGGGTGTCAACCCCAATAGATCTATTTATAGCATTCGCGCTTCCCAGCAGAAATTGACGGTTCATGAGTTTGGGCATTGTGGGATTCAGTGTCTTAGGCTAATCCACATAATAGTGTAAATAAAGCATAAGTTTCAGTGTGGTCCATAAAAGTGTTTGCATAAAAGCAATTGTCATTCAATAGAAGTGTTTGCGTAACAACAATGATTTGTAAAGTGTTTTGCATATAAGGAATAGTTCATAGAGTGTGTAGCATAGAAGCAATAGTTCATAGAGTGTGTAGCATAGAAGCAATAGTTCATAAAGTGTGTTGCATAATAGCAATAGTTCATAAAGTGTGTTGCATGTTTATAAAACACTTGTGTATGTTAGAAAATAATCAAGTATGCAACCAATATTCACATAGGTGCATTTGAATAATCAATCAAGTATTGCGCATTCAAATAAAACAAGCGTCGAGTTTAGTTTAAAACGAGCATGTATTCTCCCCCAAAACAGTTATAAAACAAGTAAAAGTAGGGGTCATGAACTCACCTCAGTAAAGCAGTCTGAATAGAGTAAGGTATCATGTAGTGATAGTGTGCGGCACTGACACGCGACCTAGAGTAGTATGGCAAGTTTAGTTTACAGTTTCGAGTTTGAGACTCGATGAAGTTTAAACAAGTTTAAAAGTTTTAGAGTGTTTGTGTTATTGTTGCTGGTGTGGCAGCATTTAAGTTTAAAACAGTTCTTTGTGTTTGCAAGTATTGGCTCTTGGAAGTGTATGAGTATACAACGATAAGGATACCGAGGACGAATAAACCTTTGTTCTGAAAAATAACCGAAAGATGATGTACGAAGAAAATAACGATTATGTGTTAGGTGTTGTCGGATTATATTAATCTTATGGTTAAAAGAATTTATAAGAATAAGTGTGTATGCAAGTATATTTATCATAGTCATAAAATAACAAAAAAAATAGTTTAGTTTCTACTTTATCGTAATCAACTTTATCATTGATGTTTATGACAAAAATAAATGTCAACTAGGTATATGTTTACTTTCCTTGGGGAAAATGGGCACGACTCGAGCATGCGTGCTTGCGTTCCACGTGATAATTATAAGTTACAAAATGTTTTAGTAATGGTAGTTTAAAAACAAAATTTGATTTTTATAAAATGCCATTCAAGTATTTACAATTTAGATAGGTGATATGAGTATGTTACAAGTTTAGCTTTTATAGTTTTGGAACACGTCGAATGCATATTTAGTTTTAAGGCATAAGGTATTTTCTTTTAAAAACTTGATATAAGACATAAGTAAAACGTGTACGAAATATCAAACACGTCTACTAGACTTTGCCGTAAAAAAAATATATACATACTATATTATATGGAATGCTCCCGTGACTTGCATTTGTTTTTAGAAAGAAAGGGGCTGTAGCCCAATGTGAACACACAATTGGACTCCTTGGACTCATAAAAGGGGCGATGGCCCAACTATGCAGGAAATCCAAATACCAGAACAAATCTCACATGTATTTAACGCAACACATAAATTCTTCTTTTGACTTAAACTAAACAAGGCCAAAATAGCCAATAAAATTTTAACATTCAAAATCTGGTGACAGTTGGTGGCTTTTGATACAGGAGGAGCAAATAGGAATCCAAGTGTTCACTTGTTTGTGTACTAAGACCATGGTATCGAGAACCAACTTCCATCCCTTTGACACATTTTCTAAACAAAGACTCACCCCTTTTTGTGAACATCAGATGTACGAAACAAAAGGAGTTTAACCTGCTTGTGCAGGTGTCGTGGTATCAAAAAAAAAAAAAATGATAGTAACCAAAATGAGTAAGACCGAAATAAACCCTTACTGTTGGGGTGGTAGTTCTCGACAACAGGTACAAGAAAGAACTATTATCCTTTTAACAAAACCTCCAACCATTGTTTACCCAAGACTCGATCACGACACTAAATCCAATAAAACTAAGCCTCATGTATTCAAATCAAAGGAGCCACGAAGGAAAATGAGCCGAGACTAAATCGTGACTAAAGAACCCATCTATTTCATAGAATTAAATAAGCAAACCCAACTGTTGACATAAATAATGCCTAAAAACATTATTAACATATTATCAATATCTCTATGTTTTAATTATTACAAAACATAAACTCATTGAACTAAAATTTATGACATAAACAAGTATTTAGTGATTAACATTCTCTTTACATCCAAATAACTTAAGGTATGTATAAACAAAGTGTTTATTGCAATATATGATCAAAGGGATATTTAATTAATTATTACAAAGTTTATTTAATTATATAAACATATTATACATTTTTGAAAAACACTTTTGGTAATGAAGAAAAATGTTTTAATGATGCTAAATATATGAATTCAAAATTTTAACCAAAATCAGTTACTTTTTCACCAAATAAACTTTCCCCACTAAAAGACAGAATTTCTGACCGTTACAGCTGGGCGGCCCTCTTAATTATAAGTGGCGGTCCCCTTAAAATTAAGGGGACTGGCCATGAATTAAGGGGACCGGCACACTCCTGAACAGCATTTTCTGTCTCTATAAAAACTAGTTCATTTCTCAGATTTTCCTCACCTTTTGCACTCCAAAATTTTCTGTTCTAGATCTCCATTTTCATTCTCTTAATCCTTTGATCATACATTCATAAATCTTTGTTTCAAAGTGATTCAAACATCATCCTCTCAAGTGCAAGAGAAGAATACTTCTATCCCTTAAGACAAGAAGTATTACAACTTGTTGTGATCTCCACATCCAAGTTGTTAGAGCATCATCCATTGTATCTATCTTTGTGTAATTAGTTGTGAATATTTGATAGAAGATAGTTTAGCTAGGTATATAAGTAGTGTGATTGGTTAGTAGTTTGTTGTGAAGAAGAACTGTTAGGAAGTAGAAAGGTGTGAAGAAGATTGGTGTGAAGTAGATAGGTGTGAAGTAGAAAGGTGTGAAGAAGAATAGGTGTGAAGTAGATTGGTGTGAAGAAGTTGTGACGAAGTTGTGGTGTGTACATTGGTGTGTAAGGTTTTCTCCGCCATAACGGAGCTTGTTGACATTGTGAAGAAAACTCTCGAGTTAGGTGCTCGGGGAGTGGAGTAGGGCAAGGAAGGCGTCCTTGTAGCCGAACCACTATAAATCTCTTGTCTCGCGGTTTGATCTTTCCATCTCTCATTTATTTCTTTACTTACATTATTATTGCTATATCGTATATATTTATTGTTGTTCATATTGTGCAAGACTTGAAATCACATAGTATCGAATCTAAATTTTTGAAAACAAAGAAAACGTTCAAACAATCTTTTGTAACAAATTAAAAAGACGTAAAACTATTCAACCCCCCTTCTAGTTTTCCACAATTGGCATCAAGAGCCACGTCTAGCAAGATTTTTTAAAATATATTGTATTTTAAAACTTGTAACGATCTATGGAATCTGAAAAATATTTAGAAGGGCAATCTATGCAAAGACCACCACTATTTGAAAGTGTTGGATTTTTATATTGGAAAAATAGATTCGAAACTTATGTGAAATCAAAAGATCTTGATCTTTGGCATGTTATTACCTTTGGTGATTTTCCTCCCACTCAACAAAATTCGGAAACTAAAAAGGATGAAATTGTACCTTTTGAAAAACAAAATGATGATTTGAAAAAAAAACTAGCTAAAAATAATGAAGCTAAAATGATAATTTATAATGCGTTACCACGTAAAGAATATGAAAGAATTTTTATGTGTAAAACCGCAAAAGAAATTTGGGAATCACTACTTATTACTCACCAAGGTAATAGTCAAGTCAAAGACAATAAAATAGATCTTCTTGTGCAACAATATGAACAATTTTCGATTCCGGAAGAGGAATCAATTGATAATGCTTTTGCTAAATTTAACACTATTATCACAAGTTTAAAAGCACTTGATGAGACATTTTCTAGTAAAAATTGTGTTAGGAAATTTCTTAGGGCATTGCATCCAAAATGGCAAGCTAAGGTCACGGCAATTGAAGAGTCAAAGAGTTTGATGACGTTATCACTTGATGAACTTATTGGCAACTTGAAGGTCCATGAAGAAATTATAAGAAGAGATTCGGAAATGGTCAAAGTCAAGAAAGAGCAAACCAAATCTATTTCTCTAAAAGCCAAAAAGGAACCAAGTGACGATGATGATTCGAGTGACGAAAGTGAAGACGAAGAATATTCAATGGCCGTAAGAGAAATTCTTCAAGAGAAGAGGAAGATTCACTAGATCACCACGAGACGAAAGAAAACCGTTCCAAAGAAATAGAAGTGATAACTACGGGAAAAGAAAGTGCTTTAGATGTGGAAGTCCAAATCATCTCATTGGTGAATGTCTAAAGCCGCCGGGTTATGAAAATCAAGGTGCCTTTGTTAGTGGAACATGGAGTGATAGTGACAAAGAAGAAGTGGAAAAACCAAGAGACGAAAAGTGTTTTGTGGCAAAAGCAACTGACGAAATATGTTTAGGAATTGACTTGGAGCCTGACGAATGGATCAAGGATAGCGGATGTTCGAGGCACATGACGGGGAACCGCAAGCTATTTTCTACGTACAAAGCATACAATGGAGGTAACGTTATTTTCGGTAGTGACTTACGTGGAAAAATCATTGGCAAAGGTACGATTTCTCAAGACTCACTTACTATTGAAAATGTAGAGCATGTAGATAATTTAACATATAAATTGCTTAGTATAGGACAAATATGCGATAATAAATGTAGAGTTACCTTTACCGAAGAGGATAGTGAAATAGTTAAGAATGAAAAAATTATAGGTAGAGGAATTAGGAAAGGAGGCATATATGTTATGAAACTAGGAAACAAACCTGAGGATAAGATATGCCTAACGACCCTAGACGAAAACTCCACATTGTGGCATAGGAGATTAGGACACGCTAACATGCAACAAATACAATCTTTGGCCTCTAAAGAACTAGTTAGAAACTTGCCTAATCTAAAATATGACAAGCATTTTTGTGATGCATGTAAAATTGGAAAACAAGTTCATGCTAGTCACAAAGCTAAGAATATAGTATCCACTACTAGGTGCCTAGAACTATTACATATGGATCTTTTTGGTCCATCCGCTGTGCGGAGCTATGGAGGAAACAAATATACCTTAGTAATAGTAGATGACTACTCACGATACACGTGGACTAGGTTTTTAAGTGACAAGACCCAAGCCTTAGAAAAATTCGAAATATTTAGTAAAATGATTCAAAATAAATTAGGTGCACAATAGTAGCCATTAAGACGGACCATGGTAAGGAATTTGACAACGAAGTACAATTCGGAAAGTATTGTGATTTAAATGGAATATCTCATAATTTCTCTGCTCCTCGCACTCCTCAATCAAATGGCATAGTAGAAAGAAAAAATAGGTCACTACAAGAAATGAGTAGAACAATGTTAAATGAACAATCCATCCCACAAAAATTTTGGTGTCACGCCGTAGATACATCAACATATATTATTAATAGGGTATCAATTAGGAGAATTCTAGGAAAAACTCCTTATGAGTTACTAAAAGGTAGAAAACCAAACTTGAGCTACTTTAGGGTATTTGGTAGTAAATGTTATATTCTAAACACTAAGGATTACCTCACTAAGTTTGATCCAAAATCATATGAAGGAATATTTTTAGGATACTCACAAAATAGTAAAGCATATATAATACTTAGTAAACACTCCATGAAAGTAGAAGAATCACTAAATGTAACATTTGATGAAACACCACCACCTCCTAAAACATTACCTTTAGAAGATGATGACTTAGTCGAAGATGAAGCTATTGAGGTTAGTAAAACAAAACCCATAGGAAATGATAATGAAGACATAAACTTAGGAAATAACGAAATTGTAAATGTTAAAGAATCTAGATCATATCCATTAGAAAATATAATAGGACATCTTAACCAAAGAACCCTTAGGTCACAAGCCCAAGATAAAAATAACTTCTTTTGTTTCCTCTCAGCAATAGAACCTAAGAATATTAATGAGGCTTTAAAAGATGAAAGTTGGGTTATAGCTATGCAAGAAGAATTAAATCAATTTAAGGCAAATGATGTTTGGGAATTAGTCCCAAATCCAATGAATATGACCATCATAGGAACTAAATGCGTATATATGAATAAGTTAGATGAAAATGGAATAGTAACTAGGAATAAAGCTAGGTTAGTTGCCCAAGGTTATAATCAACAAGAAGGAATTGATTATGACGAAACTTATGCCCCCGTAGCTAGACTAGAATCTATTAGGATATTACTTGCCTATGCATGCGCCCTAGATTTTAAGTTATTTCAAATGGACGTGAAAAGTGCATTCCTTAACGGTTTTATCAATGAGGAGGTATATGTGGCACAACCTCCAGGATTCATTGACTTCGCAAAACCTATTATGTTTATAAGTTAAAGAAAGCTTTGTATGGACTCAAACAAGCTCCCAAAGCTTGGTATGATCGATTAAAAGCTTTCCTTATTAAACATGATTATTCCATGGGAATGGTAGAGAACACTCTTTTCACAGAAAGGAAAGACCCAAATCTCATCATGTCCAAATATATGTTGATGACATTATATTTGGATCAACTTGTCAAGACATGTGTGATGAATTTGCCAAAATCATGCATGATGATTTTGAAATGAGTATGATGGGTGAACTAAACTTCTTCTTAGGATTACAAATAAAACAATTTAAAGATGGAATATTCTTTAACCAATCTAAGTACATTAAGGAAATGCTAAAGAAATTTGGCCTAGAAGACTCAAAACCCATGAAAACTCCCATGTCTACGAAAGTGAAACTCACAAAGGATGATGAAGGTGAGTCTGTAGATAACACCAAGTATAGAGGAATGATAGGTAGTTTACTATACTTGACGGCAAGTAGACCCGATATCATGTTTAGTGTTTGCCTTTGTGCCCGTTTTCAAGAAGATCCCAAAACCTCTCACCTAGAAGCGGTTAAGCGTATCTTCCGATACATTAAAGGCACTATACACTTAGGATTATGGTATCCTAAGGGATCCGGCATAGAAACCATCATCTATGCGGATTCGGATCATGCGGGAGACTACGTAGATAGAAAAAGTACAAGCGGTATTTGCACGTTTATGGGATGTTGTCTAACATCTTGGTTTTCGAAGAAGCATACCACTCTTGCTATTTCTACCACCGAAGCCGAATATGTAAGCGCTAGAAAGGCATGTCAACAAGCACTATGGATGAAACAAGCTCTCATAGACTATGGCATTAGGTTAGAAAATGTTCCCATTATGTGCGATAACAAAGGTGCGATAGATTTAAGTAAAAATCCGGTGAAACACTCTAGGACTAAACATATAGAAATATGCCACCATTTCCTTAGGGATAATGTACAAAAAGGAAACATATCTATAGAAAAAGTTGCATCGGAAGATAACATTGCGGATATATTCACTAAACCCCTTAAGCGTGAATTATTCAATCACTTGCGTTTAGGATTAGGAATGATGGAACAAGTTGACTAGATTTTATTGCATTTAGACAATTTTTTTTCTCTCTCGCATAAAATTTGCATAAAATTTACTTTTCTTCCACTTCTCCATTTTTGAATCTAGGAATTACATGAACATCATTTTCCTTGCATTGTTGACAAATGCTAAAAACCTTTTTCCAAAATCATGCATAAACTCTCACATAAATTGTCAAGGTATATAATCTAATATATATTTTTGACATTCATGAATCGAGCAAAAATCGAATCAAGAAGATTTTGGATTGTTTCTTAGGAAACTTATTTTTCTTTGCATTTAAGAGTTGAAACAATCACAACTCCACATTTGTTGCATATAGGCACACAATAGGACAAAATCACTCATAATGTGGTCATCTTGTTTTATCACTAGTTTTTGACTCACTAGTTACCTTTGCCTTTGATCTAAGATAGTTGCCATAGGAAGATTAAGTGCCCTTGCCTTTATTTGTCTCCTCTAGCTTATTATTTGTTGCTTGTTTAATCTTTTACTTAAGTGTTTTTGCATGCATGCTATATCATGATTAGATTAGATGCTATATTGCCTAAAGGAATTAGACTTGCTTGAATCCAAATCCAAAAACACAACCTTTCTGCAAACTTTCTGCCAAAAACCCAATTCTGGCAATCTGGAAATCACCAGATGGGCGCCCCCCTTAATTATGTAAGGCGGCCCCCTTAATTTTAAGGGGACCGGCCATCTATTTCAATGAATTAAATAAGCAAACCCAACTGTTGACATAAATAATGCCTAAAAACATTATTAACATATTATCAATATCTCTATTTTTTAATTATTACAAAAAATAAACTCATTGAACTAAAATTTATGACATAAACAAGTATTTAGTGATTAACATTCTCATTACATCCAAATCACTTAAGGTATGAATAAACAAAGTGTTTATTGCAATCTATGATCAAAGGGATATTTAATTAATTATTACAATGTTTATTTAATTATATAAACATGTTATATATTTTTGAAAAACACTTTTGGTAATAAAGAAAAATGTTTTAATCATACTAAATATATGAATTCAAAATTTTAACCAAAATCAGTTAGTTTTTCACCAAATAAACTTTCCTCACTAAAAGACAGAATTTCTGGCCATTACAGCTGGGCGGCCCCCTTAATTATAAGGGGCGGTCCCCTTAAAATTAAGGGGACCGGCCATGAATTAAGAGGACCGGCATGCTCCTGCACAGTATTTTCTGTCTCTATAAATACTAGTTCATTTCTCATATTTTCCTCACCTTATGCACTCCAAAACTTTCTGTTCTAGATCTCCATTTCCATTATCTTAATCCTTTGATCATACATTCATAAATCTTTGTTTCAAAGTGATTCAAACATCATCCTCTCAAGTGCAAGAGAAGAATACTTCTATCCCTCAAGACAAGAAGTATTACAACTTGTTGTGATCTGCACATCTAAGTTGTTAGAGCATCATCCATTGTATCTATCTTTGTGTAATTAGTTGTGAATATTTGATAGAAGATAGTTTAGCTAGGTATATAAGTAGTGTGATTGGTTAGTAGTTTGTTGTGAAGAAGAAGTGTTAGGAAGTAGAAAGGCGTGAAGAAGATTGGTGTGAAGTAGATAGGTGTGAAGTAGAAAGGTGTGAAGAAGAATAGGTGTGAAGTAGATTGGTGTGAAGAAGTTGTGACGAAGTTGTGGTGTGTACATTGGTGTGTAAGGTTTTCTCCGCCATAAGGGAGCTTGTTGACATAGTGAAGAAAACTCTCGAGTTAGGTGCTCGGGGAGTGGAGTAGGTCAAGGAAGGTGTCCTTGTAGCTGAACCACTATAAATCTCTTGTCTCGCGGTTCGATCTTTCCATCTCTCATTTATTTCTTTACTTACATTATTATTGCTATATCGTACATATTTATTGTTGTTCATATTGTGCAAGACTTGAAATCACATAGTATCGAATCTAAATTTTTGAAAACAAAGAAAACATTCAAACAATCTTTTGTAACAAATTAAAAAGACGTAAAACTATTCAACCCCCCTTCTAGTTTTCCACACCAACTAAATCCTTTCACTCAAAATGGTTTAGTTTTCTATATGATGTAAATTGTGGTCTAAAAGAAACAAGATCATAGTCGTTATTGTGGGTTTGACCGCAACTCAAACAGTCCAAAACCAACCCACTGTTGTGTTTGACCTCACAACTAAACAAACACAAGTCAAAATTTTTAACCAAATAAGCCAAAAAGAAATAAGCTAGGTCATTAACAAGCACTTCCATCTAAGAGCCAATATTCCAGATTTTAGTTGTGAGTTAACATTTTTGCCACACATAATCAACAACATCGGTATATCATTCAAAAATTTAAACAAATTGATAACTAGAAAACCAAAACAACATTTTCACAAATTCGAATTTAAGAAAAAGAGAAATTGGGTTACCAATAAAGAGAGTCGATTACACGATTTGAGAAAAACGCAAACAAAGCTTCCCAACCCGATTCAACAAGCACACTCCCACACGCTCCTTGATTTTCCACTCGTTCCCACTTTTAGCACCGATTTCCCTTTTCTCTATTCTTAATTGATAATTTGCTTTGAGTGTGTGGAGACATGTGAATCCAAGTTGGATATAAAACCTAACCAAATAGGTGTTTAACCTCCTCTATCCATGGTAGCAGTTGGATTGTAGTCGATTAGGTTAGTCCTCCCCTCTAAGCTTCGTCATCTCTTTGGTGGTTTGTGCTAACTGTGAGATATGCGACAAGGGGATAGCATCATCGTTTGTTCATGAGGAAGAGGACAAAGGTCCTGATCTCTTTTGTAGTCATCCTCCGTATCAATTCAAATCTGGTCTCGCTGCAGAGTTGTGGGGATGGTGTCGTTGTAGAAAAGAGAGAGAGAGAAGAGAGGCAGCGTTTCAGGTGGGAGAGTGAGGATAACAAGAGAGAGTAAAAACAAAAATCATTTTTATCCTTTATTATCTTTTTGATTTATTTAAAATTATTTTTAATATAATTAGTTTATGATTTATTTAAAAGTGTGTGTATTAAATAAAGGTTGGGGGTAAATAAAAGTGAGTTTTGGAAATGTTTTCGATTTCGTAATGCTCGCCCCGTGTTTTTATTGTATTTCGGTTTGTTTCCAATGCGTTTCCGGATAGTTGAGAACGCGTTCGCTATTGATTTTGAGTGTATTATATAATAGTGCTATAAAATCACTGTTTTCGGTTTCTGTCACGTATTTATGCCATTATTAGGTTTGTGTCGGTACACGTGTCGTGTTGTGTGCGAGATATTTCTCGTTGTAGAAATACTCAGTAATAGTCAGAAAATTAAATATTCACATTTTCTGTTAAAGTAATCAATGTAGTGAGTTACTGTATGCTACAGTGTGCGGGTTTGCTTCCCGAAATAGTTTTGTAAGCCCATGTATGCTTAGATAAGTAGTCAGGTAATAATAAATTGACATTTATGATTTAAAATTAGTTTGAAAAATTTCGGTTTGTTACTGTCACACCTCCTTAAACGGAATCGCGTCCTCGCTATTCAATTCAAGTTACCCATTATGGTCGAAAAGAGATGAGTATATACGCATGATAATTCTTCTACACGTTTCCCCACGTGAGTTTCAGGTTCTTTTTGCGAGTTTCTATGAACTTTGACGATAGGGATAGGTTTTGGTTCTTTGCTGAAAATTTGCAGTTAGGTAAACTGATGCGACTTCAAAAGACTCATAGTTTCAGTAAAACAGTCTTTAAACCTGGTGTGGGTAAAACCATGTCTCAAACGTTAACATTTAGTCACCCCTTTAATATACAAAAGTCTCAATAAAGTTTGACTAGAGAAATTTTGGCACATCAAAATGGGTATCTCGGGAAGAATACCATTATGAGTGTTGTGGTTTCTATAAACGTATTTCAAAAAGGAAAGTCCTTAAAAATCAAAGATTTCAAGGAGAAGTGTGTAGTCAGGTATGTTCGTTTCAACAATTTCAGGTGCTTAATGATGGAGTCTAGTTGTCAAGCCTGAGTGGGGTTCAATGTTTAATATCAAACGAATGTCATAACCATAAGTATTCAATTTACCTTAACAGTACCAAGAGGTAGTAACATAAAGTTCTTTTTAATTAAGCAAATAGTTCACATGGTGATTGCAAAATAGTTATAGAACGGGTTGTACAATAGTTTATAGAGTAATAGGAAAACAATTATCATTTGTAAAATTGTAGTTTAGTTTTGTGATTTAGTAGCAAAGCAGTTCATAGAGGAGTAAAATAGTTTGTAAAGTGTAGCAAGACTTGTAGGATAATTGCAATATTGTTTACAAAATGCCAGCGAAACTGTTTGTTGTCTTATAGAATGGTAGTGAGGTAATGAATCAGTTTATTAGATCATGATAAAATAGTAGTAAAGATGATTCGTAAAAACAGTTTATAGGACAGTATGAAAACAATTTATTGTTTATAAAATAGTAGCAGGGTCAAAATCCTGATTTCATGAAATAGCAGTAAGACGTTTTGTAGGATGACCACAAAATGGTTTGTAGAATAACCAAAAACAGTTTGTATGGTAATAGTGATGCAATTTATTATCTTATAACAGGGTAGCAAGGTAGACAACAGATATTTCCGAGGGATAAGTGAAGGACTAGGTGTGCAGGATTAGGTGTTCCCAAAGATAGTGGTTTGAGTTACTACGTAGAGTTTTTAAGGTTTCTATTGGGTATAGGATCTCTAGTAAGTGCGGACTTTTGGTAAGTTCAGAGTACGACCCTGAAATGGGGTGTTGATTGCTACTAGCAATCAGTTGGTTGTCTCAATAGTGTACTTAGTACTTAACGTGGAAGGTACAACATCGGTTGAGTGTAGGGTTTGAGGTGGAGGTGACTGTAACATAACCAGTTTGTGATAAAAGAGTATTCCAACTAAGAAAAGTATTGTGATGTCAGTGTGTTGTGTGTGGATGTGAATGCTCATGTTATGCAATGATTATGTACCCACACAGAAATTTTGAAACTTCAGATATCAAGTAAAAATCAATCTGGACATAATTCTATTATAACAACTCTTAGTATTGCAAATTCACCTCTGAGTCAGACATAGGTGATCAGGCTATGTCCAACTGTCCCTGGTCGAATATAGGTGATCAGTCTATATTCCACCGAGGTTCAATGAATTTTGAAATACTCAGCTTAGTTACACTAGTAATATGTCCTTTACTTTAAAAGAAAATGTTTTATAATAAGTAAGGCAGCAGGCTAGGCAAGCAAGCATGTGGCGGTCATAGGGTCAAGTTTTTGTAAGAGTAGTTATAGTCTAGGTTTTAAAAATACCCAGTTCTCTATAACCAAGGTTCTGATAACAATCTGTAACACCCCCAAAATTGGGACCAGCGGAAGCATACATGTTACTGGGGTGCTACACAACCGGTATCATAAGACAAGTACAAAGAACGGTTTTTATCTCAACCATTTAGAATAACTTTCATTATCAAAAATATTCAAATTTACGTCGTTCAAAAATAGTGCGGAAATAAAGGCCCATATAAGAGTTTAAGCGGTCCTAAATATATGTCAGAGTTGTCTATGACCATGCCATGCCAAAGCCTTCAACAGTTAGCTATCGCCTTAAACCTGAAAATACATGCAAAAAAGTGTCAACATGAGGTTGGTGAGTTCATATGTTTATAATAAAATAGTAGTATTGTAAGTTCAATAGAGAGTTTTGTGACCGCTGTGGGGCTCATAATGCCATGAAAAATAATGTTTACCTTACAGTAGTGATCATTACAACGAATATAATGTCACTTAGTAAATAGTCTATTACGCTAGCACTAAGTTCATGCAACCGAAGCTTGACAGTGTGCATGCTCTAGAAGTACGTTAAATAAAGCCCTTGCAAGTGTCTATCCCGTGACACTCGTGTTCGACATGTTATACACTTGAGTTTGCCTATCCGGCCAAACCGAACGGGGGTGTCAACCCCAATAGATCTATTTATAGCATTCGCGCTTCCCAACAGGAATTGAGGGTTCATGAGTTTGGGCATTGTGGGATTCAGTGTCTTAGGCTAATCCGCGTAATAGTGTAAATAAAGCATAAGTTTCAGTGTGGTCCATAAAAGTGTTTTCATAAAAGCAATTGTCATTCAATAGATGTGTTTGCGTAACAACAATGATTTGTAAAGTGTTTTGCATGTAAGCAATAGTTCATAGAGTGTGTAGCATAGAAGCAATAGTTCATAAAGTATGTTGCATAAAAGCAATAGTTCATAAAGTGTGTTGCATAACAACAATAGTTCATAAAGTGTGTTGCATGTTTATAAAACACTTGTGTATGTTAGAAAATAATCAAGTATGCAACCAATATACACATAGGCGCATTTGAATAATCAATCAAGTATTGCGCATTCAAATAAAACAAGCATCGAGTTTAGTTAAAAACGAACATGTATTCTCCCCCAAAACAGTTATAAAACAAGTAAAAGTAGGGGTCATGAATTAACCTCAGTAAAGCAGTCTGAATAGAGTAAGGTATCAGGTAGTGATAGTTTTGGAACACGTCGAATGCGTATTTAGTTTTAAGGCATAAGGTATTTTCTTTTAAAAACTTGACATAAGACATAAGTAAAACGTGTACGAAATATCAAACACGTCTATTAGACTTTGCCGTAAAAAATATATACATACTATATTATATGAATGCTCCCGTGACTTACATTTGTTTTTAGAAAGAAATGGGCTGTGGCCCAATGTGAACCCACAATTGGACTCCTTGGACTCATAAAAGGGGCAATGGCCCAACTATGCAGGAAATCCAAATACCAGAACAAATCTCACATGGATTTAACGCAACACATAAATTCTTCTTTTGACTTAAACTAAACAAGGCCAAAATAGCCAATAAAATTTTAACATTCAAAATCTGGTGACAGTTGGTGGCGTTTGATACAGGAGGAGCAAATAGGAATCCAAGTGTTCACTTGTTTGTGTACTAAGACCATGGTATCGGGAACCAACTTCCATCTCTTTGACACATTTTCTAAACAAAGACTCACCCCTTTTTGTGAACATCAGATGTACGAAAAAAAGGAGTTTAACCTGCTTGTGCAGGTGTTGTGGTATCAAAAGAAAATGATAGTAACCAAAATGAGTAAGACTAAAATAAACCCTTACTGTTGGGGTGGTAGTTCTCGACAACAGGTACAAGAAAGAACTATTATCCCTTTAACAAAACCCCCAACAATTGTTTACCCAAGACTCAATCACGACACTAAATCCAATAAAACTAAGCCTCATGTATTCAAATTAAAGGAGCCACAAAGGAAAACGAGCCGAGACTAAATCATGACTAAAGAACCCATCTATTTCAATGAATTAAATAAGCAAAGCCAACTAAATCCTTTCACTCAAAATGGTTTAGTTTTCTATATGATGTAAATTGTGGCGTAAAAGAAACAAGATCATAGTCGTTACTGTGGGTTTGACCGCAACTCAAACAGTCCAAAACCAACCAACTGTTGTGTTTGACCTTACAACTAAACAAACACAAATTAAAATTTTTAACCAAATAAGCCAAAAAGAAATAAGTTAGGTCATTAATAAGCACTTCCATCTAAGAGCCAATATTACAGATTTTAGTTGTGAGTTAACATTTTTGCCACACATAATCAACAACATCGGTATATCATTCATGAATTTAAACAAATCGACAACCAGAAAACTAAAACAACATTTTCACAGATTCGAATTTAAGAAAAAGAGAAATTGGGTTACCAATAAAGAGAGTCGATTACACGATTCGAGAAAAACACAAACAAAGCTTCCAAACCTAATTCAACAAGCACACTCCCTCACGCTCCTTGATTTTCCACTCGTTCCCACTTTTAGCACCGATTTCCCTTTTCTCTGTTCTTAATTGATAACTTGCTTTGAGTGTGTGGAGACTTGTGAGTCCGAGTTGGATATAAAACCTAACCAAATAGGTGTTTAACCTCCTATATTCATGGTAGCAGTTGGATTATAGTCGATTAGGTTAGTCATCCCCTCTAAGCTTCGTCATCTCTTTGGTGGTTTGTGCTAACTGTGAGATATGCGACAAGGGGATAGCAACATCTTTTGTTCATGAGGAAGAGGACAAAGGTCCTGATCTTTTTTGTAGTCATCCTCCGTATCGATTCAGATCTGGTCTCACTGCAGAGTTGTGGGGATGGTGTCGTTGCAGAAAAGAGAGAGAGAGAAGAGAGGCAGCGTTTAAGGTGGGAGAGTGAGGATAACATGAGAGAGTAAAAAAAAATCATTTTTATCCTTTATTATCTTTTTGATTTATTTAAAATTATTTTTAGTATAATTAGTTTATGATTTATTTAAAAGAGTGTGTATTAAATAAAGGTTGGGGGTAAATAAAAGTGAGTTTTGGAAATGTTTTCAATTTCGTAATGCTCGCGGAGATTTAAGCGAGCCCCGTGTTTTTATTGGATTTCGTTTTGTTTCCAATGCGTTTCCGGATAGTTGAGAACGCGTTCGCTGTTGATTTTGAGTGTATTCTATAATAGTGCTATTAAATCACTGTTTTCGGTTTCTGTCACGTATTTATGCCATTATTAGGTTTGTGTCTGTCGGTACGCGTGTTGTGTTGTGTGCGAGATATTTCTCGTTGTATAAATACTCAGTAATAGTCAGAAAATTAAATATTCATATTTTCTGATAAAGTAATCAATGTAGTGAGTTACTGTATGCTACAGTGTGCGGGTTTGCTTCCCGAAATAGTTTTGTAAGCCCATGTATGCTTAGAAAAGTATCAGGTAATAATAAATTGACATTTATTATTTAAAATTAGTTTGGAAAATTTCGGTTTGTTACACTAACCCAGGGGCAATCCATTATTTCCCTGCTCCAGGTTTCTTGATCATCACCACTAATTTTTTATTTTACAACTATTTTTCTTGATTTTTTGTATTTCTGAGTTTATTGAGTACAACTGATTTTAAATAGTTCTAATAGCTTATAGAAGCTATAATAGGAGCTTATGAGTCCATAAACAACACTATTTACAACATTCAAGCCATATTGAGATTTTGAGGCAAAATTAAGCATAAACTGAAAATGAGTGATAGACTGAAATTAAGGATTGAAAAAGGTTTAAGATACACTGAAAACACTGATTATATTACTTTTAAACTGTAAATTACACTAGAACTTGGAAAAATACACTAGTCGACATAAAACTAAATTAAACTAGATACTACTCTTCATGGCTTCTCCTTCCTTTTATAATGCTCCATTAGGTTTTCCCTGGTCCTCTGCACATATCCCACCAATAATAATGGCCATTGGATGAGAAATTTTAATCCTAGTCATCCAAGTGGTTTTGGCAGGAAAATTGGTTTGATACCAATTAACCTGATTGATTACAATGGGAGGGGGGAGGGTGCATTAATTGTGGAGGTGATGTTAGGTGATGAGTGGGATGGGCGGTGGAAGTGATTGTGCTAGTGGGGGAAGGTGTAAGTGACATGGTTGCAGGTCAAGTGGTGAGGGTGAGGGAGGGAAAAGGTGGTGTTTGACTGGGCATTGACCTTGGTTATATTAAAAAGGGAAATGGGCCTGGGGTGGACTGGGCTTGGGTTTTGGGTTTATGTTTTGGACTTGGACTTGGTGTTGTGTTTAAATAATACAAAGGGATCCGTTTGGTTTTTACTAGTGAAAAGCACAAGGACCAATTTTGTAAATTTTAAAAACTGATGGGGTGGACTTGTGACTTTCCTAAAGTTATTACAAGTGTATAACTTGCCATATTTAATTATCCAAGGACCATTTTTGCAATTTTAGATATATAGGGACCAAATCTGCCAAATCTTGAAAGTTCAGGACCAAATTTGTAATTTCCTTAAACTTTTCACCAAGGGACCAACAATGACAACTTTAGAATTCCCAAGGATTTTTTTTTGACTTTTCTTCCAAATCCACTGCTCAGGGGTCATTTTGTCATTTTTAAACTTGAGGGACCATGTTTGCTAATTTTGCAAACTTTTGCTCCAAGGACTATTTATGGCATTATGTGATTCCACAAGGTGTGTTTTGACAAATTGAGCTGAAAAATGGTAATTTACTTCCCCGACTCTGGCTTTTGACACATTTTCCAAACTCGTAATCGTTTTTTGTCCTTTTTGGCCTGATTTATGCCAATTTCTGAAATATCCTTTCTTGCACGATCACAAATACAAAAGTACAATATCTTTTGCAAGTATGGTTAGTTTGTGTTTGTTTTGGTCTTAATTTGGCCAGAAAAAGGTGTGTGAATAAGCACACACCAAATCACCCCATACTAAGGTATTGCCGTGTCCTCACGCAATGGGATCAATTCACGCCCCACAAGATAAATAATTTTCATAAATCTTTTTACTAATGTTGAAAAAGTAGCAAAATGTTCAAAAGAGAGTACAAAATCATTTATTCATAAGAACGCTCAGTTTTTCAACTTTATTTCCTACACTACTATTTATGTACTTTTTACTTATTATGTGACGGGATGTTTGAATTTCATCATTTTTTAATAACGTTTAGGGTCACAGATGTAACACCCCCAAAATACCGCAGCGGAAGACTGTGTCATTGGGGTGCTACTTCATAATACAAAGTACAAGTTATAGAAAACGAACTCTAAATGAGACGTTTTGAAAAGTTACCATTCGATTAATGAATTCAAAGTTACAAACATGAGATTCCAAAGTATGATACATAAATATATACAAAATGTTTTGAATGGTAAATGATAAAAGCGTAAGTCTTCAGAATATGCAGCTTGACTCTAAGTTCCACGCACTAGCTATCGCCTTACTAACCTGAGATAAACATGCTAAAGTGTCAACACAATGGTTGGTGAGTTCATAGAGTTTGTCTTAAAACAGTTGAAAAGCCTTAAAAGAATGTTCACATAGCAAAGGCATTGTGAATCCACTCAGTTGCAAGTCCCGCTCATAACAACACTTGCAACCTGTGTGTTCACAACCCACTGCTAAATATATAGAATGAATAAGACATGTAATAGTTCATCAAAACAATTAAGCAATTAGTAGTGAGTCTCTACTTCATCTCCGAAGACCTCACTTGGGAGCCAATTCCCAAAGACAACTGGGAGCCACTTCCCAAAGAGAACTGGGAGCCACTTCCCAAAGATAACTGGGAGCCACTTCCCAAAGATAACTACTAGCCAATAAATAGGATAACGCAATTAAGTATAACGCAGTCATGTATGTATGCAATCAAGTATAACACAGTCACGTATAAACGTTTTGAGTATTTGTACAAGTAAACAAGTAGTTGAGCATGTGTCTCCCCAAAAGAGTTAAGACAAGTATGAAAAGAGTAGGGGCTATGACTCACCTTAAGCTTATGTAATGAGAAATGATAGTGATAGTCGAATCGCGAAAGTCTCTAAGAGCAGCCTATAATAGAACGTTGCGACTTAGGTTTGGAGTAACGTCTAAGGATACGAAGAATTGCCTATATACGTCTTGCATAATGTTCATGATGTAGTACTTAGTATATAGTGTAAGTCTTTGAATATAAATGGTTTATGAAACATTTATAGGTTGTATATCTCTTACTACCGTTCGGGCCGACATAATTCAGAAGTCATGGAGTAAACGTTCGAGGAGCCAGGACACTTTAATTCGTAAATCCACAACTCATCTCGACGGCTTACTTAATGAACTCCTCACATGAGGCTCCCTACTATTGTAGTATCTGATAACATATATATAAGTTTTGATCTTTAAAAGTTATATGGTCTTTAGCCGTGGCTTTGCCGTGACCTTGGTCATTGTTACCATGATCTTGAGACTCAACCTTGGCTTTAGCCATGGTTGTGGTCTTGGCTTTAGGTCATTAGACCTCTTGGTCTTAGTAAATCATAACTATTATATAGTGACTTTGGTCTAAAATGGGCTGTTAAGAATTTGAAGAAAATATCACTCGGAAAGCGTTTTCAGGGCTCGAGCTTCTTTGTTCCTGAACGAAAACGTCGTTCCGGACAACTTTTGTGTTTTAACTTTTTTATGAATCGGACCAGAAGGGTGACTTTCAAAATGGCAGAATGCAAAACAGTAGGTATCGGCAGTTTCGGCGTTTTGGTTTTGCTAACTTTTTATGGCCATAACTTTTGACTCGTGTACTCGTTTTAGGTGATTCAAATTGCTATGTTTTCCTTTTTAAGTCCTATTTAACAGTAAGTAAGTGTCAAATATCATAGTTATACTATTTTGGTCGTGGTTCTCCATAAAAGTCACTAGTTTACTTGTTTAAATAACATAAGTTAACATATATATACCATAACTTGTTTTACTAGTTTTTATACATCATGAACATATTACAAAGACCATATATAGCATGAAAGAAACATAATAAGCATGAAAATGATATTGAGCAAGAAAGTGTAATAGGATTTCTTACAACTTTTGGCTTTCTAAAGAAAGGAAGTCAAGTATAGAACTAGGACACTAAACCTAAGCTTGTAAACCCTTCACCATAACTCTTGTAACCCTTGCTAGCCTTGATCTAACCCTTGTGAAAACCATTTAACTTCAGCCCTAGTAACCTTGTGTAGCTCCTAATTCAACCATGGAATCACCAAACAAACTTAAGAACTAGGTAGAGAATACTAAGACCTTGAACTTTGTAGTGTAACTTGTATATTGAAGATCAAAGGATCATGGTGCTAGGGATTTATGTTGTGGCGTTTTTAGTGATGAGAAAGGAAGGAAATGAGCCTTGTATTTATAGCATGAAGAGGAGGTGCAAGGAAGGTGCCTAGGAAGGTTCATTAAGGAGGTTAGTTTTTAGGATATTTAGGAAGCTTACTTAGGAAGTTTTACACATGTTTGCTACCTAAAGTCCTCAAGACTTATCACAAGCCAACAAGGCTTGTGATACACGTTCATATGGGATAAGGGGTGACTAGATGAGTAGTCATGGTCTTATCTAAGTTACGGAGTGAGTTTTGGTCCCGGTAATCGCTAACGGTAAGTCTTTAAGTCATGAAACTTAAAATCGGGTATCCTAAAAATATGAAATTTATAAATATGTTAGAACTTATTAATATAACCTATCTTATCCTATTTAATGAGTGATAAGTTCTATCGGGTTGCTTAAACGCTGCTAAAACTGGAAACGCGGGTCTAAAACGCGTAATTCGCGTAAAATGCTGAACTGGAAAACGTAAAATTCCAAAACTTTTGGAATTGTCATAAAATGAGAGAAAATCATATTTCTATTGTTTATAATGTTTTATGGACATATCGGGATGCTGGAATGACGTTTAAACCTAAAAGTAAATCTCGGACACGGCTTCGTGACTTTTGCAGAAATGATCCGACGAGTGTGAAATTCTCAGATTATCATTAAAATAGTTTAACTTACGAGAATATAAAATAAAAATTTTGGATGTGAATAGTAAAAGTGAATAGTAAAAAGTGAATAGTAAAATTTTCGGGAATAAAAGTTAACCTGAAAATGTGAATTGTTACAACAGAGTAAGAAACACAACTCAGAGAAAAGTTTCCATACAGATAGAATTCATTGTCCCTGGTTTTTCACGAGTTCCCATGCTAAGCATAAAAATGAAATCATAGCAAAAAATGTCATTAGATGCTAACACTACTCATAAATGCTAATTGTAAATCCTGCTCCCAAGTCTTATTGTATCTAGACTTTGTTAAAGAAATGATTGCTCATTTTCGTTCCGATAGTTTTAAAGTCTGATAGATTTAGGCGGATTTAAAAATCGTTTAAATTTTAACTCAAAAGGCTCATATGTTCACATCACATTACTTATATTTTCATTTTTCATCATTTTTTTACTTGGTTTTACATATATAACTTGTACCTCAAACATACGGAGCTTCACGGTGAATCTCCCAGACCTAAGTGCCTTTCAGAACAAAGGATGCAAGGATCTGCTTGTCGAACCGCAGTTATTTTTGGTACTTATGACTTTATTACTTTGCCTCAAGCATACGGAGCTTCATGGTGAAACTCCCAGACCTAAGCGCCTTTCAGAACAAAGGATGCAAGGATCTGCTTGTCGAACTGCAGCTATTTTTGTCATTTACTACGCATTGATGGTGTTATTTATGAACCTCATGTGGCATACAACAAAACGGGGAGTTCCAAGACCAAAACGCCTTTCAGAATAAAGGATCCAAGGCCCATTTAATGCTTATGACATCACGTAAAGTGAGCGGAAATTTAGAAAACTTTTGATAACGCGTAATTTTAATTATTTTATTTTTGGGTTTTTTTTTTTTTTTTATCTTGCGGGAGCAAGGACTACAAGTAACCGTTATGAGCTTTAAAGAAATTTAACTATTCCACGTTTAGCATCTAATCACACTAATGACTTTTCTATCATTCCTCGTTCTCCACAAATTTAAAATCTCAAGTAATTAGATCCGCAAATGCTTAGCCTAAAAAGTTAAGGGAACAAGCAAGGGCTCAACACGCCTGGTCAGGTCAAAATTTCTATTCCTACTCTACCTAGCGGAAAGTCAGACAAAGAGTCAAAACTTATTATATTTTTGCAGAAAATTTTCAAATTTTTTCAAATTTTTGGTGAACTTTTTCAATTTTTTTTGGATTTTTTTGAGAAAAACGGAGTTGAATGAGAAAACGACACATGAAAGGTGCAAGTAAAATCGAAGATACCCCCCAAACTAAAGTTAAACATTGTCCTCAATGTTTCAAAGGCGAGGGTCATCCTACGTTGTATCTAAGGTCGTTTATTAATTATGCCCAGAGATAAAGTTAGTTAAGGATATCAGAATTCTTGAACGATGAAGCATGAGAATTAAGTGGAGTAAGGACAAAATACGAGCACAGGAGCCTTCATGTATCTGGAACAATTACCTGTACAAACATAAGAACAACCAAACAAAAGATGCAGAAGAGGTTGCCCCCTTCTCGTCACTTTATTAGAAAGAAGAGAAAAGTTAGAAGCATGGTTGAAAACCCATGTGATTGCTAATGTTTTTGTTCACCGAGTCACTAGCTAGACTCGATCCCCGAATTCATTGGTTCGTGGGTAAAGTTTGGAGATCCGGGACAACCATGGGTGGTATGTCCCCTCCAAAGCAATGCTTCAACCGACGACCATTCACCTTAAAGTTGGGACCGTCGGGTTGAGATAACTCAATGGTTCCATATGGAAACACTTTGGTGAAAGTGAAAGGTCCAGACCAACAGGTTTTGAGTATGCGAGAGAAAATCTTCAATATTGAGTTGAAAAGAAGGAATCGATCACCAGCATTGAAAACGTGTTTCTTGATCTTGGAGTCGCGAATCTTCTTTGTCTTTTCCTTGTAAATCAAAGAATTTTCGTAAGCCTGATCACGAAGTTCATTTAATTCATTTAGCTGAACCTTGCGGTGATCACCCGCTGTCTGAAGGTCGAAGTTGGCATGTTTCAAGGCCTAGTAGGCTTTGTGCTCAAGCTCGATCGGTAGATGACACGCCTTCCCGTATACCAGCTTGTATGGAGTACACCTGATGGGTGTTTTGTAAGCTGTACGAAAGGCCCATAATGCATCATCTAGTTTATCTGACCAAGAGGCACGGTTTTTACTTATGCTCCTCTCAAGAATCCTTTTAATACCACGGTTGGAAACTTCCACTTGCCCACTTGTTTGGGGGTGATATGCGGTAGAAAGACGGTGAGTGACACCGTACTTTAGCATGACTTTTGCAAATTGGTCATTGCAAAAGTTTGTACCACGATCACTAATGATGGCACGTGGAGTTCCGAACCTAGCAAAAAGAGATTTCAAAAATTTTACAACAACTCGGGCGTCGTTGGTGGGTAGAGCCTTTGCTTCAACCCATTTGGACAAGTAGTCGACAACCACGAGTATATATTTATTCCCTCTTGAAGACGGGAACGGACCCATAAAATCAATGCCCCAGATTTCAAAGATTTCACAGACTTGGATGGCATTTTGAGGCATCTCATCTTTCTTAGAAATATTCTTGTGACTCTGACAAGCGTCACAAGTTTGACAAGATCATGAGCATCTCTGTAGATTGTGGGCCAGTAGAAGCCGGAATCAAACACCTTTTTAGCGGTGTAGTTTGGGCTATGATGTCCCCCCGTGGGTCCATCATGACAAGCTTTAAGAATATCCATGGCTTCTTGGCCATGGACACACCACCGGATGACTTGATCCGCACAGATTTTGAACAAATAGGGGTCGTCCCAAAAGTAGTGGTTCACATCTTTGAAGAATTTTTTCTTCTGTTGGTACGACATCCCTTTCACAATGAAGTTACCCGCATGGTATTTTGCAAAATCTACAAACCATGGGGTAGTAGAGTTACCACGAGAAGAGATCGCATTGAGTGTTTCGAGAGAAAATGTTTCATTTATTTCCTTTTTCTCGAAGACATCTTGGTGAGGGTTCTCTAATCGGGACAGATGATCAGCCGCTAGGTTCTCAGCTCCTTTTTTTTTATTTTTTTTTATTATTTTTTTATTTTTTATTACAGATGATGATATCAAATTCTTGTAGGAGGAGAACCCATCTGAGCAATCTCGACTTTGCATCTGGTTTGGCAAAGAGATATTTCAGAGCCGAGTAATCCTGATGAGTCTCGTATTATACATTTTTATATCCCCGATATTATATAAATTATAGGATAAAATAACCACATTATTAGGACTTTTGATACTTAATATGAGAATATATTTGCAGGATATAGGTCTGGTGAAAGTAATGAGAAAAGCACGAGTTGGATGACTTTGTAAACATAAAAGGAAAAATACTTAATTTGGACTAAAGCACGCCGATTATATGAAGGAAGAGCGCCGCTTATGGGCACCTTTGGTCAACTATATATTCACGAGTCAAACGTAAAGAACGCCGGTTATATACAACATAAGCGCCGGTTACGCGAAATAAAGCTCGCCGGTTTTACACCAAATGCGCGGCGTACTTCACATGGCAGTTATGTTTTCTACATTAATGAGCCACTTCAATGTTGAGGACGATCACTTGCCTATCATAACTCATTTGGATGTGCTAGGGCAACATTTCACGCTATAAATAGGAGCTCAAAACGGAGGTTTAGACACAACACAACAACAAAAAATAATCTTGATCATAGAAGCAGTTAGCAGTGGTTTGTACCAAAACCACTAGCTAAGTACTAAGAACCACTTGGAGCTCGAATACTTTCGGTATAATTCGTTATAATGCTAGAAATACTTGTGTACTTGTTTAACTTTATGAATAATATGGAGTAGTAACCTTATGTTTGTTTGAGGCATTTGAGCCATGTTTGTTATGAGATTAATATCATGAATATTGAATCTATGTTACTTGCATTTGATATGTCATTATTTAGTATCTTATCGTTTGTCTTGATTGATCATAGTGATTGATTAAAGGTCGAAAGATTCAATCATGTTGGTTATATTATGAATTGTCTGTCTATAACAACTCATTGTTATGCTTGTAAGAATTTCTTATTAAAACAAATGATAACCTTGACTATGACACGTTTAATGGCTAGTCTAATGTCTAATGGCTTGACTAGAGGAAATGCATGTTATATACTTCATACTTGGACTACACTTTATGCATTCTGTGTATCTAGAATCAAAGGCCGAAAGGAGATTCTTTTACATAGGATAGATATACTAGTTAACATGATCTACCATCATGTCTTACTCTTATGCATTGTGCATGTAACTTCTGTGATACCTCTCATGATTCTCATGTGCTTTGCCTTGAATAAACATACTTTTAATATAAATTGGTAAAACATTTCAAAGAACTTAAATCCAACAAAACCGGTTTTAGTAATAAGTGACAATCATTGGAATCTAATTTTGTTATCTATAACTAGCAATAAGAAACAACATCCTCTCTTGGGACGACCTGGTCTTACCTCAAACCTTTGCTATAAACGGGTGTTATACTTTTGCCCATGTGTTTTGTGTATTAAGGAAATGGTGAAACTAGTATAATAAATATAAAGCTTTCGAAACACATCAGATCCGTATACACTATGCATTTTGTCAAGATCAAGTATGGCCGAAACTTCTCAAAAGCACACACCACGTCTAATAGTTCTTTTTCCGTTGTGGTGTAATGAGTCTGAGCCTTAGTCATAGTTTTACTTGCATAATGTATAGGCTGGAAGTGTTTTGTTTTACGTTACCCCAAGACCGCACCTATGGCAAAATCACTTGCATCGCACATGAGCTCAAAAGGCAGGTCCCAATCGGGGGCAAGTAGAATGGGTGCTTCAGTAAGTTTTTTCTTGAGAGTTTGAAAAGCTTCGATGCACTCAAGGGAGAAGATGAAAGGAGCATCTGATGAGGCGAAAAGTGTACCGCTTTTTTCGGGTCAATTAAGCCTGAATTCGAGATTATTTTATCAATGCCCTAAATCGTTCCTTTTGTCATTCTAGGTACTTTTGGAGAGAAATCTGAAAAAGGAAGCATTTTGGACCTTTTTGGAGCATAAAAGTGAAGAAAACGGCAAAGTTTCAAATTCCTTGCTGGGAACAGTATCTGACGACGTCAAGGGTCTATACATGACGGCGTGAAGAGTGGCAAAATTGGTGGAAGTAGAAAATACACGTGCCGATCTAGAAATTTTTTAGGCTTATTGGCCTGACGGTGTCACCAAGGCTGTCAGGGTCCAAATACACGTGACGGCCCAGAGCTCATTCCTACATGACGGCGTCAGAAGTGGATCTAGGAAATACGAATTTCAACTTGGTGGCGAGTTGACGGCGTCAGAGGTTAACACATGACGCCGTCAGGATGCATAGTCTATATATATTTTTCCAATTTTTCATTGTAAGGTGTGGAACTTTGTGTGGGATATTAGGGCATAAACCCTAGACGAATTTTATAGCTTTTTCAAGGGTTTAAACCCTTGATTCTTCCATGTTCAATTGAAGATAAGTACTTATTCAAATCATTCAATATGTCTATTTGTTGTATGATTATATCTTACGCTTGTCTTCTCTTTAACATGCTAGGCTAGGTTTTATTGTGTTTGCTTAGATGTAGTGAAACCTAGATGTTGATTATGGGTTGATTGTTTGTTTATAATTGTTACTGATGATTGTATTCGATGTTAGGCTTAAGAAAACTGGCAGACTTCCATTGGTAACTTGCTTGAACGTCTTAAGAAACATGATCGGAGGTGTACTACGATTTTTGGTTGTATTTAATGCGTAAGAGAATTCTAATGATCCCATGTTAGGAGCTTCTAACGGCTCGACATAGGAGTGAAGTAGGATCTTATAGAGTTAGGGAATATTGTACATGGCCCTACAACTGGTATTAAGGAATATAAACCGTCATCCATGCAATTGTAACAAGCTAATCAACCTGTAAAAGATATCTAGGGAGTAATAAAATCTAAGTAAACACAACTTTTCTCATTATTGTTTCCACCACATTAGTATAATAGTTTAATTTTCATTTATTTTATTTTATTTTAATTGCATCTTTAGTTAATTGGGTTAGATGGCAAGCAACTAGTTCCGCCCACCCCTTCAAAACCCGAGATTTTACTTGCTTTCCATACAATATAAAAATACAAAAAGAATCATCCCTCACCTCTAGACCTAGTTTAGTAGGCTTTCTAATCCTAACGACACTATTCCTGAGTTGAACGATCAATCCCCCGGTACTTGTCACTATACTATACTACAACGATCAGGTACACTGCCTGGTGGGGGTTGTAAGCTTCTCAAGATCCCTTAAGAGGTAAAACCTGTTGCGAGGGCGCAATTCCCACGTATCAAGTTTTTGGCGCCGCTGCCCGGAGAATAGTTATTGTCTAGGTTAGGATTTCTTTTTTTTAGGTCTACTTGCTAGATTCCTTTCTAGTAAAGTTTTATTTTTATTTTTAGATTTTCTTTAGTCTATCTCATTTCTTCGTTTCTTTGTTCATAACCTTTACCATCCGACGTCATGGAAGGTGGTAATATCTTTGATCCTATCAACCCACCACTAGCAAACCAACCTCCTAGGCCCCGAACTTTAGGAGAGTATTCCCATCCTAGCCAACAAGGCTATCAAAACACCATTGAGCTCACCCAAGGAGCCAATGTGTCTCCCTTGCGATCCGACACAATCCGGTTGGTGCAAAGCGGATGTGCATTCTATGGACTTCGTTCCGAAGATCCTAATCAACATCTCAACGATTTCCTAAAAATCGTAGATTCCATAGACCTTGATGTTGTAACTAGAGAGTCAACCCGATTACGTCTATTCCAATTCTCTCTACGTGATCAAGCTAGTCAATGGCTTGAACGTTTACCCGCGGGATCCATCACCTCATGGGATGATCTCACTTCTCGTTTCCTTGCTCAATTTTTCCCACCGGGGAGAACTACCAAGCTTAGAAATGATATCTTGATGTTCCAACAACGTCAAGGTGAAAATTTCTATGAAGCATAGACTCGATACAAGGACTTACTCCAAAAAGTCCCTCATCATGGCATAGAACCGTGGCTCCAAATTCAAATCTTTTACGATAAAGTTAATCATCAAACGTGAAGGGCCATAGATTACGCCACCAATGGTAGACTAAACAGACTTAGCATTGATAAATGCTGGGAAGTTCTTGAGGGGTTAGCACAATACCAAGAAGAAGGATGGGAGGATCCGATATTTTCAAAAGAAGGGAATTTAGATTACATAAACGCTACCCAAGAACAATTATTGGAAAATATCGAGAAGCAGGTTAAGGAATTGATGAGGGCTGAAATGCCTGCAGCTGAAGCAGCAATGAGTCCTGATAGACATGTGAGTGCAATTCGCAAGTACACTTTTCTTGAACGTTCACGACAAGAGGAGTTCGAAGGGATAATGATAACCTTCATGAATAATCATGAGAAACAGTTTCAGCGCTTAGAAACTCGCATGGAAAGCACTAGGAATGCTTTTATGGACTTGGCTGATGAATTAATATCAAGAATTAAGGAGAAGATTAGGGAAAAATCCACACCGAGGAAAATCAAAAAAATCTTTGAACTCCCAATCCCTTTGGTGTGTGACGCAGAGGATAATAAAAAACCCTCTCCAAGTGCTTCACCTTCAATTACCCCTTACTTCTATGAGCGTCCTCAAGAAGAAAAGAACTCACAATTTCACAACATCTTCGTTGGAAATTCGCAAGTCACGCTCCCTAATTTGCATAAGAAACGTTCCTTTGGTTTTAAACTTGGTGTGAAAAGGGTGCACCTCAAAAACACTTCAGCTTTAGAAACCTCTATGGAACAACTCCTTCCCTTACCAACTATTTACCAATATGAGGATTATGACCTAAGTGGGATTGTGACCAGCCCTATTCATAACCACACCTCACTTCGTGACAGTAACAAAATGTTTGACCTTGGTAGACTCCACTAACGGGAATGGCTATTCATGGTTTACACCCTTGATTAGCTATTAACAATAGTGTAGGGACTAAACTTGAAATTATCACAAAGTATTCATAATCTGGGCATCTGACGGCGTCAGAATTCACTCATGACGTCGTCACCTCGCATTCTTAGCAATATTAACATCATATCCATCACTTTCAACACATACCCCACAAACTATATCCAATTGATACTTCACCACCAAGCCTTCAAGACCAAATCCAACATTTTCCGTGATCGATCTCCACGTGGTAAGTAACTTTTCTTCATCCTTATTCGTTCAATTATCCTTATAACCCACCAATTTTGAAAACCCCCATCATCCGAAACCCTAACATTGATTCATTCTTAGAACTCGTAATGCCCTTCTATAGGTAATTGTGAAACCATGATTAAGGCGTTGGGTAGTACTGATTGATAGGATTCATGAGTCAATTGTAAAAAAAAAATTCACACCACGAATTTTTTTGATCCCCCACCTATGTTTTCTGTAAAAAGGGGTGTTTGGCTCATGGATTTAGAGTTTGAAAATTGATTTTTCCCTCGTAATTGCATGGCTCAATATCTGTTGGGTCTGACGGCGTCAGGCTTTGTGGTCGGACGGTGTCAGACGGGTCTGACAGCATGACTCCATGGAACTCTTATTCTAATCACTTCCATTCCATTCCATCTTTTTCCAGGAAAATGAGCAAGCACAGCCGACAACACCGAGGGAGTTCATCAAGGTCCCAACGCGTGAATTTGGGCAACACGGTTCATAGTTGGGGTGTGTTTGAGGATAATGCCACTACAACCAAATATGTTGAACTACTATACCACCAGATCGACTGGGGGGGGGGCAGTGATTGATTGGGACTTATTGAGGGCCCAGGGCCTCGAGAATGCTTTTCTTGAAAGGATCCAAACTGATGCATTTACCGGTCCTCAATGGGAAAGGTTGTTTAAGATACGGGAAATTGTTTATAGTGAGTTGGTGCGAGAGTTCTTTGCTACCTTTCATTTTGATTTGGTTGAGGCTAGGACTGATATAGGTGGTACTACCATTTACTTTAGGCTGGGGGGAGAGCTTAGGACTTGCTCAGTTACAGAGTTTGGTTGGAGATTAGGTTTGTATAGTCAGAATGAGGCTACTCAGGGTGGGTTTATGCAGAGACTGATGGGTGGAGAGACGATGAGGAATGAGTTGAGGTGTGCTATGTTCTGGCCGAATATTGGGAATGGGGTGTATACCTCGAATACTGGGGCGGCCTCCATTAGGGATCCTAGGGTCCGGTTAACCCACAGATGCATCACCTACAGTTTGGCAGGACGCCATGGCTCCACTCACCACGTCATTGCATCTGACCTTTTCTACCTGTACATCATGTTTTTAGAGGATGTGTATTGTAACATCCCATTCTAGGTGGCGAGTTATCTGAAGACAAGTGTAGGGGAGAGGGATGGTGATAAGATCTATGGAGGGATGTTTGTGACCCGCCTGGCTCGTTCTTATGGGATCCTTGTGCCAGAGATCATGGGATACTTGAGTGATTGTGGTGCATGCAGGGTGTTGAGGGCCAAGTCCCTCAAGCAAATGAGTATTGTGATGGAGTTGGGGGATGGGTCTTTTGCTTGGTATGTTGTAGGGGAAGTGGCTGCTGCTGATGATGATGAGGGTGCTCCCTAGCAGTAGCAGTATGGGGATTATGAGGTTGGCTCTGCGGACTACTACCGGCACATGGGTCGGGGAGATTGGCAGGCACATCAGGGGGCTTGGATGGGTCAGGTGGATGCATGGAGAGCCACCACTGACCAGAGGTTTGACTGATGTATGATCACACAGTCTGCCAGATGCAACATCTATCGACCCGTGATCACATTGAGTCTCAGTTGCAGATCGACCCATTCCCTGGACGCGAGCAGGACTATCCTCCCTACGGGTACACCAGGAACCTCCCTCCTGGCTATGATTACCGCTATGGTCTCCCTCCAGAGTGATTTGTCATGTTATGTTATGATCTTTGGACAATTTATTTGTGGTTGTACGCTCTAAAAACAATTTATCCTGTAATAATTTAGGATTTGGCCTCTGTTGGCCTTGGATACTTTTTATTTATTTTTGCTATTATGCATGTAGGATTTTTAATTTCATGGTTGTTTATTTTTCAATTTTTATTTGTTTGATTTTTATTTATTTGTTTGATGTTATTTGTTTCCGTATGCATGTTTTATTTTTATTGTTGGTAGATCATGTTTCAAACTAAATTGCGAAAATGCTTTATTTTGTTGTTTAACTTTGTCTTAACTTCATATAAAGGTATTTTGCAAAAGCTAAGTGTAAGGGGAAACCTCAAATTTGTTTATAAGAACGAAAATGATCATGATTCGCCACAATATTAAATGAGCATGTATATTAGTAATTGTTAGAGTCAAATGCTTGTATCGAGTCATAATGATGTTTTGTAGGATTTTTCAGGAAATAGGACATAAGTTTTTCCAGAAATTTTCCGGAAACTTAACATAAAGATTTCTGTAGGTCACTTCTGACGGCGTCTGGGTTTAACACCTGACGACGTCACGTGTAAAATTCTGGAAATTTTGCGAGTTTTGTTTTTCTAACGGAGTCTTAAAAGTTTTGGTTAATTCTTTAGTTTTATAAACTCCAGGAAATCTGCAAACATTCATTTCACAAGCATTATATCCCTTAAATTCCAAGAAAGCAACATTAAGATATATATGCTATTTTTCTAGGACTTGTTAGTATATATAGATTGCCGCCGATTTTACGCGTGGTTGCCTTGATTGTTTTCTCAGGTTTAACAGGTTATATATTACAAGAAGATGATTTATATTTCTGGAAGGGAAGCTTTGAACGTTCATTCTCTTGGAGGAAGATCTAACCTTGTTAACACACTATCCACATCGAACGAATCAGGGGAGTATTTGTTTTCATTCTTTTACCTATTTTACTTTTACATCCTTTAATTGAACATTGGGGACAATGTTCATACTAAGTGTAAGGGGAGGGTAAATGATTATACCTTATAGGATACTATTGCACTTGAGTTTGTTTGTTCGATGGTAGGTGTGTAATAAAACTAAAAGAAATACTTGTTAGTGTAATTTTAGCACCAAATTTAAATTTTTTTACAACATTTAGGAGTGAAACATTAGCCTTAACAAGCGTCTCATGGATAGGAGTTGTATGACTAGCACAAAACCGTACCATTCAGAAAAATTTTCCACCCAAATATGTGAGGTTCGCCTGTAGATTTTATAGGAAAAGCATTCATTATGAGTGCTTATGAGTGTACCGGTAGCATTTAGATTCTAGAACTTGCGTTAGTGATGCATCCCGAGACCGCTAGTGAGACTACATTCGTGTAGTAGGATTTACAACATGATAAGAGGCATTAGGATCACCCTTGTGTTTAAACCCGTATCATAATTACTTGACCATTTAAGTCATATTACTTGACTAGTAAAGTCAATTAATTTTTCCCACACCTTAGCATTGTACTCATTTTCAGTACACGATACCCCTAGTACACCCCTCCGAGCCTATCTTTTCGTTTCTAACTTTAAGCATTTTACTTAAAGGAAGAATTTGTTACAACCCGCCCAAATGTGCAACCAAATCGCCTTAGCCTTCCTTGTATGCACTCATCTTTAGTGCATTATTGTTATTTGTTTAAACCCTTAGTTAATTATCTAATTGATTACATGGTTGCTAAGTCGAGTCATATCTTGTACATATTGTTTTGGGACGATTGGGACTCATGGGTAAAGCACTAGTATTTTGGAGTAAACGGGAAGAACATCAAATTATTACCCCCATATGTGTATTAATCTTAAAAAGTACTCCAAGTGTTTTGATTATCTTGATTCGAGTCATTATAGTAGTTTATTGTAAAGTATGTAAAAATTCAAGTGTAAGGGGAAAGTACATTCCATATGATGTATTATTTTGGATGGTAGGGTAAGAGTGCATGCAAAAAAAAAAGTGTACCGCTTTTAAGGGGTCATTTAAGCCCGAATTCGAGATTATTTGATCAATTATTGCCCTAAATCGTTCCTTTTGTCATTTTAGATACTTTTGGAGAGAAATTTGGAAAAGGAAGCATTTTGGACGTTTTTGGAGCATAAAAGTGAAGAAAACGGCAAAGTCTCAAATTCCTTGCTGGGAACAGTACCTGACGACGTCAAGGGTCTATACATGACGGCGTCAAAAGTGGCAAAAGAGGTGGAAGTTGAAAATACACGTGACAATCCAGAAAGTTTTTAGGCTTATTGGCCTGACGGCATCACCAAGGCCGTCTGGGTCCAAATACACGTGACGGCCCAGAGCTCATTCCTACATAACGGCATCAAAAGTTGATCTAGGAAATATGAATTTCAACTTGGCGGCGAGTTGACGGCGTCAGAGGTTAACACATGACGTCGTCAGGATGCATAGTCTATATATATTTTTCCAATTTTTCATTGTAAGGTGTGGAACTTTGTGTGGGATATTAGGGCATAAACCCTAGAGGAATTTTATAGCTTTTTCAAGGGTTTAAACCCTTGATTCTTCCATGTTCAATTGAAGATAAGTACTCATTCAAATCATTCAATATGTCTATGTGTTGTATGATTATATCTTACGCTTGTCTTCTCTTTAACATGCTAGGCTAGGTTTTTATTGTGTTTGCTTAGATGTAGTGAAACCTAGATGTTGATTATGGGTTGATTGTTTGTTTATAATTGTCACGGATGATTGTATTCGATGTTAGGCTTAAGAAAACTGGCAGACTTCCATTGGTAACTTGCTTGAACATCTTAAGAAACATGATCGGAGGTGTACTACGATTTTTGGTTGTATTTAATGCGTAAGAGAATTCTAATGATCCCATGTTAGGAGCTTCTAACGGCTCGACATAGGAGTGAAGTAGGATCTTATAGAGTTAGGGAATATTGTACACGGCCCTACGACTGGTATTAAGGAATATAACCCGTCATCCATGCAATAGTAACAAGCTAATCAACCTGTAAAAGATATCTAGGGAGTAATGAAATCTAAGTAAACACAACTTTTCTCATTATTGTTTCCACCACATTAGTATAATAGTTTAGTTTTCATTTCTTTTATTTTATTTTGATTGCATCTTTAGTTAATTGGGTTAGTTGGCTAGCAACTAATTTCGTCCACTCCTTCAAAACCTGAGATTTTACTTGCTTTCCATAAAATATAAAAATACAAAAAGAATCATCTCTCACCTCTAGACCTAGTTTAGTAGGCTTTCTAATCCTAGCGACACTATTCCTGAGTTGAACGATCAATCCCCCGGTACTTGTCACTATAGTATACTACAACGATCAGGTACACTGCCTAGTAGGGGTTGTAAGCTTCTCAAGATCCCTTGAGAGGTAAAACCTGTTGCGAGGGTGCAATTCCCACGTATCAACATCTTTTTCAAGAAGACGTGTCATAGGCCGGGCTATTTTTGAGAAATCCTAAATGAATCTCCGATAGAACCTGGCATGCTCGAGAAAACTCCTGACACCTTTGACAGTAGTTGGAGGAGGCAGTTTAGCTATAAAATCAACGTTAGCTCTATCAACCTCAATCCTGCTTTTGGAAATCTTATGGCCGAGGCAATGCCCTCTTTGACCGAGAAATCATCCATAAAGACCTTCATAGTTTTCCCGATCATGTTGTGGAATATGGCTATCATACACCTTTGGAACGTGCCTGGAGCATTACATAAGCCAAAAGGCATACGTCGATAGGCAAAAGTTCCGTAGGGGCATGTGAAAAGTGGTCTTTTATTGATCCTGCGGATCAATGGGAATCTGAAAGTAACCCGAGAAACCGTCTAGGAAACAATAGTATTCGTTTCCCGCTAATCTCTCGAGCATTTGGTCCATGAAGGGTAGAGGAAAGTTGTCTTTACGGGTGGCATCATTTAACTTTCTATAGTCAATGCATACACGCCATCCCGTAACCAATCGAGTTGGAATCAACTCGTTTTCATCATTTGTGACAACAGTAATGCCACCCTGTTTTGGAACACAATGAATGGGACTAACCCAAGGACTATCAGAGATAGGGTAAACCAATCCGACATCAAGAAGTTTAAGATCCTCTTGTTTGATAACCTGATGTGCGTGTTGTGCCATATGCAGTATAGGGGTAGTTGCCTATTTCAAAGTTTTAAATTTATATTTAGCCAACTTATCCTATAACACACACTCTAACGGACAGTGTATCCGATCAATATGTATATAGGGGTAAGTAGAGTGTCGATCACCAAGATTGGAACGAAAACCTTAATTTGTCTATCAGTATTTTAATATCATAAGTTAGTTTAACAATCTAATCTAACACAAGGGGGTTTTAGTTTGAGAGACTAGCATAGTTTTGGTTTTATTAAAGAGTAAATTAAACTAATGAGAACAAATCAGCGAATAGCAACACGTACACAAATAGATAATAGAGACTATAAGAAGACATGTCCTGATAATTAAGTAGCTTGTCACTTATTTTATTGCTAGTTTTATATGAAGTGTATTATAATCTGGTCTTTCTCGTTGGATTGCAGTATATCGGCGAGTAAACCCTTAATGATCACTTATGTCTATCCTACTTATCTAAAGACGTTAGCTTAAATAGGCGAGGGGCAGATAAGGCAGTCCACGGGCTCAGCTTGACACAGAGGTTATCAAAGAACTAATATAAGTCACCAAAGACATCAAAATATAGACTTTAATTAATGGGAAAACAATATTTAGGGGAGTGTATGATGTTCCGTAGTCACATATCACAAGCCCATCAGTCCTGATGAATTAAAGCTTACTATTACAATAAAACAAAACTACTTAATGAATTAAATACATGTAGGACCTTCTTAAAACTCTAATATCTTCGTTTGGAGTGTGTCTTGTGAAGCTTCTTCGACTGAATTCGTCTCTTTAGGGTTATGGTGCACACAAAATTCGTAACAGTCTTGGGGTATTTATACTTTCTGTCTGAGGGTTAGATGCGGCGCATTGAGTAGCGAGATGCGGCGTATTGACTTAACTTCGCTTGGGGTCCAAGATTAATATATTTTGGAATATTCGTACACCGCCTTTAGATGCGGCGTAACTTGATTCTTGTATGCGGCGCATGTCCTTTAGCATCTTGGATTATATCTTGTGAAGTCTTGATAGTGATACGCCGTATGTCAAAAGTATGTTGTGGCGTATTTGGAGTAGAACAAGCTTGACCTTCTTCGTTGACCAAAGTTTCATATGCGGCGCATGCTAGAATTACATGCGGCGCATTCTTCAAAGTCAGGCAATGGTCTTCGAATTTATCTGAGTATGATGTTGCGGCGTATCTGTTGAGAGAGATACGGTGCATCTTCTGGGTTTCAGTAGACTTTTGACATCTTGCTGGTTTTGCTCCATATTTCGTCCAAAATTGTTAAGTTTCACCAATTGCCTGTTTTTACCTAAGAATTAATAAAGTAAATAATTAAGTATCGATTCTCATAAATAATATAATAAAACAAGTCAAATAAATAGGATAAATGATAACAATAAAATGTAGTTATTTGAGTTCATCATAACCTCATGAATTTTGGGATTAACTCGTCTATGTTGTTGAACTGCTGGTTTGAAATCATCCTCCATTAAGATTTTTTGAGTAAAGAATTCAGGGTTAATACCCTTGATATCAGAGAGTTTCCATGTAATTGTTTGCTTGTGGGATTTCAAAACCTTTATGAGAGTAGCTTTCTCCTCATCTTTCAAGTCTTTAGCAATTATTACAGGCAATTTATCATCACCCTCCAAAAATGCGTATTCTAGATGAGGAGGTAAGTCCTTAAGCTCGACCTCGTGAAATTCATCAGTTTTCTCAACATATTTGATTTCTTCTTTATGAAGTTTTTTTGGAAGAATAGGAGGAGGAGATGGATCTTCATTCAGCAACTTCTCAAGGAGAAGGATATCCCTTTCTGGGTCAATCTCTTGGTTATCAATTCCCTCGGGAATTGAATCACTTTTGAGAAAGGCCTCTATTTTCTCTAAGACGAAGTCACTTCCCTCAAACGGAGTGAGGGAAGGAGAAGAATTGGCTATTATAGGTTGAGAGGAGGGAGTGGGATTGCCACTCGAAGAATTATTGGTGAAACCAAGAAATTCTTGAGAGTACTCTTCCGCAGCAACTTCAATGACATCGATTCGGTTAATTGATATCGAGTCATAATTAGAAGAGTACCTCGAAGTTTGATCAAGGTTGAAGGTGATGGCTTTATTACCAACACGTAACGTGATTTCTTCATCAAATACATCGATTAACGCACGACCCGTTCTTAGGAATCCCCTCCCTAGAATGAGAGGAACCCTCGGATCTGCATCGAAATCAACAATCACGAAGTCTGAAAGTAAATGGAACTTTCCTAATTTCACAAACACATCCTCAGCAATGCCGAGGGGACGAGATATGGAACGGTCTGCAAGCTCGAGATTCATGCAGGTAGGAGTGAGTTTGGGAAGAGAGAGTTTCTTCTAGACTGAGTGAGGCATCAAGTTGATGCTTGCACCTAGATCGGCCAAGGCAAAGCATTCAACCATTCCTGGGAAAATGCAAGGAATGAGAAATTTACTAGGATCTCCCAGCTTTTCGGGAAGCTGTTTTAATAAAATTGCAGAGCAGTTTTCATTCAGTGGAGTTTTTGCCATCTCAAACAGATTCTCCTTGTTGTTTAACAAATTTTTGATTGTTTATACAAATTTGGGCATCAGAAGAATAGCATCCGCAGAGCTGATATCAAAATGAAGATCTTGAAAAATTTGAAAGAATTTTTCCATCTGATGATTTGCTTTTTCACGGAGCTTTTGGTCTTGTAAACGTGAAGGATATGGAATTGTAGGCTCAGGGTTATGTTTTGGAGTTTCAACGGGATTCTTGGGTATTTCAAATATGACCTTTGTTTTGGGGGTCGGGACCGGAACAACTGGAGGAGGGACATCGTTGGTACCTCCGTTATTAGTAGAAAGTACCATGTTCGTTATAGCCTCAGTTTCACGCTCAGGTCCTATATATGAGACTCCGCTTCGGGTTGTGATCGCCTTAACATTGCCCCTCGGGTTAGCGATCGTGTTGCTCGGAAGTGTACCTGAGGCCAAGGGTCGTTCATTTAAAGACTTCTTTAATTCAGAGATTTGGCTGACCAATAACCAATTTGTTTCCTTTTGTGATTTCATGAATTGTTTTAACAACTCATCAGATGAGGATTGGGGTTGAATAACAGCTTGATTTTGATTAGGAAAATTTTGAACACGGTTGTTTTGAAAATTTCCTTGATTTTGGTTGTTATTACCCTGAAAATTGTTTCCCTGTTGAAAATTATTACCCTGATGGAAATTATTACCTTGATTAAAATTACCAAGACCTTGATTACAGTTAAAATTTCCTTGGTTTTGAAAACCCTGGTTTTGACCAGAATTGAAATTCCCTTGGTTATGGAAACCTTGGTTCATTCGATTTTGGTTCTGATTCTGATTGAAATTTTGGTTTCTGTTTTGAGCATTCGGGTTTTGAGATTGATTAAACGCGGTGATGCGTGGGAATTGCACCAGGATTTAGCTCTCAAGGGATCTCGAGAAGCTTACAACCCCACCAGGCAGTGTACCTGATCGTTGTAGTATAGTATAGTGACAAGTACCGGGGGATTGATCGTTCAACTTGGGAATAGTGTCTCTAGGATTAGAAAAACTAAAGACCAGGTCTAGAGATGAGGGATGATTCTTTTTGTATTTTTATGTTTTTATAAAAGCAATTAAAAATCTCAATTTTAAGAGGAGTGGGCGGAATTAGTTGCTAATCAACTAACCCAATTACTAAGATGCAATCAAAATAAAATACTAAAAATGAAAATAAACTAAATTAAGATAGTGGTGTGAGCAATATATGGGAGAATTGTGTTTACTTAGGTTTCACTACTCCCTAGATATCTTTTACAGGTTAATTACTTGTTACAGTTGCGTGGATGACGGATTGTATTCCTTAATACTATTCATGGGGTGACGTACTTACTTCCCCAATCCTATAAGCTCCTACTTCACTCCTATGTCGAGCCGGCTAAGAAGCTCCTAACATGGGATCACTAGAATTCGCTCATGCATTAAATACAATCATAAAAATATAGTACACATCGGTTCATGTTTCTTAAGACGTTCAAGCAAGTTACACAATGGAGATCTGCCAGTTTTCTTAAGCCTAACATTGAAATCATTCATCCATTACAACTATAAACAACCAATCAACCTATAATCAACATCTAGGTTTCATTACATCCAAGCAAAGACATGATAGATCTAGCCTAGCATGTTAAAATCAAGACAAGCATAAGATATATTCAAACAACACATATACATACTGATTGAATTGAAAGAGGACTTATCTTAATTGAACATGAAAGGTTTCAAAGGGTAAAAACCCTTGAAAATACTGTTACAAATGACCTAGGGTTTATTAGGTTCGACCCTGGTATTCTCCACAAAAATTCCTCCTTAATGAATGAAAAATAGAAAAGTATATATAGATTTTGTGAGGTGACGGCGTCAAGAGTAAATGTCTGACGCCGTCATCTCGCCGCCAATAAACTCCTCGGACAGCCTAGATCTAGGTTTGACGGCGTCACGTGTAATCCATCTTCAGGCCATCACCAATTTAACTATTGACGCCCTTCTCTTGACGCCTTCAGGTTTTCACTGGGTCGTCATGGATTTTACTCCTGACGCCGTCACAATTTCCTTCTTGACGCCGTCAGGTACTGTTCTCAGCATGGAAAATTAAGTCTTTGCCGTTTTCTTCACTTTTATGCTCCAAAAACTTCCAAAATGCTTCCTTTTCCAGAATTCACTCCCAAAGTACCTAAAATCACAAAAGGAACGATTTAGGGCAATATTTGATCAAACAAATTCAATTACGGGCTTAAATGACCCCCTAAAAACGGTTCATTTTTCGCCTCATCATATACCCTTACACTTGAGATTTGCTTGTCCTCAAGCAAATGCGCTTTTATTCTAATCAAAATACAAGTTAGGGGTCATTTAACACTAATATAAAAGTAACTACAACAAATAATCGTTCCACTAAAGACCAAAGACAAGCACGGAGGTCATACACTAGCACCTCACAAATAGTGTTTAGATACTAACATTTCTCGGGTGTAATAAAGTAATATCACAATATGGAAATGGAAAACATCTCTCACTACCTGTCATAGCAAAATAGATTACCATAGGCTTGGGAAAGGATCAAACCTCCACCACATAGCGTAAGCACCTAGGATAAACTATCAAAGAGGTCTTTTAAAGGGTTTTAACGTTAGGTGTAGGGATATGGAATACACGGTTTTGTTGGATATAGGCAGTCTTTACTGGTGGCGAGTTAATCATCTTGGTCAATTACATGTACAATATGACGTTGCTAAGCCAAGACTAGACTCGACTTAAGCTAATAAATGAAAAATAATGAAAACATAAAATGAAACGGGATGGTAGTCCGTATGTTTTTCTCTTTTCTTTTATATATACATATTTTCTTTTTCTTTTTCTTGATTTTTTGATTTTTTTTATTATTATTTTTTTTGATTGAATTGCATACACTCTTACCCTACCATCCAAAATAATACATCATAGGGACTGAAAATTCCCCTTACACTTGAATTTTTTTTACATACTTTACAATTAACTAATATAATGACTCGAATTAAGAAAATCAAAACACTTGGAGTACTTTTCAGATTAACGTGCATATGGGGGTAATAATATGATGTTCTTCCCCATTACTCCATAAAATAAGTACTTTACCCATGAGTCCCAATCGTCCCAAAACAATATGTACAAGGATATGACTCGACATAGCAACCATGTAATCAATTAGATTATTAACTAAGGGTTTAAACATATAACAATAATGCACTAAAGATGAGTGCATACACGGAAGGCTAAGGCGATTTGGTTGTACATTTAAGTGGGGTGTAACAAATTCTTCCTTTAAGTAAGATGCTTAAAGTTAGAAATGAAAAGATAGGCTCGGAGGGGTGTATTAGGGGTTTCGTGTACTAAAAATGAGTACAACGCTAAGGTGTGGGAAAAATTAGTTGACTTAACTAGCCAAGTAATATGACTTAAATGGTCAAGTAATTATGATACGGGTTTAACACAAGGGTGATCCTAATGCCTCTTATCATGTAGTAAATCCTACTACACGAATGTAGTCTCACTAGCGGTCTCGGGATGCATCACTAACGCAAGTGCTAGAATCTAAATGCTACTGGTACACTCATAAGCACTAATAGTAAATGCTTTTCCTATCAAATCTAAAGGCGAACCTTACATATTTGGGTGGAAAATTATTTTGAATAGTACGGTTTTGTGCTAGTCATACGACTTCCTATCCATGAGACGCTTGCTAAGGCTAAAGTTTCACTCCTAAATGTTGTAAAAAAATTTAAATTTAGTGCTAAAATTACACTAACAAGTATTTCTCATAGTTTTATTACACATCCACCATCAAACAAACAAACTCAAGCAAAAGTGTATCTGTAAGGTATCATCATTTTACCCTCCCCTTACACTTAGGATGAACATTGTCCTCAATGTTCAAGTAAAGAATGCAAAAGTGAAATAAGTAAAAAGAATGAAATCAAATACTCCCCTGATTCGCTCGGTATGGATAATAAGGTAGTCAGGTTAAATCTTCCTCCAAGAAAATGAACAATCAAAGCTTCCCTTCCAGAATATAAATCATCTCCTTGTCATATATAACCTGTTAAACCTGAGAAAACAGACAAGGCAACCTCGCGTAAAATCGGCGGCAATCTATATATGCTGACAAATCCTAAAAAGCATATTAAGATATAATGCTTGTGGAATGATGTTTGTAGATCTCCTGGAGATTATAAGACTAAAGTTTCAACAAAAACTTTAAGACTCTGTTAGAAAAACAAAACTAGTAAAATTTCCAGAATTTTACACGTGGCGCCGTCAGGAGTTAACTCCTGACGCCGTCAGAAGTGACCTGCAAAAATTCTTATGTTAAGTTTCCGGAAAATTTCTGGAAAAACTTTGTCCTACTTCCTGGAAAATCCTGCAAAACAGCATTATGACTTGATACAAGCATTTGACTCTAACAAATACGAATATACATGTTCACTTAATATTGTGGAGAATCATGATCGAGTTTTTTTCTTAAAAACATATTTGGGGTTTCCCCTTACACTTATCTTTTACGAAATACCTTTGGATGAAGTTAAGACTAAGCCAAACAACAAAATAAAGTATTTTCACCATTTTAGTTTTTGAAACATGATCTACCAACAATAAAAATAAAGCATGCATACGGAAACAAATAACAATCAAACAAATAAAAATCACACAAAGCAAGGGTTGCCTCCCAATAAGCACTTGTTTTTGTTCGAGTCACGAGCCTGACTCTACCATTATTTAACGAAAATAAGGGAGGTTTTCCGTACACTTAGGATTAAGTGCGGGTGGAAGTAGCGATACAGACCCTTAGGGTGGAAATATGCCTTGTGAGGAAAGTGTGGTGGATGAATTATATGCTCAAAGGGGTGTGCTCCTATCATTATAACCTTACCAAATTCAATCGAGTTAACGGGTGGATTAAGATTTTCTCCTAAAAAGGGATAATTTTCTATCAACTTCAAGAGACTACTAGTTGGGGATCCATCTTGACCTAATAAACCCGGTTTAAACCCATAATGTTTCTTGTGATCAATCATAAATGGGTGATGTAAGCATGTAAGGTCATTTTCCACTCCTATATTGGCTTCCTCTCTACAAGGCTTAGAGTCCACTACCTTTATCCTAAGACTACCCGGACTACATGGGTTGATGGGTGGGTCGGCTCCTCTTTTGTCTCCTAGATGTATATCTAAGGATGGAAAGTTGTGTGAAGATTGAGGTTCCGGTTCATCAACACTAGGAAATTCCCTAGAACTAGGAGTAAGATTATCACTACAAGTATTCAAACCTATATCCTCAAGTGGTGCTTGGTCCAAGGGTTCTACCTCCATCAGAATTCCTAAAGTTTCTTCTACTTCTTCCGGGTAAGTCACGGGTGGTATGTATTCCTCAAGTGATGGTGGGAGTTGTGGGGTACTTTGTAGGTTTGTGTTATTTACCTCATCCTTCCTTTTCTCAACATCACCTATATCCTCATCACGTGTTTTAGTAGAATCTAACCTAAATATGTTCCTAAGTATCTCAAATCCTTCTCTAGCCATTTCAAGTTTTAAGTCTGATTCATAAGAACCTTCCTCAATAACTTGATTACAATGTTCAATTTGCCTAAAGGATTCATCTTTTTGCTCAATATGATCATGTTGGCTAAATCCTCCTTAATTGTTTCCTCAAGTTGTGATGTATACAAACCCATCAATTTATTGAACTCATGGTTCACGGTTAGGAGGCTTTCCTCAAAATTTTTCCAAATGGTCTTACTAAAAGGAATTGATCCTAACACTGATTGTATAATATAGGCCACACATGTGCATAACTCATCAAACCTATCAAACTTTACACCCATCTCCTCTTGTATATATCTAAGATCACTTAAAAATTCATTAGAGCAACAGGAAGCAAATCTATCAGAGTAAACTAATTGTTCCTCATTTGTTAATGATCTAAATGGAATTTCATCCACCATTGTGAAAGATGAAAGTGGTTTTACAAACAAAGGGCACAAAGAAAAAGATAGACTAAAGAGAACCTAAAAAGTAAAAATAAAATCTTACTAGAAAGGAATCTAGCAAGTAGACCTAATAAAAAGAAATCCTAACCTAGACAATAACTATTCCCCGGCTGCGGCGCCAAAAACTTGATGCGTGGGAATTGCACCAGGCTTTACCTCTCAAGGGATCTCGAGAAGCTTACAACTCCCACCAGGCAGTGTACCTGATCGTTGTAGTATAATATAGTGACAAGTACCGGGGGATTGATCGTTCAACTTGGGAATAGTGTCGCTAGGATTAGAAAAACTAAAGACTAGGTCTATAGATGAGGGATGATTCTTTTTGTATTTTTATGTTTTTATAAAAGCAATTAAAAATCTCGATTTTAAGAGGAGTGGGTGGAATTAGTTGCTAATCAAGTAACCCAATTACTAAGATGCAATCAAAATAAAATACTAAAATTGAAAATAAACTAAATTAAGATAGTGGTGTGAGCAATATATCAGAGAGTTTTGTTTACTTAGGTTTCACTACTCCCTAGATATCTTTTACAGGTTAATTACTTGTTACAGTTGCGTGGATGACGGATTGTATTCCTTAATACCATTCATGGGGTGGCGTACTTACTTCCCCAATCCTATAAGCTCCTACTTCACTCTTATGTCGAGCCGACTAAGAAGCTCTTAACATGGGATCACTATAATTCGCTCATGCATTAAATGCAATCATAAAAACCTAGTACACATCGGTTCATGTTTCTTAAGACGTTCAAGCAAGTTACATAATGGAGATCTGCTAGTTTTCTTAAGCCTAACATTGAAATCATTCATCCATTACAACTATAAACAAGCAATCAACCTATAATCAACATCTAGGTTTCATTACATCTAAGCAAACACATGATAGATCTAGCCTAGCATGTTAAAATCAAGACAAGCATAAGATATATTCAAACAACACATAGACATATTGATTGAATTGAAAGAGGACTTATCTTAATTGAACATGAAAGGTTGCAAGGGGTAAAAACCCTTGAAAATACTGTTACAAATGACCTAGGGTTTATTAGGTTTGACCCTAGTATTCTCTACACAAGTTCCTCCTTAATGAATGAAAAATAGAAAAGTATATATAGATTTTGTGAGGTGACGGCGTCAAGAGATTACGGTCCCTCTGTGGTTGGTAAGAGTTACCCCCATGTTGTAATGATAGCTCAAGAGATTACGCTCCCCCTGTGGTTGGTAAGAGTTACCCCCCGTGTTGTAGGAACTTTGAGCAGCAAATACGTTTTCATAAGTGAAGCCACCATAGGCTGGCCACTCAGTATATGAGTGTGGACCACCACAAGTTTCACAACTTGGGCTGACAACTTTGACATGATGATTTTGATTCGTTTGATGAATTCTCAAAATTGCAGTGGACAAATCATCAAGCTTTTTGGTGAGAGCAGCTATTTCATTGTTGGCTGGAGTGACATATTTACATGAATCATTCCTCTCAGCTGAGGAATCCCAGAAATTGTGGTGGGCAGTCATGTTCTCAATCAGATCATAACACTCCTTGGTGGTCCTTTTCATAAAGGTCCCACCAGCAGTAGCATTTATCGTGTCACGATGTCGAAGTGTCAAACCATTATAGAAGGTATCTATGATGGTGACAAGAAGCATATTGTGATTAGGACAATGATCAATTGCAAGCTTATAGTGTTCCCATGCCTCAAATAAGGACTCGTCAGGACGCTGTCGGAAGTTGCTGATATCGTTTCTCAATTTCGTCACCATGGATGGTGGAAAGTATTTTGGTAGAAATTTTGAAACCATTTCATCAAAACTATGGATCGAATTCTTTGGGAGACGATCAAACCACGCAGTAGCATGATGAGTGAGAGAATAAGGAAAGAGATATAAGCGAAGGCCGTCTTCGGTGACACCATTCTGCTTCATACTCTGGGTGACGGTTAGAAATTTATCAAGATGCTTGTTTGCATCGTAACCGGGTAAACCGTGGAACTGGCACGAATTTTGTACTTGCTGGATCATGTGGTGCTTGAGTCCAAAGTTCGTGGCTCCAATAGTGAGTGGTGCAATGGGTCCACTTCTCCCGTGCATGGTAGGCTAACACAACTCCTCCATCATTCGGAGATCGGGAGCTGTTTCATCCTTGGGAGGGTTAGGTGGGGGTGGTGGGGGCTCGTCGTCCATTTTTATGACTGGTTCTATAATAACTGCACGTAACTCAGTTACGTTCTTTTGATGATTACACCTTGATTGTGAACGAGTGCTGTAGGATCTACACTTGATAGATCTCGAGCCAATAGATCGTTAGTCTACTAATGTAATCACTAGCAAACTAAATAGACAATCTTTGTGAGCTTATACTTATTGCGGAATATAAATATAAACTGTATGCTAAACTTTTATCCTCTATGGATCGACATAATTCACTAATAATTGTTTTTAAAACACGTACATATTACAATAACCTTGGGTTCCTTCTATACTAGTGGAAACCCTAACCTTTATTACAAGAAACAAATAATATTAAACTAATAAAAGATATCCTACATATCATGTCCTAAAATAAACTAATTCTATCCACGGATTAACTATATCCGCAGGATCCTTCTATCAGCAGGAACCAGTCTTCAGTAGAATCAACTTTATGTATCTGCAGGAACCTGTCAGCAGAATCCTTCAGTAGTATCTAAATACTGACTTCAATAATTCCTTACAATCCTCCCCTAATTTTGAAGTTGACATGGTTAACTCCAAGATTCTTGATAGATCTTCAAAGGCAAGAAGAAGAGGATTGAGGATGAACTTCAGCAGCAAAGAATCATTATCAGCAGGATCTCAATGATCAGCAACAAGTTGAAAAACACCATTCTTTGCAGCAACAAATGACCAAATGTACATCAAAACATATTAGTTTCATACTATTCTCATCACATCCAGGTGTGTTAACTCATGTGAGAGGTGAATCATTGAAAATAATGGATTTGATGTCTCTTTACAAATAGCCATTACCACTGGAGTAGCCAAATGTTTCAGTTCACAAACTATGGTACACTGATGACCATATGATTTTTAGCAAATCATCAGCTATAAACGGATTTGAGATGTCTTTACCTGTAGCCGTTTGCTCAGGACTAGTCAATTATTTGATGTAAAAACACCTTGGTCAATTGAATACCAAATATGGTTTTCCACTGCCTTTACCACAAGCCATACTCTTGTGGGCTAGCCAATTATTGGGAATCCAAAAGGAAAAACCCATGGTCAATTGACAACCATCCAACTCTCAGCTGTTAAGCGTGGGTGAGTTGAGTACCCAATAGTTTTTAGCAAACTATTACAGCTATCAACAGATTTGACTTGTCTTTACCAAAGCTGTACCCTTTGGACTAGCCAACTTTTTGATGGAATAGTCAACATCAGGTAAGTTGATAACCAGAGAAGGTGTGGAAATAACTAACACCAAAGCCTGCAAACAACATACACAATACTATACAAAGCTGTTAGGTTTTTTTTTTTTTTTTTTTTATTTATTTTTATTTTTTTTATAAGAAAGAAAATAAAGAAATATACAACAAAATACCATACCAATACCCAATTATTGCAGATAAGTTTCAATATGAGCACCATGCTGAGTTTTCAATTCCATCTTAACAAAAATACTCCTTTTGATAGCCCTAATCAATTGTACAGCCATATGCGTATCATTCCTAATCATATCTAGAGGTACAGTGAGTTTCACCTCCAGCATTTGTTTCATCACATCTATAGTGATTAGATATATCACATCTGCCCAACAATATAAGGTTTTGCCAGTGGTAGTCATGATCATACGAACATCAGGTAGAGGAAAATATTTCCAAGTATCAACTACCCAATTCTTCTGACCCTTCCAAACATGAAATCCAATACCCGTAAAAAGATGAGAATCACATAGCACATGTAAGTCTCCCAGCAAAAACATACCAGTCCCTTCAGGTTGATGAGACTTATAATAAGTTACAACCCATCCATATAAGGAAAGAATGTCTTGCCTATCCACCATATGTAAAATTTGACTCAGAAAAGTAAATTCTTTGGTGGAACCATCTTGTCTGTGAAGCACATTAACTTGTCCTTGACGAGTGGGAGAGTCAATAAGTTACCATTTAACTACTCTCTCCCAAACAACAGGATTTTCATCATCAGAATTAAAGTCAATGAAGGTATTATCCTTTGGTGATTCACCCCTAGAAGCCATTCTCTTCTTAGCAAAAGTCTTTTTCCTAGTACCAGGGGTAGAAGGAGAAGAAGTATCAGGTGGAGGACCATCAGAAGTCTCTTCAGTGGGAACTGGGTTTGAAGCATCAGGAGAAACAGTCTTTGGATCTTCAGTAGAAATAGGTTCATGAGTTACAAACTCTGGATCTTTAGGAACATTTGATGAAGCATCAGTAGGAACAAAAGATCCACCAACATCTGTAGGTTCAGAAGGCTCCACATCTGCATCATCAACAACATCAGCAGATGGTGAAAGAACAGCAGCATTAGGGTCATCAACCTGAGTTAACACTGAAGGAGAATGAATATGCTCCTGAGCACCAAATGAAGACTCAGTAGATTCTTTAGACTGGTCAGCAGAATCATCAAGCCTTAGCCTCTTAGCAACAGGGTTACCCATAAGTCTGCCACGCTTCTCTAAGACATCTGGAACATTAATACCTGAGGAATGAAGAAGAGAGATGAGCTTGTCATAGTATGAAGTTAACTGAGTGTCTGAAAATCCCCAAACTTTCTTTTGAGTTCATCCTGATCCAAACATACAACACCCTTGGTTCTTGACAAAATTCCTCATATAGTTTCTAATCTGTACTTTTGTCCATGGTTTGTCCCTCAGTTCTTTAGCTTTTTTATCTGCCTCAGCCTTCTTCTGTAACTTAACATTTTCAACCATCCTTTTAGGAAAATCAGTCTCATGATAATCAGCTCCAAGGACAGACTTTAACAAATCAGGTTTAGCAGAGACTTGAGAAGCCAAATGTTCCCACTACTCAGTAGATAAACTCTTAGCAATTTCATCTAGCTCTTTTTGTCTTTCAGTAGGTAGAGTATGAGTGATTGGAGCACCCATTCTATCTAAATCAACATGTATCTTCCTAGCAAGGTCCTCAGATGCCTTCATATCTAAATCCCTCTTAGTCTTTGTAGCTTCCTCTTTAGCTTGCAATTGTGATGCAACCAGTTCACTATGCTTCTCATTAGCTATTTCTTGCTTAGTTTTCTCTCTAGAAGGAATGTCTTGATCAACCATAACAGATTTTCCTTTATCTTTCTGAGTGGTTGTAACTTTAGGAGGAACATAATGCTGATCAATAGTATCTTTTACCTGAGAACTATCAGGAGAATCAACATGTAAATTTGCTGATTCAACAGTAGGAACCACCTTTGGTTTTGGATCAGCACATAAGTCTTGAACATCTGAATCAAGTAGAGTATCAACAGATCCTGTAGGATGAATAGTTGCAGTGGTGTCTTTATGAGAAGCTTGCTCAGGAATAGATGAATCAGTAGCAGGGAAAGCCTTATACTCTTTACCAGCTACAAAGAAGGTATCTACTGATGCATGAACCCCATCAGTAGTCTTTTCAGCAACAATATCACTATTTGGTTCATTCTCCTGAAGAGTATCACCAACATCTGTCATAAGAATCTCAACATCACTAGACACCTTGGAAGATTCAGCAGGTTTCTTTGCCAAATACTGTCTTCTACTTCTTCTGCTGAACTGAATTGGCTTCTTAAGTTTTGAAACTTCAACAACTTTGGGAAAAGAAGCATGAGTCTGTCTAGCAACTTCAGCCAAGATCTCAAGGGAATTCAAATTTCCCTCCTCATGTACTTCATCAACATCAATCACAATCTTTCTTTTTTTCTGCTGATCAAGTTGTGCTTCCAAATCCTGAACCTTTCTTTTCAACAGTTCAATCTCACCACCAATAGTAGATTTGGTATCTGCAAGCTCTTTCTGAAGATCATCAGTCCTTTTAATATACCTGCAAAGCAAATCATGTACAGAGGTGAGAGTAACAGGGTCCTCTGCTCCACCAACAGATTGCTTTGTGGTAAAAGGAGCTTCATTGGACCTATCAGGAGAAACAAACATATGTACAACATTGGGAGAGCCTGCATCATATGGCTGTCTCACAGGATTAGGTGTGGGTAGTCTAGTAATATCAGGCTCAAGAGGGGTAGGTACTTGGGTACCAAGAGACTGAATTGTCTCTTCAACCTCAGTAACAAGCTCATCAAGAACAACCTGAGAAGGTGATGGAACAAGACTAGGTGACAGAGGTAAAGGGGAAGGTGGAGGCTGGTTAGTAGAATCATGCAATTCTTCAGCAGTTGTAGATGGCTCTCCCTCATTTACCACTAAAGGATTACCATCAGCAGCAACACCAGAAGATGATGGATTACCATCATCAGCAGCATGTTGAGAGGGCATATCACCAGTAGCATCACCCTCATCTGCATCATAATTGCCATGAGGCAACATAGCAGCTAATAGAGGGCGATGTACCCCATCATATTTAGTTTGCATAGAGGCAAATAATTTAGAACCAAGACTCTTAATGGGTACATGAATTCTGTCTAATGTGGTTATGTCTAAAATAATTTGTAGAAACCTAGGGTACATTAAAAACTTATGCTTTTGCTTATCAATATTTTCTATCATATTATCAAAAATAAACTTTGAGAAATTATAAGTTAACCCTTTAGAAAGACAGACAATACCACAACCCAATTGGGTAGAGAACTGATCCTAGCCACCAGACTTGTTGCTAATACATTGGAGGAGTAAATGCACCAAAAACCTTCTCTTGGGACAGAACTGATTCTTAAGCCACTTAGTTGTGTCAGTGCTTTGATAACCAGCTTCCCTTAACCCAGCAAGTATCTCTTTAGTGTTGGAGTTAAAAACACCATTCTCATCATCCAAATGAAGCTTTGTCCTTATCAAACCTTCTGTCACCACATACTCATTTCCATCAATAGTAGCGACAATCTCTGTGTCAGATCTTATCCTAGCAGATGCCTAAAATTGCTTCACCATAGATTCATATATCACATTTGGAGAATGTGTTAAAGCATAATGAATCTTTGAACACCGTAGAAACTCCACCATTGAATCATATAGTTCATAACCTTTACTATTTTTCAGAACAGCAAACTTGTTATGATCTTTCTTTAATTGAAGTGTTGCCATTTGAAGGATTTGTGAGAGACGGTTATGAATTATGCAAATGAATGATGGGTTTAAATTTATTGATGAGGGAATAAGTTAGTTTTGGCGAAGATATGCAAAGTAGGTTATAAATGGAAGTTCCCCAATCGTGGTCAAAATATATCTGAACAAATCATTGACCATATCTGACGTGTAAAGCGATTCCATCTAATTTCAAAATTACCCTTCAGCAGAAACGAAGTCAATCTGCTGATGAATGGCCAATCAGTAGAAACCACTCAAGAGTAAAAATATCTTCAGTAAATATCTTGATTTTTACTGTGCCACCCACTCGCATTAATTATCATAAAGCCTTGACTTTGCCTATTTAACAACCCCCAAATCATTCGTTTGCAGATATCAATTACCCCCAATTCTTATCAAAACCCTAATTTCTCAATTAACCCCAATTCTTCACCAAATCATGTCTTCCAAACCAGAAATCATCGACCTAACCTCCTCCACTTCCTCCTCATCATCATCAGAGGATCTTCCACCTTATCCTTCTGATTTAGATGATTCAGATGCAGCTAGAGAGCTAGAGAGACAATGGAATGCATTGAAGAGGGGTGAACCAAGTAATGCCCCCATTCCTACTGAGAGACAGTATGTCTCTCCCTTCATCTTTACGTCTGATGAACACTCTTTAGAGGATGAAGATGAAGATCCATCATTCCTTCATCCTTCCACACCAGAGAGATCCCAACCAAGGCCAAGGAAGAGGAATCCATCTCTTCCAACATCACGGGATGTGGTGTTGGGTCTTCCTGCTCCATAATCTTGTGCTTCATACCATGGACATAGGGGAAAGGGCAAGGAGGCAGAGGTGGTGGGTAATGGGAAAAGGAAAGTGGAGTAGTTGATGATGGGATGTTGCTAGGGGCCAAAGATGTAAAACTAGTTTCTTGAGCATCTTCTTGCCTTGAACAAAAGATATAAAACTAGGTTCTTGAGCATTTTCGTCGTCATCATCATCATTCTTCCCTTTCCATTTTCACCTTCAGCTTCTTCATCGTACTGGTCATGCATATCCACCAGCCCTTTTGTAATAGATGATAGAAGCTTAGTATTAGTTTGGTAGACTTAGTATAGGAATGGTCTTTGTATTCCACTTTGAAGTTGATTGTAAGCTATAAATTGTTTCTTGAATGAATGAACAACTTTCCTTATTTTTCAATTCTTGAGTATTACTTCAGTAGAAGCAATGTGTTTCAGTATTAATGAATCTTCAGCAGAAACAATTCTCAGCAAACATGACCACATTCCCTTTGAAATAGCTCTTGGTGAATTACAAATAAAGATCAGCAACTTCTCATAAGGACATTCTGCAAATCAGATACAAAGTAGCAAACAAAAACACACAAAGCTTACAGAAACATTAGTAGATTAGTGTTAGCAATAACAACAATATACAAATAATATACAAATTATACAACATCAAGTACAATCCTCCCCAAAGGCATATGCCTCCCCTGAGGCTTATGCCTCCCCTCAAACATAGCATTCAAGGGTTAACCATCCCAATGTTGACAACTAAGTGGTTAAACCTAGGTCCATCAAAAGACTTTGTTAACAAATCAGCCACATTATCATCAGTATGAATTTTAAGCACCTGTATTAAATGTTTCTCATTTGCATCTCTTATAAAATGGTGCCTAATTTCAATATGTTTAGTTCTTTGATGAAAAACTGGATTTTTAACAATGGAAATGATACTTTGATTATCTATATAGATTTTAGTGTTCATAAAGTTGAACCCATAATCCAACATTTGATTCTGAATACAGAGTACCTGACCACAACAGTTAGCAGCAGCAACATATTCTACTTCAGTAGAAGAGGTAGCCACAATGGTTTGTTTCTTGCACTGCCAAGAAATGAGTCTTCTACCAAGAAATTGAGAACCTCCTGTTGTGGATTTCCTGTCCAAATTAGCCCCAGCATAGTCACTATCACTATATGATTCCTGCACAAATGGTGAATCCCTTAGATACCAAAGACCTAACTTGGGTTGGCCTTTGAGATACTTGAAAATTTCCTTCACAGCATTTAGGTGGGAAGTCAATGGAGTGACTTGATGTCTTGAGCAAGCACTGACAACAAAGGTGATGTCAGGTCTTGAAGCTGTGCGATACATGAGTGATCCAATCATGGATCTATATAGATGCACATTAACAGCTTCATCTTGTTCATTTGGATTTTTAAGCTTGGGAGGTTCATAGGGAGTAGTTGCAGTCCTTAGTAGTTCAAAGTCAAACTTTTTCAAGATATCTTTTACATACTTCTCCTGATGGATAAAAATCCCATCAGGTTGTTATTTGACTTGTAACCCCAAGAAAAATGTCAGTTCCCCCATTGCACTCATCTGAAATTCACCTTTCATCAAATTTTCAAATTCCCTGCACCATTCTTCCTTTGTGGAGCCAAAAATAATAACATCCACATAAACTTGTACTAGAATGATATCCCTGGAGTTTTTCTTGATGAAGAGAGTCTTGTCAATAGCTCCTCTTCTGTAGCCATGTTCCAAAAGGAATGTAGATAACCTAGCATACCAGGCTCTTGGTGCTTGATGAAGGCCATAGAGTGCCTTGACAACCTTGTACACCTTCTTAGGATTTTGTGGGTCTTCAAAGCCTTGTGGTTGAGTGACATAGACTTCCTCTTCAATCTTTCTATAGAAGAAGGCACTTTTAACATTCATTTGATATACCACAAATCCCATGTATGAGGCAAAGGCCAAAAATAACCTAATTGCCTCAACCCTAGAAACAGGTGCAAAAACTTCAGTATAATCAATCCCTTCTTCTTGTCTGAAACATTGAGCCACCAATCTTGCTTTATTTCTGACCAAAATCCCTTTTGCATCCCTCTTGCACTTTAATATCCACTTGGTTCCAATAGCAATTTTACCTGCAGGTAGATCAACAAGTACCCATACATTTTGATTCTTGAATTGTTGCATCTCTTCCTGCATAGCTTCAACCCAACTAGGTTCATTCAAAGCTTGTTTAATTCTTGTTGGTTCTACTTGTGATAAGAAACAAGCAAACAGACAATGCTTCTGATCTGTATGACTGTCTCTCTTCTGATTCGACACATATGTGAAAAAGGCACATTGACCAGACCGTGTCTGCTTTATAGCACTTGTGGTTAGAGTCATAGCATTTGGATCACCAAGGATATTATCTTGAGGATGAATGATCTTGATCCTCTTAGTGGGAACAGGATTGACATCAACTGATGTTTCAAGATTAGTCAAAGTTGGAGCAAAGTCTTCATATAAGAAGCTGATTGAAAAATTTCAGCACTTTGTTCATGGTTGCCAAGATCTGAGGGGCTGGGGAACCTGCCAAATGATTCTTCTAAGCTAGTTGATGTAGCAGTTGAAACTCTATTGGTTTAATAATATTGTTTTCAGACGACTTTTGTGGGCTAGCCGAACCGGTGGTGACTCCGGTTCCCGGTTGAACCCGTTGGTCCGGTCCGTATTTTAAAACCATATGTACCATTAACTTTATGTGTTTTATTATGTTGTACAATATGTATAATAACAAGTATTCTTCATATTAGGGGTGTTTTAAAAATAACATTTATTAGGTAATTATTGTTATAGACGTTTTTTTCCTTACATTAAATTACTTTGTATTTTCTTTTTATATTTAAAAAAAAAAAAAAAAAAAAAAAAAAAAAAAAAAACATGTCTACAAAAAGTGCTTTAAAGGGTTGCAAACAATGCTATAATAGATGTACTTATTAAAATTTGCCATTATAAACAAGTGTTGAATCTTAACTTTTTAAGCCTTCCATTTTATGAACGTCTCAAATGCTTTATAATGTAGTATGTATATATATATATATATATATATATATATATATATATATATATATATATATATATATATATGATGAAAAGAAAGAAAAAATTTGAAAAATGATGTAAAAAAGATGTGTTAAATAGAATTAGAATAAATAAATAAAAGTTGCTTTTTCTCAAATTTAAATCGAAAGTTGAACTAGTATTCGTTGATTTTGTGTAAAGATGAAACGGGAATTTATAGATTGTTGATTTCGAAAGACCCCGAAAGCTCCGATACAATTCTCAAGGGTGTAAGAACCTAGCCTCCTAAGCTTTTGCTAAAATGATAAGCTGAGAAGAAAATCGTCACATGGAGTGATCTCATCTTTGCGTCTTTAATCTATAGATGATCGTTTGTTGTATTTAAGTTTTGATTTTAACTTGTCGGGAATATTAAAAATCTTTGAATCAAAATCCCGCCAATTCTGGTACTATTCTCTGTGAGGTGTCAAAAGCCTGGTCACCTAAAACCAACTGGTTTGGGATGTGCCGAGAAGAAAGCCGCTACATGGAATAGGCTCTTTTTGATTCTTAAATTTCTAAAGTTCCTGATCGGTTATAATCGGGCTTAAATAAATGATAACCATAATGAGCTCTGATTTTTGTGGTCAAACTTTTGAAAATAAGCACACACGCCTAAACTTGATAAATTGCGGGAGTAAAAAGCTAAGTCTTGATTTTTGTGGTCAAACTTTTGAAAATAAGCACACACGCCTAAACTTGATTAATATAAGTAGTGTTAGCATTTTACCAAAATATTTGCGCAAGGATTTTTGAACTTAGTTGGAAGTATAAAAAGAGGATGACCATTACAATTGCCTGGAGATACCTAGTTTGTGTGAATCCCGTTCCATAATACCGTTTTTGGAAAATCAAGCGTTTTGTTTACTTTAGTTTTACTTTAAATGTCTCGCATTGAATAAAAAGTCAAAACGGGTATACTTAGTATTCTTTTGTCCCTTTCATTACTTCATATGATTGGAATGCTAGGGACTAGCAATTGTTTAGTGTGGGGCTAATAATAAAAAAAGGTAATATACTTGCCACAATTTCATCGAATGGGTAATGAACTATTTTTTTTATTTTGAGGGTAATTTTCTTTCAAAATCATCATCTTTAGGGTATTTTGTAAAAAATTTGGACAATTTTGCCCCTCATAGCTAATGCAAAATTTTTTTTCCCGAAAGGCAAAATTGTCCAAAAATTTTGCAAAATACCCTAAAGATGATGAATTTGAAAGAAAATTACCCTCAAAATGAAAAAAAAAATAGTTCACTACCCATTCGATGAATTTGTGACAAGTATATTACCTTTTAATATCATTTGCCCTTTAGTGTGGGGATTAACGAGTGTGCAAATACTCATCATTTTGTTCCCATTCTAGATCGTAAAAATACTGAAAACACCCAAATATGCCCAATTATACTAAAAATATCCTTGGATTGTATTTTTATTTGTTTAAGGTACAAAAGGATTGAAAACAGACGGAAAATGAGCAAAGTTTGCAAAATTAGCAAAATCAGTCCCTCAAGTTTCAGACATTGACAAAATTAGCCCCTAAGCATTTATTTTGGAAGAAAAGTCAACAAAGGTCCTTGGGAATTCAGAATTTTTCAATCTTAGTCCTTGGGTGGAAAGTTTGAGGAAATTACAAGTTTAGTCCCTGAACTTTGAAACTTGTCAGTTTTGGCCCCTGGGAATTTCATTTTTGGAAATAAAGAAATATTGGTCCTTGGGAATATGAAACTTGGCATAAATGCTCCTTGTGAATACTTTGGAAAATTTACATTTCCCCCCTAAACTTTCAGCATTTACAAAATTGGTCCTTGTGATTAAATTACAAACCAAATGGATCCTTATTAAACTAAAATACCCAATCTAAACCAAAAAAAAAAAAAAAAAAAAAAAAAAAAAAAAAAAAAGAACTTGGCCCAATCCTTACCCCAAGCCCAATCCACCCTCGTTTGATATAAATCCAGGTCAACCCAGTCCAGTCAACCCTCTCACTTTCTTCCTTCTTTCCCGCCAAAACAACACCCTGCACCACTACCCTGTACCTTCCCCAACATTTTTTCCCCTCTCCATTCCCCAATCACCTACACCAGCCACCTTACTCCTCACCTCAATTGTCAATCCCATGTGCTAAACTACCTTTCCACCCAACCTATCCCCCTCCTCCAGGTCACCAAATTGCCTTATCCAAGTTTCCCGCCAAAACTCAATTAATGGCCAGGATCAAAAGTGCTCATCCAAGGGACCAAAATAAGAGTAGGATTGACTAAGAACCCCACATAGGTCTTTATAAGTGAAGAAAATTGGAAGAAAGAGGGAGTAGTTTGCTAGTATAGTTATTAGATAAAATTTCCATGTCAAATTTATAAAATTTGTACTTTTAAGTGTTCCCTTTTGCTTTCCAAGTGTATCTTAATTTTTAGCAGTGTAATTTCAAGCTTTTTGTTAATCAAAGTTCAAAGAATCCTCAGTTAAATTCTATTATTGCTCTTAATTCTTGAATTTTCCATTTTGACATAAACCTTGTTAATGTTGGTAGTTTACAGCTCATTTAAGCTTACTTAAGTAATCTAAAAACTTTTATAAGCTTAAGAAATCATTTAAACAAGCTTTAGTTTAATAACTCAAAAATACTCAAAAATAACGAAAAATAAAAAATTATTCAAAAGTCCAAGAAGAAGAAGCAAGAGGCTGTGGAAGACTTTGGTTTAGAGCTTCAAGGGAAGCCTTAGGACAGTTGAGAAATAGTTTGGAACCTCTTGTTTTATGCTAGGGCTGCTTGTAAGTCCATTTTACCTTTTTAGCATATTTTCCCTTATTTGCTTTTTAGTTCATTACTGCGTATTATTTATGCTTATTTGTGATTTTGTGTTTATTAATTTTACTTGAGTTGTTTTGTCACTTGTTTATGGTATTTCATTTGCTAATTTTCATATTTGATCATGTTCTCAATTTATAGCATAAGATAGCTTTATTGGTTATGGCTTGTTTAGTTGCTTTTATTGTGCTCAGCTTAGCTTCTAGTTAGTTTATATCACTCTAGTGATCAGTTAGGATGAGTAGTATAGCTTAATCTTGTTTTAATCACTCAAAAACCAAAACAGTTTCATAGATAAGGGGTGTTTGGATTTAGGGTGAACTCTGAGATAATATTTGTTTCATTGGAAACTAATAGTCCAGATAACTTGTATTAGGTCCTGGTAACATGTTTTAGTCATAAGAACCATAGGTAATTTAGCAATAAGTCGAAATCATGTTTAAATTTTAAAATCTGTGTGCATTGTTATGTTTAACTCTTGTGATCATTGGATTTTGGTAGAATGTAGTTGCACTTAGGTTAATCTAATCTTAGGACAGCTTATTATCTCATTTAGATGCAATTAGAATCAATTGAATCTCACAAAAGTCAGTTTGTGCTAAAATTTCAAAAGTCAAAATTTTTATAACTGTCAAAATGGGACAGTATTGTAGATCACTTGTAGGCTTTAATTTTGCTTAGAAATCAATGAAAATTGTTGTTTTATAATCTATGGTGGTTTGTTTATCTGAATCAAAAAGAGAATCTCAATTTGAAAGTTGTTTGCTTATCCAAGTTTGGCCTCAAAGTGACCCTGTGTGAGCACAAGTGCCCTGCACCAGGGGAGGGTGTTCATTGAGCCACCATTCACAAGCTCATTGTAAGCTTCTCACTTGAGCTTTTCCAGAGCTTTTTGGCTCTTTAGAAAGCTCGGCTTGCTGTCTTGTTGATTCCAGGGTCATTGTGGACTTCAAAGCTTATTTCCATAGCTTATTTTGCCCTGCTAGATTCATAAACATGCCTGATTGGAGTTGCTTATTTCTTTTTCTTGTTTTCAGCTTATTATGTGTATATGGTATGCTTGTTTGTCTATATTAGCTTAATTTAAGATTATCTCAATAGGAGTTTGCTTATTGTCACCTAAAGTTTTGCCTTTTAGCTTATTGGATGGCCTTTTAAAGCCAAAAAGCCACTGAGAGTCATTTTGGCTTACTGTGGACGAAATAAGCTCTTTCTGAGCTTATTTGTGACTTTTGAGAAAGTTGTCTTTGTTAAATAAACTTATTTTTGTTGTTAAATTAGTTTTGTAAAAGAAAAAATCAAAAAGAAAAATGTTTGCAAAAAGTTGAGGCCAGTGGGATTCGAACCCCTGACCTCTTGGTCAATTTGGTCAAAACCATCACAAACACGTGGACCATCTGCCCTACCTTAATCTTAGTGTTTTAAATTTCATTCTTTTTATTTATAGTACTAATTTTCCTTTAAAAGCTTATAAGCTTAACAGCTTATTTTCCAGCTTATTTAAAAGCTTTTGCAAGTGTTTATATTTTTCCTAGCTTATTTATACTACTAAGTATTTTTATAAAAAGTTTGGTTAATTTTACTGTTCATCTAGTAATTATTATAATTTAAATTAGTTTAAATAGTTAATAATTAGTTTTTAATTAATAATAAATAATTAAATATGCTAAAAATTATTTTTCTTTTTTCTTAAAATTTTCTTTTATCGTTGGGTTTGTAGAAAAGTAATTTTCATATGTAACACCCCCAAAATACCGCAGCGGAAGACTGTGTCATAGGGGTGCTACTTCATAATACAAAGTACAAGTTATAGAAAACGAACTCTAAATGAGACGTTTTGAAAAGTTACCATTCGATTAATGAATTCAAAGTTACAAACATGAAATTCCAAAGTATGATACATAAATGTATACAAAGTTTTGAATGGTAAATGATAAAAGCGTAAGTCTTCAGAATATGCAGCTTGACTCTAAGTTCCATGCACTAGCTATCGCCTTACTAACCTGAGATAAACATGCTAAAGTGTCAACACAATGGTTGGTGAGTTCATAGAGTTTGTCTTAAAACAGTTGAAAAGCCTTAAAAGAATGTTCACACAGCAAAGGCATCGTGAATCCACTCAGTTACAAGTCCCGCCATAAGAGACTTGTAACCTGTGTGTTCACAACCCACTGCTACAATATAGTATGATAAAGACATGTATAAGTTCATCAAGACAATTTAAGCAATTAGAAGTGAGTCTCTGTTTCATCTCCGAAGACCTCACTTTGGGAGCCAATTCCCAAAGACAACTGGGAGCCACTTCCCAAAGACAACTGGGAGCCACTTCCCAAAGATAAAAGACAGCCATGTATGTATGCAATCAAGTATAACACAGTCAAGTATAAATGTTTTGAGTATTTGTACAAGTAAGCAAGTAGTTGAGCATGTATCCCCCCCAAGAGTTAAAACAAGTACGAAAAGAGTAGGGGCTATGACTCACCTTAAGCTTATGTAATGAGAAATGATAATGGTAGTCGAATCGCGAAAGTCTCTAAGAGCAGCCTATAATAGAACGTTGCAACTTAGGTTTGGAGTAACGTCTAAGAATACGAAGAATTGCCCATATATGTCTTGCATAATGTTCATGATGTAGTACTTAGTATATAATGTAAGTCTTTGAATATAAGTCGTTTATGAAACATGTATAGTTTGTACATCTCTTACTACCGTTCGGGCCGACATAATTCAGAAGTCATGGAGTAAACGTTCGAGGAGCCAGGACACTTTAATTCGTAAATCCACAACTCGTCTCGACGGCTTACTTAATGAACTCCTCACATGAGGCTCCCTACTATTGTAGTATTTGATAACATATATATATATATATATATATATATATATATATATATATATATATATATATATATATATATATATATATATATATATATATATATATATATATATATATATATATATATAAGCTTTTTGATCTTTAAAAGTTATATGGTCTTTAGCCGTGGCTTTGCCGTGACCTTGGTCATTGTTACCATGGTCTTGAGACTCAACCTTGGCTTTAGCCATGGTTGTGGTCTTGGCTTTAGGTAATTAGACCTCTTGGTCTCATCTAATTATAATCATTATATAGTAACTTTGGTCTAAAAATGGGCTGTTAAGAATTTGAAGAAATTATCACTCGGAAAGCCTTTTCAGGGCTCGAGCTTCTTTGTTCCTGAACGAAAACGTCGTTCCGGACAACTTCCGTGTTTTAACTTTTTGATGAATCGGATCAGAAGTGGGACTTTCAAAATCAAAATTTGATCAGAATGCTATTTAGGCAGTTTTGCCGTTTTGGTTTCGCTAACTTCAAATGGTCATAACTTTTGACTCGTGTACTCGTTTTGGGTGATTCAAATTGCTATGTTTTCCTTGTTAAGTCCTATTTAACAGTAAGTAAGTTTCAAATATCAAAGTTATACTATTTTGGTCATGGTTCTCCATAAAAATCACTAGTTTGCTTGTTTACTTGTCATAAGTTAACATATGTATACCAATACTTGGTTTATCCATTTTTAAACATCATGAACACAATAACAAGAACATATATAGCATGAAAGGAACACAAAGAGCATGAAAATGATCTTGAGCAATAAAGTGTATAAGAGTTTCTTACAACTTTTGGCTTTCTAAAGAAAGGAAGTCAAGTATAGAACTAGGACACTAAACCTAATCTTGTAAACCCTTCACCATAACTCTTGTAACCCTTGTTAGCCTTGATCTAACCCTTGTGAAAACCATTTAACTTCAGCCCTAGTAACCTTGTGTAGCTCCTAATTCAACCATGGAATCACCAAACAAACTTAAGAACTAGGTAGAGAATACTAAGGCCTTGAACTTTGTAGTGTAACTTGTATATTGAAGATCAAAGGATCATGGTGCTATGATTTAAAGGGTGTGGCGTTTTTGTGGTGAAGAAAGGAAGCAAATGAGCTTGCTATTTATACTAAAAATGAGGAGGTTAGGAAGGTGGCTAGGAAAGTTACATAACTTGGTGACAAAGTTGTAATTAAATCTTGATCTAATGGCTAAAGTCATGAGATCATGCCACAAGTGTGAATGCCCCCCCCCCTAGTGGCGGTTCATGAACTTGGAGAACAAGGTGTGGACTTTTGATGGTATTATCCTAAGTATGTAGCTAGTTTTGACTCCGTAAATCGCTAACCGTAAATGATTAAGCCTCAAAACGTAAAACCGGGTATCGTAAAAATATGAAATTTGAAAGTATTGTTAAACATGTCAATATAGTCCATAATAAAATATAAAATGAGTGGTAGGTTCTATCGGGTGCTAAAACCCTGCTAAAAACTGGAAACACGGGTCTAAAACACGCAATTCGCGTAAAACGCTGAACTGAAAAACATAAAATTCCGAAACTTTTGGAATTGTCATAAAATGATAGAAAATCATATTTCTATTGTTTATAATGTTTTATGGATATATCGGGATGCTGGAAGGACGTTTAAACCTAAAAGTAAATCTCGGACACGGCTTTGTGATTTTTGCAGAAATGATCCGACGAGCGTCAAACTCTCGGATTATCGTTAAAATAGTTTAACTTACGAGAATATGAAATAAAAATTTCTGAGATGAATAGTGAAAAGTGAATAGTAAAATTTTCAGGAATAAAAGTTAACCTGAAATTGCGAATTGTTACATCATATCCGTGGGACTTATATTGCTCACGTTTCACGTTTTATTTTGTACGTTACGTTAATATTTATTTAATCATATGCGTTTTAGGTTTTTTAAACGTTTTTAAGTAATTTGGTTTCCAGTAATTGTTCATATAGCTTGTTTAAGCTATTTTCTTTTATATTCCCTTAGTTAAATCATTGATAACCCTTTTCCATTCAGAATCACCCGATCACAATTCGTTTTAATATATTTGCACGCCTCGTTGGGGCATAACGACTCGGGGGTACACTGTACTCCACGGAGATTTGACCCAAGCCGTTTGACCATATTGACCATTTATCTTGGTTGATTTGGGCTGACTGTTTCAGAGCCAATCAGTCACGCTAACATGTAACAATTACAATATTTAGTCTCTAAGGAACTAGTTAGAAACTTGCCTAGTCTAAGATATGATCAACATTTTTGTGACGCTTGTAAAATTGGAAAATAAACACATGCTAGTCACAAAGCTAAGAATATGGTATCCACTACTAGGTGCTTAGAATTACTTCACATGGATCTTTTTGGTCCATCCGCAGTGCGGAGCTACGGTGGCAATCGTTACACCTTAGTTATAGTAGATGATTATTCACGATACACGTGGACTAGGTTCTTAAGTGATAAAACCGCTGCCTTTGAGAAATTTGAGAAATTTAGTAAAATGATTCAAAATAAATTAGGATGCTCAATAGTTTCAATTAGGATGGATCATGGTAGGGAATTTGACAACAAAGTACAATTCGAAAAATATTGTGACTTAAATGGAATATCTCACAACTTTTCCGCTCCTCGTACTCCTCAATCAAATGGGGTAGTAGAAAGGAAAAATAGGTCTTTACAAAAAATGAGTAGAACAATGCTAAATGAACAATCTATCCCACAAAAGTTTTGGTGTCACGCCGTAGATACATCAACATATATACTTAATAGGGTTTCTATTAGACGAATATTAGGAAAAACTCCTTACGAGTTATTAAGAGGTAGAAAACCAAATACAGGCTACTTTAGAGTATTCGGAAGTAAATGCTTTATCCTTAATACAAAAGATTACCTTACTAAGTTCGACCCTAAGTCATACGAAGGAATTTTTCTAGGATATTCATAAAATTGTAAAGCATATATAATTTTAAATAAACAAACTATGAAAGTAGAAGAATCCTTAAATGTAACATTTGATGAAACTCCTCCACCACCTAAAACATTACCTTTAGAAGATGATGATGTGATTAAGGAAGAAGCTATTGTGGTTAGTAAAAATAAGCCCTTAGGAAATGATAATGAAGTAGAAACATTAGAAGAAAATGAGATTGTAAATATTAAGGAATCAAAATCACATCCATTAGGTAACATCATATGTAGTTTGAATCAAAGAACCCTTAAATCACAAGCTCAAGATGAAAGTAACTTCTTTTGCTTTGTGTCAACAATAGATCCTAGGAATGTAAATGAAGCCTTAAAGGATGAAAGTTGAGTTATAGCTATGCAAGAAGAATTAAATCAATTTAAAACAAATGATGTTTGGGAACTAGTCCCAAATCCTAGGAATGTGACCATAATAGGAACCAAATGGGTATTTAGGAATAAACTAGATGAAAATGGAATAGTAACTAGGGATGAAACTAGATTAGTAGCCCAAGGTTATAATCAACAAGAAGGAATTGATTATGACGAAACCTATGCCCCGATAGCTAGACTAGAATCTATTAGAATACTCCTAGCTTACGCCTGCGCCCTAGACTTTAAGTTATACCAAATGGATGTGAAGAGTGCATTCCTCAACGGTTTTATCAATGAGGAGGTTAATGTGTCACAACCTCCGGGATTCATTGACTTCATAAAACCTGGTTATGTTTATAAACTTAAGAAGGCTTTATATGGACTCAAACAAGCCCCCAAGGTTTGGTATCATCGATTAAAAGCATTTCTTATTAAACATGATTATTCCATGGAATTGGTAGACAACAATCTCTTCACTAAAAAGAAAAACCCGAATCTCATCATTTTTCAAATATATGTCGATGATATTATATTTGGATCGACTTATCAAGAAATGTGTGATGAATTTGCCAAAATCATGCATGATGAGTTTGAGATGAGTATGATGGGTGAACCAAACTTTTTCCAAGGATTACAAATAAAACAATTAAAAGATGGAATATTTTTCAACCTGTGGAAAACTAGAAGGGGGGTTGAATAGTTTTACGTCTTTTTACTTCGTTATAAAAATTAGTTTTAAAGTTTTGCTTAGCTTTTAAAAACTTAGATTCGATAATATGTGATCTCAAGTCTTGTACAATATAAACAATTAATACTACACAATATATTATAATGATAAGTAATGAAATAAGCAAGAGATGGAAAGATCGAACCGGGAGACAAGAGATTTATAGTGGTTCGGCTACAAGGACACCTTCCTTGCCCTACTCCACTCCCCGAGCACCTAACTCGAGAGTTTTTTTCACTATATCAACAAGCTCCCTTATGGCGGAGAAAACCGTACACACCAATATACACACCAATCTACACACCACTTTTCACACCACAACTTCGTCACACCTAAGTCACAACTTCTTCAAATCTATCTACTTCACAACTAACTACTCCACACCTATCTTCTTCACACCAATCTAGTTCCTAACTTATCTTCTTCACACCAAGCTACTAACTAATCACACAATCAATATCTAACACAACTATCTACAATCAAATATTCACAACAATCTTTACAAAGAATAATGTAAATGATCTTTGATGATACACCAACAACTTGGATGTGGAGATCACAACAAGTTGTAATACTTCTTGTCTTGAGAGATAGAAGTATTCTTCTCTTGCACTTGAGAGGATGAAGGTTGGATCACTTTGAAACAAATAATTTATATACTTATGATCAAAGGATAAAAGAATGGAGATTTGGATCTAGATCAGAAAGTTTAGTAGTGCAAAAGGTGAGGAAAAAATTCAGGTTTAAGGTGGTATTTATAGGCAACAGAATCTGACAGAGGAGCGTGGCCGGTCCCCTTAAATCATGGCCGGCCCCCTTAAAATTAAGGGGACCGCCCTTTATAATTAAGGGGTCCGCCCAGCTGAAATGGCCAGATTCTTTGTCTTTTAGTGGGGAAAGTTTATTTGGTGAAAAACTAACTGATTTTGGTTAAAAATTTGAATTCATATATTTAGTATGAATAAAACATTTTTCTTTATTACCAAAAGTGTTTTTCAAAAATATATAATATGTTTATATAATTAAATAAACTTTGTAATGCTTAATTAAACTTTCCTTTGATCATAAAATACACTAAACACTTTGTTTATTCATACCTTAAGTGATTTGGATGTAAAGAGAAATATTAATAATTAAATACTTGTTTATGTCACAAGTTTTAGTTCTATGAGTTTATATTTTGTGATAATAAAAACATAGAGATATTGATAACATGTTAATAATGTTTTTAGGCATTATTTATGTCAACACAACCAATCTAAATACATTAAGGAAATGCTTAAGTAATTTGGCCTAGAAGACTCAAAACCCTTAAAAACACCTATGTCTACGGAAATGAAACTCACAAGAGATGAAGAAGGTAAGTCCGTAGATAATACTAAGTATAGAGGAATGATAGGTAGTTTACTATACATAACGGCTGTAACAATTCACATTTTCAGGTTAACTACTATTCTCGAAAATTTCACTATTCATTTTTACTATTCACTTTTTACTATTCATTTTTCCGAAATTTGATTTTTATTTCATTTTCTCGTATGATAAATCATTTCCATGACAAATTAAAAGTTTGACACTTATCAGATCATTTTCGCGAAAGTTATTAAGGAATTACATGTTTTAGGGTAAAACGTCATTCAAAAATTCTATGCACAACGAAACTCGACCGCGTTAATTTTCTCTGTATCAGAAAAATGTTTGATACACTCATGATTTATTTGAGAATAAATCATGACTGAGAAAAACGTGACCAAATAAACATCGGCCGTGAAAACCAGGAATTTCCATTTTTAAGCGTATTTACTTAGACGTAACCTTAGCCTATACCTACACCACGTTTCTAAGACGATTTGAGTTTTCACATTTTTGGAAAAAGACAACGTATTTTTCCCTCCTCCTTTGACCAAAAATCATTCCTTGATTTTTAGGCTTACGGTTTTATGTCTAAAAGATATTTAATACCAACCGACACTAGACTGAGCCAAGTCTAAACATTATAAGTCATTTTAAATCATTATTATCACATTAGAAAAGTAACATTTTACTTTTCTCAATTTTACACAATATTCGTACGTTTTACGTATTACGTATTTTAGACCCGTGTTTCCAGTTTTAGCAGGGTTTTAGCACCCCAATGGAACCTACCACTCATTTTATATTTTATTATAGAGTATAATGATATGTTAAACCATTCTTTCAAATTCCACATTTTTACGATACCCAGTTTTACGTTTTGAGGCTTAATCATTTACGGTTAGCATTTCCCGGAGTCAAAACTCATCCAATACTTAGAATAATATCATCCAAGGCACACCTCACCCCCCTAGCTTGTGTGAACCGCCAATAGGGGGGAGTCACCCTTGTTGTAGCTGGATCCTAAGCTAAGTAACCTTGGATGTATTACAAGTGTAAAACTTGCCATGAAAGTGTTGACTAGTCATATAAACTAACCTCCTCAAGACCCTATAAAAGCCCCCTCCCCCTCCTTTGTACGCCACACATCACACACACAAACACCATAACCTTAGCTCATTTACTTCCAATTTCAAGGAAGATTCAAGTACTTCATCAACATAGAAAACCTAGCTTGGTTTTAGGTAATCAAAATACTTCCAAACCTTATAAACTTTGGTGATTTCTCTTGAGTTTGAATCTACTCAAGTCACCTCAACTTTCATTATCTCTCTTTCAAGAATTCAAGGGTAGAAATATTGCATGAAGTGAAGTAGGGTGAAGCTTAAGTCTATCAAAGTCCTTACCTTACATGTTAACTTCCTTTCTTAATTGAAAGCCAAAAGTTGTAAGCAAAACCCTAACATAATTCTTGTTAAATATCATATTCATGTTATTTACATATCATTCATGCTATATTTTGTCTAGTGATCATGTCCATGATTTATAAAAATGGGTAAAACAAGTTATTGTAAATGATTGTTAACTTATGTTATTTAAACAAGTAAACTAGTGACTTTCTTGGTGAAATCTGATAAAAATGGTATAATTATTGTAGGACCGTAGAACAACCTTATCACTTGTGAATCAAGCCTAGATCTAGAGAGAGAAAGTAAGTAGAGAGAGAGAGTGGATGGGATCTCCTAGTGTGTGTAAATGAAAGACAATGTTATTACCTAAGAGAACCAACCTCACAAATGAGGTTTACAAGAGTATTTATACTTGAAGTCTAGGGCATCATCTATCTTATACATTATTACACTAATGGCCCTTAGACTTTTACAAAACATGAATAATACACATAAACTTCATCATAATGATATTCTAAAGCAACCTATAACTACACGTTAATGATCGACACTTTTTATAAATAAAAATACGATTCTAACAATCTCCCCCTAAGTGTTGGTCATTGAGGTTGCGCGACGTCATCATCTTTGTCTTTAAACTTTATCATTCATAGCTCTTGACGTCTTTAAGAATCACTAGATGAATCATAGTTCCAGTTCATCATGCTTCATTGTTGTTGAAGTGATCCGATGATGTCATCTGCCTTTCGTCACTTATGTGTTTGTGGTGGTTGTCTGCCATTCCAACATGCTCATACGTCTTAAGTCTTTGTGATACATGCATTTGTTATTCCCGTTCTTTCACACTGATCATTGTCTCTTTACTTTGTAGATTCTTCTTTTTGGCGTAGAATCTTTCTTTGACAGTTGCTATCCTTTGATCTTTGTGAGAACTTTCCTTTGACTTTGTTGATGCATGTATGAGCATGTGGAATCTTTCGCCATGGAGATGATGTATAGTTGCAGGTAAACAGTTAGCAATAAACAACCGGTACTTACAGATAAGGAATTAGAGATCGTCAACAGCATAGTATGAAGACTCCTTCTAACCCTTACCATGGCCGTTCCCATATCAGATACTCCCGAAAGAGCTTACGAGACCTACTAAGTAGCTCAATGACTGGGTGAGTCGCTGGGGATCACTCCACGACTGTAGACCGTTTGAAACCACCACGAACACTAAGTGTAACCCATAAAGAATTACCGAAGTGACCTGCTGTCAGGGCTGCTTGATGTTGACCCTGGCAGGAATTTCCATTCAATCACTGAGAATCACAAAAGTGAATCCTCTCATAAATGTTCTGGCAGATTGCTAAGATCTGCGTAGGACTCTTAAGTTTACATCTGGTGTCCTAAATGATGAACAACCAGTGTAGAAATATCATGTGTTCCTATGAGATCTTTTGATGAATCTCGGGGCTCTAGACTCAATAAGTGCACATTGGTTTCCTATGCGGAGATTAGGGAGAGGTCTCCTGCTTCAATATCAACCATCTCTAAGAGACAGGTCGATAGATTACGCTGGTTCCCCGTGAGAATGAAACAAGCTCTTTTAAGAGAACTTGAGTGGCTAGAAGGTTTAGTGCAGTGCGTCACTGGGTCCATGACGTCTTTATCTTCAATACCGGTGTCACCTTAGTAACAACCAGTAGCATATGAATTGAACCCGGTGTCTGCCCTAAGGTTGAACATATGGAGGGCTATTTCTTTTCACCCTTTTTCATAACTTTTCTTTTTAATTCTTCAACCCCTTCTTTCTCCTTTCTCATTTTCTCCTTTTTTCAATCATACCTAAGGACTTCTAATTCTAATCTATTGGAATTGTCCTTGGGTAGATCCCTCAGGCTCTGGCGGATCATAGGACGGTTTTCCCTAACCTTAGTCACCTTATAACTCCATGAATCCTATAATTGCCATGAAACCTTTGATTGAAAATCTCTCAAAGTGTTTATGAATATAAACACATTTTTGTTGACACTTTGAGAGTTTTTGTTTCTTTTGAAGGACCCCCCCTTCACCTGTGCTCATGAATTTTTTAAGAAATTTGCACATGCGTGAGGAGTTTGCACTTTTTGAATTGATCCACTTTCAGTGAACATGACCGATTCGAGACACGCTTACATCACTAGTTAGACTAGCTTGAAATTATTACCCGTCCTGGTCAAGTCCAAAGAAAGCCTCTCGATACGGTACATTCTACTCAGACAAGTCCTATTCGAGACACGCTTACATCACTAGTTATACTAGCTTGAAATTATTACCCGTCCAGGACAAGTCTTTTCGATTACTGACATTTTAAGCTTCGTCAATTCATTGGTACATTCTGAGTCGAGCTCTTTTGAGATTCAGTCACAAGCTTTAAACATCTTTGATCACATTTTAATCATGTCTTCTCCCTCTCAAAAATAGCATATCGTGATATTTTTGATATCAACTGATTAAGAAAAAGCTTTTCGGAAAGATAGACAGATTTCATTTTGCATGAATTCGGAACATTTTGTTTTTGTACTCCCCCTTAATGATAGCAAATTTTAAAATCAATTAAGGGTTTTGAGGGAGTTATCTTGAGCACTCATTTGAAAGATTTTGAAAAATCTTATGATGAATCTTGAAAAAGTGCTCAAGATTTCTATTTTGAAAACGAGTTTTTGTTTGAAGTCTTTTTCGTTTGTTTAGACTCGAACTTTTTGAAAAAGATTTCGTCCTTGAAAATACAAGTCCTTGATTTGAAATAATCAGAAGTCATCATTTAAGCCCGGGTTTCGTACTGAAGTATACGAAAGCCATTGTGAAGAAATTTTTGAGAAACGACATGTTTTAGAAAAACAATAAAACGAACTCCCGCTCAAGCATCTGTACATGTCCGTATCATTGTTGAATGACATTTCTAGAAACGTACAGAATATTGATTTATACGAGAGACATGTCGTGAGAAGAATATTTTTGGATTTTTTGATTTTATATTGTTTTTGTATTTTTTGAAATTTTATATTTTTGTATTTTGTTTTTGTTGGTTTTTCAAATTTTGTATTTTGTTTTTTTCAAAAATATTTACAGCGAAGCGATTTTGAAAACATTTTTCAAGAAGATTCGAGAAGACGTTCTAGCTCCTTAGGAGTTAGGCTTCGCATGCCAATTCGTCGAACTAAATAGTCAAACCTTTCTTTTGGAAGGGCTTTAGTAAATAGATCGGCGAGTTGGTAATCAGTCTTAACGAAAAATAATTCAACAGTACCCTCTTCCACGTGTTCTTTGATGAAATGGTAGTGGACTTTGATATGCTTCGTCTTAGAATGATGTACGGGATTGCACGAGATGGCTATGGAACTTTTTGAGTCACAATACATAGGTATTCTGTCAAAAGTAAAGCCATAATCTGTGAGCTGTGTCCGCATCCAAAGAACTTGGGCACAACACGCAGATAGAGACACATACTCGGCTTCGGCGGTTGATAGTGCATTACAATCCTGTTTCTTTGACGACCAGCATACTAGCTTTTCACCCAAAAATTGTGCTCCACCTGATGTACTTTTTGCTGTAACTTGATCTCCTGCATGGTCGGCATCTGAAAAGGCTGTTAGATTAAACTCCGAATCCTTCGGATACCAAAGTCCCATGTTAATGGTGCTTCGTAGGTACCGAAAGATCCGTTTAACCTCTTTGAGGTGAAGTTCGGTAGGCTTAGCCTGAAACCGTGCTAACAAACAAACAGCAAATTGAATATCAGGTCGACTAGCAGTTAAGTACATGAGAGAACCGATCATGCTCCGATATTTCTTCGGATCGATGGGTTTCCCAAACAAATCAGCACCTATTTTTGGTGAATGACCATTGGAGTACCAACGGAATCACAGTTTTCCATTCCATGTTTTTTCAAAATCTCTATAGTATATTTAGCTTGATTGATAAAAATACCACGAGGGGATTGATGTATTTGTAAACCAAGAAAGAATTTTAGTTCCCCCATCATGGACATTTCAAATTTGCTTTTCATGAGATTTTCAAAATGTTTTGAATGATTCGGATTAGTGGACCCAAAGATAATGTCGTCTACGTAAATCTGAACAATCAAAATGTCATCTTTGAATTTTTTGATAAACAAGGTGTCATCAACTATTCCTTTGGTGAAATTGTTATTGAGCAAGAAAGATGAGAGTTCGTCATACCACGCTCTTGGAGCTTGTTTTAAACCATAGATGGCTTTCTTAAGCTTGTAGACGTAGTCTGGATGATCTTTGTCGATGAATCCCTCTGGCTGACTCACATACACTTCTTCTTTCAGAGTTCCATTCAAGAAAGCTGTCTTAATGTCCATCTGATAGACTGTGATGTTTTTGTGAGCTGCATAGGCTAAGAAAATCCGGACTGCTTCAAGTCTAGCTACAGGTGCGAATGATTCCTCGAAATCTATCCCTTCTTCTTGTGGATAACCTTTAGCCACGAGACGAGCTTTGTTGTGAATTACAGTCATTTCCTCATCCAGTTTGTTCTTCCACAACCACTTGAGATCAAGAACACGTTTATCAAGTGGTCGTTCAACAAGTTCCCAACTATCATGTAACAGGTATTGAAGAAATTCCTCCTGCATCGCTTCAATCCAAGGGTTTTCTGCCATTGCTTCCCGAATGTTCTTTGGTACTTTGGTGCTTTTTGAGCAAATGCAAATGCATAATTCGAGATCGGTGGCAAGTTGTCTCCTCGTCTGTACTGGCATTGAAGGATCACCAATAACATGTACTAACGGATGGTCTTTTGTCCATTGAAACGTAGAAGGGTACCTTTGGTTGAACATATGTGTGTTAGACGGTTCTTGTAACCTTGAAGAAGATTCAGCAGAGTCTGATGCAAACGGGTTTTCAAATGCTTCTTCTTCTTCTAACGCAACATCGTTTGAATTAGTTGTAGGTTCTTCTTGAAAATTTGTGTTTTGGATTTGCTCATCAACTCTTGGTAGAACAGATTCAATAACTGAAGTTGCTTGAGTAGATGTTGATGATGTTGAGGTCGTTGGTGCTTCAGCTTCAACTGTTGTAGATGCATCCAGTGGTGGTGGTGGTGGTTGATGGTTGTGAGCGGGTGCAGCGGAATGTTGTTGAGATGCATTTGTCGAAGTTCCACCATAATATTCATCAAACATTAACTCGAAGAAATTTTCTAGTTCTTGTTCTGAAGGTTTGTCCGTGTTTGTTGACTGAGCTCCTTGAGGCACGAGTCCTGAACTGATGTGTCCAGAAGTCTGTCTGTTTGGTGCGGGTCCTAATCTGGTTTGATTAGAAGCCATCGGATTAAGCGCGGGTTCTAGAGCGTATCTCTCAGAAGCCATTTGTGAAATCTCGTCAAACTTCACATTCATCGTCTCCATTATCCTTTTATTTCTTCGATTATACACCCTGAATGCCTTCGAGTTTTCTGAATATCCAATGAAGATTCCAATATCACTCTTAGCTTTCAACTTTCCTAGATCTTCTTTGTCGTTCGTCGGATACCACAAAGCGCCAAACACGTGAAGGTAAGAGATGTCAGGTTTTCGATTGTTCACTAGCTCATATGGGGTTTTATTGAATCTTGGATGTACTAGGGATCGGTTTTGAGTGAAACAAGCAGTGGCAACAGCATCAGCCCATAAGAATAGTGGTGCACTAGAATAGATCAGCATTGTGCGAGCAGCTTCCACAAGAGTTCGGTTTCTTCTTTCAACTACCCCATTCTGCTGTGGAGTTCTAACAACTGATGTTTGGTGAGTGATTCCAACATCTTCGAAATAGGTTCTTAACTCCTGATTTGTGAATTCTGTGCCATTATCTGTTCTTACAATCCTTACTGGAGCTTGAAGTAGAACTTGGATACGCTTCAGAAAGGTGATGATGGTACCTGGTGCTTCTTCTTTTGACCTCAAAAACTTTACCCAAGTATATCTTGAATAATCATCAACAATAACAAGAATATACTTCTTCCCATTAATGCTTTCAACTCTCATTGGGCCACATAAGTCCATGTGCAACAAATGTAACCTTGCTTCCGAACTCGGTACGGTTTTAGGTTTATATAATGCTCTTTTGCTTTTTCCTTGTTCACATGATGGACATAGATGATCCTTGGTGTATTTGAACTTAGGAAGTCCGGTGACGATGTTGTCTTTGGCTAACTTGTTGATGGTGTCGAAATTGAGATGGGATAATCTTCTATGCCACAGCCAGGACTTAGTTTCGGTTGCCCTTGTCATAAGACAAATTGGTGATGTAGAAGCCATTTGGTTGATGTCGATAGCATATAAGTTTGTACCACGATTACCAGATAAGAGATCATCACCAACCAAATTTCTTATGAAAACCGTGTTTCTCCTGAATGCAACTTCTAAATCTGCATCACAAAACTGCCTAACTGAAAACAAGTTGTGTCCCAACCCTTCGACGTAGTAAACTCGAGTGATCAAAAAATTCCCAAACTGAAGATCTCCATAACCCTGAATAGCTGCTACATGATCATTTCCAAAGCGTACAGTTCCCATGAATTTCCAGATGAAATTGATCAGCAGCTTTAAATTCCCGGTCATGTGCTTGGAGCAACCCGAGTCGACGATCCAAAGACATATTTCGATAACCTGCCAATAACAGAAGAATTTGTATTTGGAAACCGTTTTGAATTTGGTTCCATGGGGTTAGGGGTACATTCTAAATCACACTCAAAGACAGTTTCTACATGTTTATCTTGAACTATTTCAAATTTTCCATCATTGAGTATAAATTCTCTACCCGTTGGAATCCAAACACAATACTTAAGATAGTTCCTAGGCGTGCGACTATTAGTGGTGTTCCCAATTCTTTTAATTAGGTTTCCAACAAATCTAGATTTAGCACTAGGACCTTTCGAAACGCTCTTCTGTTCTGGCGTACCATTCACATTCTTAGAAACACATTCATCATGAACATCAATAATTAAACATTTCTTGCATATTAAACAAACAGTATTAGAACCAGTACTCTCAACATTACATTCAGATGAATCATGTTTCTTATTAAAAAGCGATAAATTCCTAGGGTGTTCTTCTACTTCTTCAACTTTATTCTTGCAACTATTCTTAGAGGCAGGCGAGACTCTATTGTTCCTTGTATTGCTCCTAGGCTTTAGTCTGCTGCTCCTAGAGGTGCTGTCTAATCCTGTAGAAGTTGAGGCACACACATTAGAATTTATATTGTTGTCCTTTTTAGCATCACTAGACTGTTTAGAATTATCCTTTGTGCACGCATTTGTCTTAGATGTGGAGGCAGACGCATTAGTGGGACTAATCCTAAAAAGGCCAGGTGCTAGAACTTTTGGTGTTTCGACAACCGCTTTTCCTTTATCAACAATCTTTATATTTTCACTTTTCTTGGGCAAAGGTGTTGGAGTGACTGGTTTTGTCAAATCCTTTTTATCATCGACTTTTGGAGCAAACCGTGAAATTGACATTTTTGGTTTTTGAACCGTGTTTAAAACATTTGGTATCTCTGAAGTCGATGGTTTTGCAAACTTAGTTTCCTCACCCTTCCCTTTGTGACTTTCAAGCTGAGCCCTCAAAAGATCATTTTGCTCTTTCATGTTCTTGAAAGCACGCTCATACGACAGTTTGTCATACTTGCATTCTTCCTTTTTTGGATCAAGTTGTTTAAAACATGATACATTTTCTTTTTCAAGCTTTATAAGAGCATTTTCATATTTGGAAACAATTTCGGAGGTCTCAGCTCTCAGTCTTTCATCGTCTTGAACAGAGTATGTTTGTAAAATGATGGACATAATGTCAGTGGTCATAACAGCTTCGAAGAGAGAATCATTTAGGTTTTCCAAAACATTCATGTTTTCACGAGTATCATTAGCTTCGTTTACCAGGGATTTGTGGTCCTTGACAAAGTCGGCCATTTCTTTTAAGAAAGCTTTTTCAAAATGGATTACCCTCGCACTGATGTTATTCAGTGGGATAGTATTTTCGTTTTCAAAAACTTTTTTCTGCTCAATATGAAAACTGGAATGCCAGTTGTTAATATCGATTGTAGTTTTAGAAGCAACAATGTTTTGAAGTTCTTGAATTCTCTTTTTAACATCATCCAGAATGTTTCTAGCCTCACTTGTATTAAAAGTGTTGTTAGAAGACATATGTTCCATTTTTGAAAGAGATTTTGAAACAATTACTTTCTTAGAAAACATTTTTGAAAATGGTCATTTTATGGAAAACACAGATGGTTCTTTTTGTAGAACAAAAGTAATTCCCGAAAGTTTGTTCAATTTGTTGTAATCAATGGGTTTCAAATCCTTTTGTTTCATTTTAGAAATGCTCTCTTCGACATGTTCTATCGTTTGCACAGAATCCTGAACGACGGGAGGATCATGTTTAGTGTAAATCACATTACCATTATACAAAACATTCTGTTCTTGCTGAGCTTTCTTGAGATTACTGGGGGTGTTGTTACCAAGAGCCACTTTATGTTTCGTATGGTAAACCGGATTAGTTTGATTTGAAATCATTTTCATTGTTTGACTTGACTGACCCGACTTAACCACTAATTCTTCTAAATGAGCAATCATGTGTTCTGACTCTACGATTTCGGCCAAAAGTTTGTCTTCTTTCTTTGCAAAATCCTTTTTCAACTCATCCCTTTCTTTTTCAAGATTGGTATAAGCTGTTTTTTGTTTAGAAAGTTGGTTTTGTAAATCAGAAATTTCCGCGTTTAAAGCTTTTATCTTCTTGAAAGAATTAACATCAAGTGTATCAAACTTGAGTTGTAATTGTTTTTCCCTTGAAACGGAATTTTGATAACCAGTTTCTAATTCAGACAATCTTTTGTTATGAAACTCAAAAGCTTTAGCGTTTTCCTTGTAACTCTCAAGCTCAGCGGTCAATTTAACATTCGCGGCCTTAACATCGCGATTGACCTTTTTCACTTTTTCGATTTCAATACCACAATTATTTAATAATGATTCAAATAAAGCACGTGTTTCCTCATCATTCACAGCATGCTGTGAAACAAAGTCTCCATTATGACTCACATCTGGAGTTGCTGAAGGAGTATTGCTACTACTTGGCGTGTCCAGGAATGTATCATAAGTGGGTGCTTGCTTCTCAAAATGTTGTTCCTCATGAGGAGACATATCAAATATATCATTATTGTGACATGGGTTGAAATTTGATACCTCAGAGACTGCATTGATGTCATAGACCGGAGGTGTGTCAGAATCTGTGTCATACTTTGCCTCCTGAAGATTTGCCATAAAAATGCAGTTCGCATCGATATCCTCTCTGTCTTCCATGTCATCCATAAGAGCCATAAAATCATTCTCCTCTGAGTTCAACTGAAATCCTGCCTCTTTCTTTTGTGCCAACATCACTGCTTTCTGCAAGTATGCTAGATCTTTCTTGTTCGGCTTAGTAGGACAGTTCCTTGCCATATGACCTACACCCTGGCAGTTGAAACACTTTACCGGATTACCCTGATTCACATTTCCCAAATTCCCAACAACTGGGGCTGCAACATTCCTATTCTGATAACCCATTGCCTGATTACCAACATTCTGACCCCTCTGATTTCCAACAAACTGACCCAACTGATTCCCTGCATACTGACCATACTGATTCCCTGCAAACTGACCTGCATTCTGATTCCCTGCCTTCTGACCTGCATTCTACATATTCTGATATCCCTGTTGATTCCCATAAACTCCAACCATTTGGCCTTCATTGCCCATATTGAAACTCGGCTGAGCAAACTGCTTGTTGCGAGTGTTCGATGAGATCCTTTGGTTGTTGTTTGTTGGTGTAGAATAACGTCCTTGGAATGCCTTTGACAGAAAAGCAAACGCTTGGGACAATGCTGCAGTAGCTTCATCATTGTCAGTGAATTCCGGTTCTTGGAATTGTGGGTGTTGCTGTTGTGGAATAACTTGTTGTTGTTGTTGTGGGTAGAACTGTTGTTGGTAGACAGGTGTTGGTTGTAGAATGCATGATGGTTGCATGTAGTTGTGAGTGGAAGATGATGATGGTGGTTGAGTGTTCACTGGTAATGGTGTTGGTGTATTAGCAATTAATGCAAGAGGATCATGATTCTTTGCCAATCTTTCTTTCCTTACTTCATTAGCCTCAGCTTGGTTTTGCTTCAAAAAGTCATAGAGTTGATCATAATTCACCTTATGTAAGTCCTTTGTTTGATTGACAATTGTAACATAACGACCCCATTCTTCTGGAAGGTTATTGATGAATTTGATGTTTGTTGCAATTGGTCGAGGTGTCAACTTGTTTCTGATTAACTCATTCATCAAAGTGCAAAACCTGGTGTAGTATGATTCAATCTGTTCACCTTTAGTGGATGTGAAATTCTCCCATTCAGTAAGAAGTTTGTTCTCAACGTCTTGTTGTCCAATCTCTGTGCCATGACATATCCTTCTAACACGTTCCCACATATCATGAGCAGTTTCACAGCTGTCGACAGCAGCAAAGATCTCCCGTGGTAATCCAAGTTGGATTAAATGCATTGCCATATCATCGGCTTTGATCTGCGCCTTGTCTTCATCTGTGTAATCTGCTTCTGTTTGTACATGCACGAATGGATGAGTAGGAGGTGTTTCATTTGGATTACCTTCAATTTGAACATGTCTTGGCTGAAATGGACCTTTTTCTATGGATTTGATCATTAATTTTCCATTATCTTTAGTTTTGATGTAACGAAGCATGCGGCTTGTCCATGGAAGATATCCACCTTTTTTAAGCATTGGAGGTCGGTTTTCGGCACCGGCAGCATGAATGTCTTGTTGAGTTGCCATGATTTGAATTCAAAGTGAAACGTTGTTCTGAGGATCTTTTGAAAGATAACAAAGGTTGTTGTTGAAGATTAGATGTTTTGGTGAAGATGAAAGTTCGTTCTCGGTTGATCTGATTGATTTCGTAATTTCCCGCCAAAAATTGAGTATGAAAATTTTCCTCGCCCAAATTTGAAAATCACTAAGAAATACAATTCAAAGGTTACCCGAAAAATTTGAGATTTGAAAATTTTTCGCCAAATTTTACCGAAAATTTTTGAATTTTGGCCAAAAAAATTTGAATTTCGGGCCAAAATTTTCAACCTTATACCAAAATTTAAATCTCGCGTAAAAATTGAACGATTAGTCTCGTGTAAAAAATAAATTTTACTCAAATTTTCCCGCCAAAAATAAAATTTTTTTTTTTGGTTTTTTTTTTTTTTTTTTTTTGGTTTGGTCTAACTCGATAATACTTGAAAGATTGTTTTCAAACTCGATATGGTCACTTTGTCTTCTAACTCGATAAGTGCATGTATGGTTCCTAACTCGATAAGTCTTTAAGGTTTCTAACTCGATAGGTCTTTAGGGTTTCTAAGTCGATAAAACTTTAAGGTTGCTAACTCGATAGGTCTTAATACAAATCCAAACTCAATAAGGAATGTAACTCGATAAGTCTAGGTGAATCCCCTAACTCGATAAGGTAAGAAAATTTTGGCAGAGTATCCCCTTAGAAGGTAGCTACGCTGATCCTAACTCGATAAACAATTAGGAAATCAAGGCTAACTCGCCAAGCACCAAACTCGATAGATCACTTAACTCGATAGAAAACTTATTACCTCTAACTCGATAAGTATGACACCTAAGTCGATAGAAGAAACACCTAACTCGAAAGTATTTAAGCACCTAACTCGAAAACAATTAAGCACCTAACTCGAAACCAATTAAACACCTAACTCGAAAGTCTTTTTGGCACCTAACTCGAAAAAACCAAAGTGAACCCTAACTCGAAAAAAACACGATGAACAATAGCATTTTTTGTAAGAAAATCACTTTAAAACCAAGTTTTTCTACCAAATCAAACCTAAATCAACCTATATTATCCCTTGGCGATTGATACCACTTGCAGGACCGTAGAACAACCTTATCACTTGTGAATCAAGCCTAGATCTAGAGAGAGAAAGTAAGTAGAGAGAGAGAGTGGATGGGATCTCCTAGTGTGTGTAAATGAAAGACAATGTTATTACCTAAGAGAACCAACCTCACAAATGAGGTTTACAAGAGTATTTATACTTGAAGTCTAGGGCATCATCTATCTTATACATTATTACACTAATGGCCCTTAGACTTTTACAAAACATGAATAATACACATAAACTTCATCATAATGATATTCTAAAGCAACCTATAACTACACGTTAATGACCGACACTTTTTATAAATAAAAATACGATTTTAACAATTACGATATTGAACAATTACATATTGTAGTAGAGGACTTAACAAGGAAAACATAGCAATTTGAACCACCTAAAACGAGTATACGAGTCAAAAGTTATGACCATTTGAAGTTACCAAAACTTTACGGCAAAACTGCCAAAATACTTTCTGTGACAGAACATAAATCACGCAAAAAGAGGCCTTTTGCTCGGTTTCACGAAAAAGTTAATACACGAAAGTTGTCCAGAATCACGTTTTGTTCAAAAAACCAGGAGCACATCTCCAGAAAACCAACAACAAACGAGATTTTCTTCAATTTCTTAACAACTATTTTATATATATAAGTCACTATATAATTGTTATTGTTTAAAAAGACCAAGAGGTCTAATGACCTAGATTCAAGACCAAAACCATGGCTAGAGCCAAGGTTGAGTCTCAAGACCATGGAACAATGACCAAAGGTCATGGCAAGGCCATGACTAAATGACCATATAAACTTACTTAGGCGAAAACATGAGCTAAAGAGTTGGCGATAACTTAAACATACAATTTGGATCTACTTCATCTAAAGAACCATGAGATCTTACAAGTAATTGTCATACAAGATTTAATAAACTCATCCTAATAACAATCTTCATGTAAAAATAAACTTTCCTAAGTTTATTCAAATATTGGACATGTAACTTTTCGGATCAAAACTTATATATATATATATACTTTATCAAATACTACAATAGTAGGGAGCCTCATGTGAGGAGTTCATTAAGTAAGCCGTCGAGATGAGTTGTGGATTTATGAATTAAAGTGTCCTGGCTCCTCGAACGTTTACTACATGACTTCTGAATTATGTCGGCCCGAACGGTAGTAAGCGATATATAAACCATACATGTTTCATAAACCATTTATTTTCAAAGACTTATACTACACTAAGTACTACATCATGGACTAAATGCAAGACATATATAGGCAATTCTTCATATTCTTAGACATTATTCCAAACCTAAGTTGCAACAATTATTTTAGGTTGCTCGTAAAAGTTCTTACGGCATATCCATCATTCTCATTATACATCATCCAACTCACGGTGAGTTCATAGCCCCACTTTCCATTACTTAATTGTTTTACAAACCCTTGGGGGGAATACATGCTATTTTAAACCGAACACAATGCTTTTCAATTGTATGCTTTCCTGATTGTTTTATTATCACTAAGTACTATCCTTGCTAAAACCAATATCCCTTATTATGAACCATTTAATCACTAGTAATAGTGAGCGCGAATATTGTGAATAGGCCTACTGGGATTGACGAATCCCATTTGTATTGACTAAGTTCAAACAAATGCACTAATATTTGAGATTTAGATATGTTAGCAAAGTACCTACCGGGATAACTCCGCTGATTGATATTGGTACCCGTTAACGTTTTGGTGTCATAAGCTTAGTGTATAATACATTTTATGGGCGTATAATAACGTAGCCTACCTATTTTGTTTTTCAACCATGAGTATGAGTCTAATTAACTCATACTACCAACATATTGTGTTCAACCATTAAACAAACTCTATGAATATCACTCAACCTTTGTGTTGACCTTTTAAGCATGTATTTCAGGTCCATGATGATCAAGGATGGCACGGAAGGGCACGGATATTCAAAAGGGCTATAAATTTTATTATCATTCAAAAACTCATTTAATGTAAATTGTAAACATGGAACCATCTGGGACTTCATTTTGTAATCTCTGATATTTATATAATTTGAATGATAAATCCTTTAAAACGACTCAATTAGAGATCGTTTTCTATTATTGTGACTGTTGTGCCGTCGAGTAACACCCAGTTTGAATTCTGCTGCATCCATGAATTGGGGGTGTTACAGATTGGTACCAGAGCCATGGTTATAGAGAAACGGGTCTAATTGAGACCTAAACTATAACTACAATTACAAGCAAAAACATTTGTATAGCCTTCCGCTCTCCGTGTCTTCCATCCTCCAGACGATTATGGACTTATTAAGCATTTTATATTACACAAACATAATTGCATATTGATGTATGTACCCTTACCATAATTGAGCATTTCCCCGTAAGCATTTTATACTACATGAACATATTAGTATATTGATTTATACACACTTGTCATAATTTGAGCACTTCCCATAAACATTGAATTGTTTTAACATAGTAATTCTTTTCATAGAAATCATGTGCGTACCCACTTCTCCCGATTATGTGTCCACTCTACCTAATAACTTCCAAGTCTTACCACCCTCACCCGAGTTCGGATTTGACTTCATAAATGCCTTCGCTTCTGATGACGAAGAAGAATCTTTCGAAGATTCAACCGACGAAGAAGAGGAGGAACCAATGCCAAATAATGTTGCGTCGAACACTTCTAATTATTTTGAACAAAATTGGGTTGAGGCAGACTCCGAGGAGGATAATGAGTATGAATATGTACTAGCGCCATTACCACCACCATTATCACTTCCCTTTGATATCCCTACATGTGATGAATTGGATCACTCATTATGGATCATATCACGACCACCATTGATCCAACAAGAAAGTCAGCATGGAAACTACAGCCTTTCAAACTTCACCGACTCGTACCTCTATAACACACTAAACCAAGAAGTTGCCGATCAATCAGAGCTGCTCGGACCTTCTAACCCACAATAGACTTGTGCGATGATCCTAGTTATCCTTAGTACAACTGATTAGACTCAGTTAGTAAATGTTATGAAATCCATGTAATAACTAGCGATAGTAAAAACGTTGTAATTACTAAACTGAAAGTATCAGTTAGTAAATTTTGAAGAAGCTTGTAATAAGTTTCGATTTTGTAAATCAACCAACGTTGTATGAATAAAACTCTTGTTTTATACTATCATGTGTTATGCCTTTAAATCTTCAAACGTAATTATTCTATCATTTCCCATCAAAAATCATGCTTATTTCACAACTACTCTACTCACGACGTATCTTTTATATAATAGAATCATGGCGCCAACGAAGAAGACACCACCAGCAATGACTCAAGCTGATATTCGCAAACTAGTTAAAGATAGTGTAAATGCAGCACTCACAACTGAACTAGCACCCGTAGCTACAGAAGCTGCAACAGCCGCTATAGCTGCTGATGCTGCAGCAGCCGCTGAAGCCGCCACAGCTGCGGAAGTTGCTAGAGCTGCAGAAGCTGCCAGAATTGCCACAGCCACACTTAACACCAGAGGACCAAACCCAACTAGTCCTCCAGTGATAAATGTTGATTCGGTACCTAAGGGCTGCTCATTCATGTCCTATTTGAAATGCGAGCCCATAAAATTGAAGGGTACGGAAGGAGCCGTAGGTTTGACCCGCTGGTTTGAGAAAGCGGAGTCGGTATTTTTGGTCAGCAAATGTACTGAGAGTGATAAAGTTCAATATGCCACTAGTACACTGCTGAATGAAGCATTATCATGGTGGAATTCAATATCTCAACCAATGGGCATTGAAAATGCTTATAAGATTTCTTGGGATAACTTGAAGAAGATGATGATCAAAGAGTATTGCCCCCGCAGTGAAATGCAGAAGTTAGAAGTGGAATTTTGGGACCATGTTGTTAAAGGAAATGACATCATAACTTACAACCGTCGATTCCAAGAATTGAGGATTCTATGTCCAACAATGGTTTCAACCAAAGAGAAATTATTGGAACGATATATCTGGGGACTTCCACCAAGTATACAAGAGAATGTAACTTCAACCAATCCCAAGGAACTTGTTGAAGCTATGCGGATGTCTCGCAGCCTCATGGATCAAGTGGTGCGTACAGCAGAAACCCGAAGACAAAACTTCCACAACAACACCAACAACTCCAACTACCATAACAACAATAACAATAGGAACAACAACAAGCGACCATGGGATGGTAACCGTGGAGGTAACAGTAACAACAACAACAACCCAAATCAAAACAACAATTATCATAACCAGCAAAACAAAAGACAAGAAGCCGCAAGGGCTTATGTTGCTGCACCAGCCGGAGGTAAATACATTGGGACTCTACCACAATGTACCAAGTGCAACTACCAACATGAAGGTCCTTGCCCGGCCAAGTGCAACAATTGCCAAAAGCCAGGACATCTTGCCAAGGATTGTAGAAGAAATATTGTAGCTACTGGTAGCGATACACAACCGATAGTTATATGCTTCAGGTGTGGAGAAAGTGGACATTACAAGAACCGATGTCCCCAAAACCAAGGTCAACAAGTTGAAGACAACCAGGGGTGAGCATATATGATAAGAGGAGAAGGAGCTTATCAGAATCTCAACAACACTGCAGAACAATGAAGTTTAGAACTTAGCAGTCATATTTATTTATGCACTATGTTGTACTACGTGTATGTCATCCCTAGTAATGGGAGTTTTATGACTTAAGAATATTTACTGTTCAATAAACAACTCTTTGTGATAATTCTCATCTATTGTACTTTCTATCTCCAAACCAATTTGACTGATTAGTAGACTATTACCATTCTATAAGGTTTATCCACATATCCTATAAACCATTCAACAAATTTTACTTCAAGCTATTTTGCTACCACTTTATTGTTTCACATCATTTTACTCCAAGATATTCTACCACCATCTTAGAAAAATTACTTCATTGATACCTTCATATAAATTGATATCATATCTTCTTTACCCAGCTTCATCTCAAACTCATCAAACCAAAATGAAAGACACAAGCCTCGTTCGTCTTTTCACCATCATTATCTTCATAACCATTGCAACCACAAGCTCATTAATAGATCTTGATGCACTTTTAAAGCTCAAATCATCCTTAGTTACACCACAAGCACCCTCATCAGCTTTACAAGATTGAATACCATCTAAAAATTTTAAGAAACACAATACTACGTGACTAAACCGAACATCACATTATCGGTCCTAAATTATACATAGCATGATCACCTATGTCTAATTCAGGAGGGATCATGTAATGCTGGGAGCAGTCACCTGTATGTTTTCTTAGAAACAAACTTCTCACCTATAATCTTAAAACAAATTTCTTGTGAGTATAAGTGATTCATAAATATTCATACGATAGAGTACGACAATTAATCACTCTTACTCTACCTTTCCCACATAAAAGTAAACCTCATAATATGCCATACCCTGAAACGAAAAATCAAACTACATCACTTTAGTCCTCATAAGTAAACCACACCTCTTCATCGACACCAATCCAACATATAACACACATAGAACTTCGGGAAGAAGTTCCCCGTAAGGGGTAGAGACTGTAACAATTCACATTTTCAGGTTAACTACTATTCCCGAAAATTTCACTATTCATTTTTACTATTCACTTTTTACTATTCATTTTCCCGAAATTTGATTTTTATTTCATATTCTTGTATGATAAATCATTTCCATGACAAATTAAAAGTTTGACACTCATCAGATCATTTTCGCGAAAGTTATTAACGAATTACACGTTTTAGGGTAAAACGTCATTCAAAAATTCTACGCACAACGAAACTCGACCGCGTTAATTTTCCCCGTATCAGAAAAATGTTTGATACACTCATGATTTATTTGAGACTAAATCATGACTGAGAAAAACGTGACCAAATAAACCTTGGCCGTGAAAAACAGGAATTTCCATTTTTAAGCGTTTTTACTTAGCCGTAACCTTAGCCTATACCCGCACCGCGTTTCTAAGACGATTTGAGTTTTCACATTTTTGGAAAATGTCAACATATTTTTCCCTCCTCCTTTGACCAAAAATCATTCCTTGAATTTATAAATCATTCCTTGATTTTTAGGCTTATGGTTTTATGTCTAAAAGACATTTAATACCAACCGACACTAGACTGAGTCAAGTCTAAACATTATAAGTCATTTTAAATCATTATTATCACATTAGAAAAGTAACATTTTACTTTTCTCAATTTTACACAATATTCGTACGTTTTACGTATTACGCGTTTTAGACCCGTGTTTCCAGTTTTAGCAGGGTTTTAGCACCCCAATGGAACCTACCACTCATTTTATATTTTATTATGGAGTATAATGATATGTTTAACCATTCTTTCAAATTCCACATTTTTACGATACCCAGTTTTACGTTTTGAGGCTTAATCATTTACGGTTATCATTTCCCGGAGTCAAAACTCATCCAATACTTAGGATAATATCATCCAAGGCACACCTCACCCCCTCCCCCCTAGCTTGTGTGAACCGCCAATAGGTGGGGAGTCACCCTTGGTGTGGCTTGATCCTAAGCTAAGTAACCTTGGATGTATTACAAGTGTAAAACTTGCCATGAAAGTGTTGACTAGTCATATAAACTAACCTCCTCAAGACCCTATAAAAGCCCCCCTCCCCCTCCTTTGTACGCCACACATCACACACACAAACACCATAACCTTAGCTCATTTACTTCCAATTTCAAGGAAGATTCAAGTACTTCATCAACATGGAAACCCTAGCTTGGTTTCAGGTAATCAAAATACTTCCAAACATTATAAACTTTGGTGATTTCTCTTGAGTTTGGATCTACTCAAGTCACCTCAACTTTCATCATCTCTCTTTCAAGAATACAAGGGTAGAAAGATTGCATGAAGTGAAGTAGGGTGAAGCTTGAGTCTATCAAAGTCCTTACCTTACATGTTAACTTCCTTTCTTAATTGAAAGCCAAAACTTGTAACCAAACCCTAACATAATTCTTGTTAAATATCATATTCATGTTATTTACATATCATTCATACTATATTTTGTCTTGTGATCATGTCCATGATGTATAAAAATGGGTAAAACAAGTTATTGTAAATGATTGTTAACTTATGTTATTTAAACAAGTAAACTAGTGACTTTCTTGGTGAAATCTGATAAAAATGGTATAATTATGATATTGAACAATTACATGTTGTAGTAGAGGACTTAACAAGGAAAACATAGCAATTTGAACCACCTAAAACGAGTATATGAGTCAAAAGTTATGACCATTTGAAGTTACCAAAACTTTACGGCAAAACTGCCAAAATACTTTCTGTGACAGAACATAAATTACGCAAAAAGATGCCCCTCTGTTCCGTTTCACAAAAAAGTTAAATCATGAAAGTTGTCCGGAATCACGTTTTCTTCAAAAACTCAGGAGCACGTCTCCAGAAAACCAATAACGAATGAGATTTTCTTCAATTTCTTAACAGCTATTTTATATATATAAGTCACTATATAATTGTTATCGTTTAAAAAGACCAAGAGGTCTAATGACCTAGATTCAAGACTACAACCATGGCTAGAGCCAAGGTTGAGTCTCAAGACCATGGAACAATGACCAAAGGTCATGGCGAGGCCATGACTAAATGACCATATATACTTACTTAGGCGAAAACATGAGCTAAAGAGTTGGCGATAACTTAAACATACAATTTGGATCTACTTCATCTAAAGAACCATGAGATCTTACAAGTAATTGTCATACAAGATTTAAGAAACTCATCCTAATAACAATCTTCATGTAAAAATAAACTTTCCTAAGTTTATTCAAATATTGGACATGTAACTTTTCGGATCAAAACTTATATATATACATACTTTATCAAATACTACAATAGTAGGGAGCCTCATGTGAGGAGTTCATTAAGTAAGCCGTTGAGATGAGTTGTGGATTTACGAATTAAAGTGTCCTGGCTCCTCGAACGTTTACTACATGACTTCTGAATTATGTCGGCCCAAACGGTAGTAAGCGATATATAAACCATACATGTTTCATAAACCATTTCTTTTCAAAGACTTATACTACACTAAGTACTACATCATGGACTAAATGCAAGACATATATAGGCAATTCTTCATATTCTTAGACATTATTCCAAACCTAGGTTGAAACAATTACTCTAGGTTGCTCGTAAAAGGTCTCACGGCATATCCATCATTCTCATTATACATCATCCAACTCACAGTGAGTTCATAGCCCCACTTTCCATTACTTAATTGTTTTACAAACCCTTGGGGGGAATACATGCTATTTTAAACTGAACACAATGCTTTTCAATTGTATGCTTGCCTGATTGTTTTATTATCACTAAGTACTATCCTTGCTAAAACCAATATCCCTTATTGTGAACCATTTAATCACTAGTAATAGTGAGCGCGAATATTGTGAATAGGCCTATTGGGATTGACGAATCCCATTTGTATTGACTAAGTTCAAACAAGTGCACTAATATTTAAGATTTAGGTATGTTAGGAAAGTACCTACCGGGATAACTCCGCCGATTGATATTGGTACCCGTTAACGTTTTGGTGTCATAAGCTTAGTGTATAATACATTTTATGGGCGTATAATAACGTAGCCTATCTGTTTTATTTTCCAACCATGAGTATGAGTCTAATTAACTCATACTACCAACATATTGTGTTCAACCATTAAACAAACTCTATGAATATCACTCAACCTTTGTGTTGACCTCTTAAGCATGTATTTCAGGTCCATGATGATCAAGGATGGCACGATAGGGCACGAATATTCAAAAGGGCTATAAATTTTATTATCATTCAAAAACTCATTTAATGTAAATTGTAAACATGGAACCATCTGGGACCTCATTTTGTAATCTCTGATATTTATATAATTTGAATGATAAATCCTTTAAAACGACTCAATTAGAGATCGTTTTCTATTATTGTGACTGTTGTGCCGTCGAGTAACACCCAGTTTGAATTCCGCTGCATCCGTGAATTGGGGGTGTTTCAACGGCAATTAGACCCGATATTATGTTTAGTGTTTGCCTTTGTGCTCGATTTCAAGAGGATCCCAAAACCTCTCACCTAGAAGTGATTAAGCGTATCTTCCGATACATTAAAGACACTATACACTTAGGATTATGGTATCCTACGGGATCCGGTATAGAAACCATTGTCTATGCGGATTCAGATCATGCAGGAGACTACGTGGACCGAAAGAGCACTAGCGGTATTTGCACGTTCATGGGATGTTGCCTAACATCTTGGTTTTCCAAGAAGCAAACCGCTCTTGCTATTTCGACCACCGAAGCGGAATATGTAAGCACTGGAAAGGCATGTCAACAAGCACTATGGATGAAACAAGCTCTCGTAGACTATGGTGTTAGGTTAGAAATTATTTCTATAATGTGTGACAATAAAGGTGCTATAGATTTAAGTAAGAATCCTGTTCAACACTCTAGGACTAAACATATAGAAATACGTCACCACTTCCTGAGGGATAACGTACAAAAAAGTAATATATCTATAGAAAATATTGCATCGGAAGATAATATTGCGGATATATTCACTAAACCCCTTAAGCGTAAACTATTTAACCACTTGCGTTTAGGATTAGGTATGATGGAGCAAATTGACTAAATTCTATTGCATTTTCGTTAATCACTTATTGCATAAAATTTCTTTCTTTTCTTTTCTTCGTTTCTGAATCTAGGAATCTATTTCACACAAAATTGAAGATTGGGAAAACTACATTGCATAAACATTTTTATAAAACCCAATCTATTTTATTTAAAACAATTCTCACTTCTAGGAACACATAAAAATCATTTCTTCTTGCATTGTTGAATAATGCTAAAAACGTTTTTTAAAATCATGCATGAAATTTCACATGAATTGTCAAAATATATAATCTAATATATATCTTTGACATTCATGGGTTAAGCAAATCGAATCAAGGAGAATTTGGATTGCCTCTTAGGATATCTTAATCTTTGTATTAGGAGTCGAAGCAATCACATCTCCACATTTGTTGCATATAGGCACACACTAGAACAAAGTCAAGAATTACATTGTCACATTTGTTCCATTATTAGTTTCTCAATCACTAGGTGCCTTTGCCCTTACACTAAGTTAGTTGTCTTAGGAAGAATGTATTGCTTATTTGATCTATTACATTATTGTTTTTGCATGCATGCTTAGTTGAAATTATATTATATGCTTATTTGCCTACATATATATTTTTCATGCATATTTCATTAAGATGATACATGCATAGTTACCTAAAGAGATGGACTTGCCCGAAACAAAACCTCAAAACAAACATCTTTCTGGAAGAATTTCTGCCAAAAACCCTTTTCTAGCAATCTGAGAACCAAGCCCTGGGCGGCCCCCATAATTATAAAGGGCGGCCCCCTTAAAATTAAAGGGGTCGGCCATTAATTAAGGGGGCCGGCCACCTGAAGGTCGAGGTTCACTATTTGCTTTCTACTTTTTAGCCTATTTCACCCTATTTTGATTCTCCACATCCCTAAATTCACAAACACATTTTGTCAAGCAAATCCACCACATATTATCCTTCCATAAACACATAATCATCACACTATAAATACCTTTCTTCATCACAAATCATTACTCAACCCATCATGACTTCTCCCAACAAACCAAAATCAAAAGCCTCAAGGCTAGCAAGGGTGACTGAAAAGCCCGTTTGGTGAAAGAAAACAAGCCCTCGAAACAAATCCATCACAACCAACGAAGTTGGTAATCAACCAACACCTCCAAACACTTACTTTCCCAACTACACTCCAAACCTAAAAGGACATTCCTTTGAACCACTTTACAAACCATACAACATTGGCCAAACATCCAACTTCATCCCAAGCTACACATCTCAACCTTCATCCAACTACAATGATCCACATCATTCTGGTCAATCATCAAACTACACCTCTAGTAACTTCACTTACAATTACACAACCCCAATTCATCCACCTCCACCATATGATTCACATCACATTACCACGGTAAAGCAAAAATTCCGTGAAGAAATCAACCAAATCCATGATCTTCGTGATCTTAATGCTATGCATCTTGCTCAATGCAACTTGCGCAAGCCTCCTTTCTCTCAATACTCAAATTGCTTACCTCACTCCCTAAACTTGGATCAAGTCATCAACCACACCCACTATTGTCCTTGTTGCTACTTTCTACAAAAACAAATCCTTGACCTAAGTGAAGATATCTCGTGGATCGAATATCTCCTCACTCATACTCATCCTATACCTCTACTAATTCGGTACAACATCCCTAGATCCACTCCTTCCACTCCATACCCTTCACCATCATACCACTAAATGCAATCACCATGCTTCCATCTCCAAATAAAACCATCACAAACCTTTTGTACCCCAAGTAAGTCCAAGAGACCTCAAGTTGGCAACTTACTATTATCTATTGTAGTATGCTAGAAAAGCATATATGTATGCTTTTGTACCAAAGATTATGTTTTCAACATAATCTATTTTCAATAATTAATGAATGCTTCTTGTGTCTTAATATTTTCATGCATTCTTATTAGTTCTTTTATATATTTGTTCCATGGATCACATATATATTGCTTGTACTATAAATATTTTTGCATCCATTCCATATCTCGATTTCTCTTATGACCTTAAAACGAGGGGGAGTATACGTCAAGGGGGAGTTCTACATTCATCGGGATAACCTTTTTGATGCTAACAAAAAGGGGTAGAAATGATATAAATTCACTAAATACTTGTATATATCTTAATTTTTAATTTAATGAGTTTAGATTTTGTAATCATCAAAAAGGGGGAGATTGTTGATATAAATAATGCATAAAAATGTTATTAATATTTCTCGATATCCCTACGTTTTGACGATCACAAAATGTAAAATCATTAAACGTAAAATCATTACGTAAACAAGTATTTAGTTACAAATATCATTCAATCCAACTAAATCACTTAAGGTGTGAATAAAAAAATATCTAATACATTTTATGATCAAAGGAAATTCTATTTAGACACTACAAATTTTATAAAATGTTACAAACATTTTATATATTTTAGAAAAACACTTTTGGTAATTAAAGAAAAATGTTTAATTCATAATAAATATATGAATTCAAATTTTTAGCAAAATCAGATAGATTTTCACCAAATAAACTTTCACCAGAAAAAGACAAAGAAATTGGCCGTTACAGGTGGGCGGCCCCCTTAAATACTGGTTCACTTCTGCAATTTTTCCTCACTTTTTGCACGAAAATTTTCAGCCCCAATCCTTTCCAAACACACTTCTAAAACCTTTGATCATAAGTTTATTAGTCTTTCTTTCAAGTGATTCAATCCCTCACCACTCAAAGTGCAAGAGTAGAATACTTCTTCAACATCGAGTTAAGAAGTATTGTAGATTTATGTATATAGTCTTGTAGTTGTGTAAATTATTTGTTAAGGTGTAGAGTGTTTATAATAGGTAGATCTAGGTATGTTAGTAGTGAAGAGAAGTAGTGAAATAGAAGTAGTGTTGTGAAGAGGAAGTAGTGAACTAGTGTGAAGGTGTGAAATTGTAGTGGTGTGTAAAAGTCGTGAGAAGTTGTGAAGAGTCGTGAGATTGGCTCTAGCGACTATTAGAACTCGACATTTAGCTTAGTGTCATTAATTGGTGTAAGCAAAAGTTGTGTAAGGTTTCTCCGCCAAAGGGAGCTTGTTGACATAGTGAAGAAAACTCTCGAGTTAGGTGCTCGGGGAGTAGAGTATGGCGAAGAGGAGCTTCGTAGCCGAACCACTATAAATCCTTTGTCTTGTGGTGCGATCTTTCCATCTCTATCTCTTTATTTACTTATCTATATTGTTATTGCTTACTTTCTTATATTAGTATTCACAAGTGTGCATGTATTGATCTCACATAAAACTAGAATCGAAGATTTTGTAAACAAAGTTTTTATAAATTTAAAAACGAGTAAAACTGTTCAACCCCCCCCCCCCTTCTAGTTTTTCACACTATTAAAAGTGAAATAGATTCTATTTTACAAAGTCATACTTGGGAGCTCGTGGATTTACTGCCTGGTTGTAAACCACTAGGCTATAAATGGATCTTCAAGAAGAAGATGAAAGTCGATGGCACCATTGACAAGTACAAAGCAAGACTTGTAATCAAAGGATTTAGACAGCAAGAAGATCTAGATTACTTTGATACATATTCGCATGTTTCGCGAATAACATCGATCAGGATGGTACTTGCTATTGTCGCTTTAAGAAATTTGAAAATTCACCAAATGGATGTGAAAATGGATTTTCTAAATGGGGATTTAGAAGAAGAAATCTACATGAACCAACCTGAGGGTTTCGAAGCTCCTGGATAAGAGAACAAAGTTTGTAGACTTGTTAAGTCATTATATGGCTTAAAGCAAGCTCCCAAACAATGGCATCAAAATTTGACCACGCCATGCTAGAGAGTGGATTCAAAATTAATGCATGCGACAAGTGTGTTTATGTAAAAGACACAAGTAGTGGATATGTAATCTTTTGTTTATATGTTGATGATATGCTTATCGTTGGCAGTAATCACAAGATGATCAAATCTACTAAAGACATGTTGAAATCAAAGTTTGACATGAACGATATGGGTTTGGTTGATGTGATCCTTGGAATAAAGGTCATATGAACTAAAAATGGACTTGTGTTGAGTCAAGCACATTACGTGGACAAAATTATGAATACTCATAATGCGGGGGATTCTGGCAGCTAGAACTCCAATTGATACCAGTAAGCATCTATCTAAAAATAGAGGCATATGTGTTGCCCAATTACAGTATTCAAGAATTATTGGCATGTTAATGTACTTGATGACAAGTACCCAACCTGACTTAGCATATGCTGTTAGCAGGCTAAGTAGGTATACTAGTAATCAAAGCTATGCACATTGGGGAGCTATGACTAGGGTACTTCATTATTTGAGATACAGTCGCAATTATGGACTGCATTATGAAAGATATCTAGCTGTTATAGAAGGATACAATGATGCAAATTGGATATCTGACATAAAGGATTCTAGATCGACTAGTGGATACGTGTTTACACTAGGAGGGGTAGCTATATCTTGGAAGTCTTCTAAGCAAACTGTTATAGCTAAGTCCACGATGGAATCAGAATTTATCGCGTTAGATAAATGCGGACAAGAGGCGGAATAGCTACGTCAATTCGTAGAGGACATACCAAGGTGGCCTAAACCGGTAACGGACATTAGTATACATTGTGATAGTCAATTGGCAATTGGCAGAGCTTATAGCATAATGTATAATGGAAAATCTAGATATATCCGTCGTCGACATAATTCAATACGACAACTACTCTCAACAGGATTTATCTCAATTGACTATGTGAAGTCAAAGGATAACATAGCGGATCCGCTTACGAAAGGCTTAAGAAGAGAGTTAGTTAGTAAGTCGTCTAAAGGAATGAGACTAAAGCCCTTGAAGGAATGAGTTTCTATGAAGGAAAACCTAACCTGGTTGACTGGAGATCCCAAGATCAGGGTTCAATAGGACAACCTAATCATAGAAATGTGGGGGAAGTCAGGTCAATGTGGGGGAGTTACTAAATGTTGTGACTTCTTAGTCCATTCCTATAAATAATGTGACTTGTTGAGAGGTTAAACATATGCTTTAATGATTCAGGATGAAATCATAAAGCGTAATTATTCAAGATGAAATCACAAAACATATGTTGTTAATGATTGAAGATGAAATCACCTATGTGAGAGAGTCGCTTCAAAGGGAATTGTGGGGGGCTTAATTTCTAAGAGCTCTTGAAGAACCAGGCTAGTATTCATAGCCATAAAGGATACGACTATGAGGACTTGATAATGTCAAGGAGAGTCTTGTGTGAAGTGAAATGTCGTCTATGTAAACAGAGGCTGAGTTCAAGGACATCGCATCTACTCAGATCTAGGAGACTAAGTGCATCTCACAAGGGAAGGTTCAAAGGGTTATACCTACCTATCCTATGCAAGACTTAACCGCAGAAATTTCGCTGAAACTTTCGTGTGTTTTTGACCTATCTCCATTCATGTGGGGGATTGTTGGAAAAAATGAGTTTTGCAAAGTGGTTTTTTACAAACTTTGGACATTATTTAATATATGTATAAGTTACATATATTTGTGTTGGTTGGGTGCATTTTTTTCTCCTCAAAGAGAGCTTCAAAACAAGCTAAAGTATGTCCAAAATGCAGTAAAAATGAATGAGATATCGTGTCTCAAAGTGGAACACAAAGTATGGAAAGTAGCAATATCCCACATCGCCTAAAGAATGAAATGAAAGCATGTATATATTTAAATATTTGTATTGGCTTTGAAATTCCTTTAGGTGAGCTATGCTCCTACTCCTATGTGCGCGTGCATAGGGGGGTGCATATTGTGGGATTTCTGGGCCAAAATTGGTTTGAAGCTTCAAAACTCATAGAAGCCCGCGCGACCTGCGGACACGAATACAGCTTCGAATCCTCGCATACGTGCGTATCTTTTTGCTGCCAGTTCAGGTTATTCTTTTCCAAGTATTCTATTAATATTCTGAAAATCTATTTTAGAAATAGATTTTAACTTAATGGACAAGTTATACAGAATAATGTTTGTGTAATACATTATACAAAAATCTATTTTTTATTATAACAGATTTCGTTTATTATGACTAATATTTAGTCTTGGAGAACAAGACATACTTATGCTATAAATATTGTCATATTCTCGTCAGTTTTGATACAAAAAACGTAGCTCCAAAGAAACAATATTCCAGCAATCTCTTCAATCAGAAACACTAAGCTTTCCGTGATCTTTTAGGCAAGTTCGTCAGGTCCGGCGTACAACAGCTTTGGACGTTGTACCCTGGGAAACAGACAGAGAATCTGTTTTAAGATAATCGTGTTTAACACGAGCCTTGTTCCACGACCTTTACTGCTTTATTTATTTTCTTTTGAATAGTGTCTGTCTTCTACTTCTACACCATTCTGTCTGTATTTTAATTTCTGTTATTTACTTATTGTAATCTGACTTATTGTAATCTAATTTAAGAGGATGACCATCATCATCCATAAGAGTAGCTTTCCCATCAATAATTAGCTTTTCAAGCTTCCCAATTTTCTCAACAATAGGAGTAGGATAAGGAATATCACTATCATCAGTATTATCCATAGAAAATGGGTTTGATGTAGCAACTGTCGTCCCATTCGTACTTACCTCATTATTAATTTTCTCCTTATTAGCATCCGGCTTATTTGACATAGCTACATACACCTGCTTAGGCTTAGAAGGCCTAAAATTAACCCCTTTACCAACATCAATGCCATGAAACGGCTGTTTCTGCGGCATTTGAATGCCAACCTTTTTCCCTTTAGCCTTAGGATTTTGTACCTCTCTGAAACCATCATCCGTTGTTTCCATAGTAGTAGAAGCTTCTGTTGCCATATTAATGTCATTTCGAACCGCCTTCTTAACACATTTAAGATAACTGATAAAGTCATGGCCAAACACTATCCAATCCTCACAATGAGGAGGCTTCCATTCATATTCGACCTATATGGAAAGTATTATTATAGCTCAAATACAATTCTTGTAATTGTGATATGAAAACACCCTCGAGTTTATAAAACTAATGCATACCTAAAAACTCATAATCACCCAACACCAATTAGCGATATATTAACGTATAGCGTGAATGAATTGCTTAATGACCAATAAAAGCTCATTCTTATACGGGTATGTGCACTTCACTAAAATATCTCTAGGATAATAATTAGCATCCTGGAGAAGAATTAAATATGTCACTAATATATGTTGCATACAAATCCCCCTAAATATTGACGGTATTGTAACATATTTTTGTGGATTGTAAAATTGCTAATTCAGTTTAGAATTGGGTTTTCAAATGGTGGCCTTCGATGACTGCCCAAAATCTCACACTTGTCTCATCTCATGGGCCGACTCCCAAGTGTTGCTTTGACGCGTTTATCCAAACGACGTTGTGGCTGCTTTGGAAATTCCTAAACGAGACTTGTTTTAGCATTAAATATCCGAGTAAATGAAGTGGGATCACAAGACCTCACAAAAGGTTTTACTTCTCAAGGGATCTTGAGAAGCTTGCAATCCTCCGGGCAGTGTGCCTGACCGTTGTAGTGTAGTATATGGTAGGTCCGGGGGATTGATCGTTCTCTAGGGGAATAGTGTCATTAGGATTGAGATGTAGGTTAACTAGGTCTAAAGGTGAGGGATGAATCTTTTTGTATTTTAATATTTTATGAAAGCAGTAAAATCTATGGTATTGGAAGAGTGGGCGGAATTAGTTGCTAGCCAATTAACCCAAAATTACTAATTAAACAAAATAAAATAAAATAACAAGAAAGATAAATGTGGTGGGTTACTTATAAGAGACAAATGTGTTTACTTAGATTTCACTACTCCCTAGTTATCTCTAATTGGTATACTGATTTGTTACAATTGTTTGATCGAAGGATTGTATTCCTTAATACTGGTCGTGGGGGCGCGTATGTCCTTCCCCAACTCTATGAGTATCTATTGATGAAGCGAAAAGTGTACTCCTTTTGGGGGGTCATTTAAGGCCAAAGTAGAGATTATTTTATCAAATATTGTCCTAAATCGTTCCTTTTGTCATTTTAGTTACTTTTGAGAGGAATTTTATAAAAGGAACAATTTTGGACATTTTTGGAGCGAAAAAGTGTAGAAAACGACAAAGTCTCAAAAGCATGCTAGAAATTGCCTTTGACGACATCACAAGTTGTTAGTGACGGCATCATGAGTTGACAAAAGGGTGGATAAATCAACTACACGTGACGGCGTCATGTACAAAAATTCCAAGGCCATCAAGAGTTATCATAAAGAGTGACGGCCCAGAACCCGTACACAGTGATGGCGTCAGAAGTGGATCTAGGCAATACGAGTTTAATTTGGCGGCGATTTGACGGCGTTAGACTTAACTCTTGACGCCGTCAGATTACAAAATCTATATATAGTTTTCTAGTTTTCATTCATTGTGTGCAACTTTGAGGGAATAAAACCCTAGATGAATTTTCCAGCTATTTGAAGGGTTTCAACCCTTTGTTTCTTCCATTTTCAATTAAAGATAAGTACTTTACCAAACCATTCAATATGTCTATGTGTTGTTTGATTATATCTTACGCTTGTTTTCTCTTTAACATGCTAGGCTAGGTTTCTTTCGTGTTTGCTTGATGTATTGAAACCTAGATGTTAATTATTGGTTGATGGTTTATTTATAATTGTTGTGGACGAATGAATTCGATGTTAGGCTTAAGAAAACTGGCAGACTTCCAATTGGTAACTTGCTTGAACGTCTTAAGAAACATGATCGGAGGTGTACTACGATTATTTGGTTATATTTAATGCATAGGTAACTTCCAGGGATACCATGTTAGGAGCTTTTAGTCGGCTCGACATAGGATTGAGGTTGAAGCTAATCAACCGGTAAAAGATATCTAGGGAGTAATGAAATCTAAGTAAACACACTTTCTCTCATTATTGTTTATACCAATTAGTTTAAGTTTATTTTATTTTATTTTGATTGCATCTCTAGTTAATTGGGTTAGTTGACTAGCAACTAATTCCGCCCACTCCTTCAAAACCCGAGATTTTACTTGTTTTTCTTAAAATATAAAAATACAAAAAGAATCATCCCTCACCCCTAGACCTAGTTTAGTAGAATTTTAACCCTAGCGAACATTATTCCTAGAGTTGAACGATCAATCCCCCGGTACTTGTCACTATACTATACTACAACGAATAGGTACACTGCCTGGTGAGGATTGCAAGCTTCTCAAGATCCCTTGAGAGGTAAAACCTTTTGCGAGGGCGCAATTCCACGCATCAAGTTTTTGGCGCCGTTGCCGGGGAATAGTTATTGTCTAAGTTAGAATTTCTTTTTATTAGGTCTACTTGCTAGATTCCTTTCTAGTAAGATTTTTATTTTATTTTTATAGGTTTCTTTAGTCTATCTTATTTCTTCATTCCTTTGTTCGTAACCTTTGCCATCCGCCATCATGGAAGGTGGTAATCTCTTAGATCCCATCAACCCACTACAACAAAACCACCCACAAAACCCACCACTAGCAAACCAACCTCCTAGAACCCGAACTTTAGGAGAGTACTCCCGTCCTAGCCACCAAGGCTAACGAAACACCATTGAGCTCACTCAAGGAGCTAATGTGTCTCCCTTGCGATCCAACACCATCTGGTTGGTGCAAAGCGGATGTGCATTCCATGGACTTCAACCCGAAGATCCTAATCAACATCTCAAGGATTTCCTCAAAATAGTAGATTCCATAGACCTTGATGTTGTAACTCGAGAGACGACCCAATTGCGTCTCTTCACATTCTCTCTACGTGACCAAGCTAGTCAATGGCTTGAGCGTTTACCCGCGGGATCCATCACCTGTTGGGATGATCTCACAACTCGTTTTCTTGCTCAATTTTTCCCACCGGGGAGAACTACTAAGCTTAGAAATGATATCTTGATGTTCCAACAACGTCAAGGTGAAACTCTCTATGAAGCATGGACTCGTTTCAAGGACTTATTCCAAAAAGTCCCTCATCATGGCATAGATCTTTGGCTCCAAGTCCAAATTTTCTATGACCATATCGATCTCTCCACAAGGCGAACCATTGACCAATCGGCCGATGGCAAGCTTCATGATCTAAGTGCGGAAGAATCATGGGAACACATAGAAGATCTTGCTCTCTATGACAACGAAAGTTGGAATGATCCCCGTGATTTGAACAAAACGGTCAAGGCAATATCTTTGCCTTCGAACAATTCAAGCACTCCCGACCGTAGGATCATGGAACTTGAAGACCAAGTCAAGTTTCTCATGAAATCCTACGAAGCTCCTAAACCTTCAAGCCAAGTGAACAAAATCACTTCTTCATGCGAATTATGTAGTGGTCCCCACGACACTCGTGATTGCATGGAACTCCCCGAACAAGCTTTCACGGATTACGCATCCTCGCGTACCGACAGAGCGGGAGACAAGTGGTACACTTTCAAACCCGAGCAAAACCCTTACGGTGATTCATATAACCCCTCTTGGAAAAATCACCCGAACCTTAGGTTGAAACAAAACCCAAGTATGCCCCAAAATAATTCTTCCACTCCACCTAATCGATTCCAACCAAACGGTTCACCCTCTGTCCGTACTTCAACAACAATCCTTCCAACAACTATGGTAGTACCAATAATCTTGAATGATTGATGTCCAAATTTATGGCATCTCAAGAGGCCCGCATAGCTAAGTTTAAATCCGAATTCAATCAACAACAAGCGGAGATGACCAATAAAATTGAAAACTTGTTGAAAGCTCTCAACAACCAAGTGCTAACTACACCAAAGATGGACACTAGGGACACTAGTAGCGGAACCCAAATTAAGGACCCCTCATCATCTAAACACGTCGATAATAATAAGGAAGGAAGTGATACGGATGAGATTAAGGAAGTTGTAGAGAAAAAGGAAGAGGAAGTTGAGGAAATAGAAAATGTAGAGGAATACTTTGATAAGTTACCCACCAAGGAAGAACGGGAATACCATAAGGATCTATTCGATGACCCCGAGACACCATACATCCTTGGTTCACCAATCATAAAAGTGGGTGATCCCTCTAACATCAACATACCATGCAACATTAGGCATATGCATGTATGGAAAGCCTACATCGATCTTAGATATCCCATAAAAATTATGACTAGGACCCATTACAATTAGGTAATGAAGAAGCAACTTGGATATAGGATGATGCCCAACACGAGTTGGATGAGTAACTTTGTGGGAAGAGTGAAAGGATTGCACGTCTTTGTAGGAAATTTCACTTATGTTACCAATTTTGTGATTGTAGAGGATATTCGTCCGGTAATAGATGGTTGCCTAAGTCAATTTGTGTTCGGAAAGCCGTTTGTTGAGGCTTCTAAGATGAATTATGACCAATCTCTACGGATAGTTAGGTTTAAGGATGAGAATGATGAGATAGCTTACCAAATGCCCTATAAGATTAACAATTTTGTCTTTTATCAAACATCGAAAAGGAACACAAGCAAGCAGTCTACTATAGGAGTGTTAGGATAGACGTAGAGGAGTAGACTATGTTATGAATAAGATATTTGGTTTTTACAAGGAATGCTTGCAACTAGGTCCAGAATACAAAACCAAGATCGAGGATGACCTAGGTACCGAAACCGATAACGAGGTCACGTAATAGCCCATGACTTTGAGTCTAGCTACAAGACTCATAAATAAAGAAAAGCGCTTCTTGGGAGGCAACCCATGTTTTAGTTGTTTTGTTTGTTTGATTGTTTGTTTGTTTGATTTTATTTGTTTCCGTGTGCATGCTTTATTTTTATTGTTTGTGGATCATGTTTCAAAATAAATTGTGAAAATGCTTTACTTTGTTGTTTGTCTTAACTTCATAAAAGGTATTTCGCAAAAGCTAAGTGTAAGGGAAACCTAAATTTGTTTTTAAGAACGGAAATTGAACATGAACCACAACAATATTAAATGAACATGTATATTAGTATTTGTTTGAGTCAAATGCTTGTATCGAGTCATAATGATGTTTTGCAGGAAATTCCAGGAATTAAGGCATAAGTTTTTCCAGAAACTTAACATGAGATTTCTGTCAGAACACTCTGACGACGTCAGGATTAACACCTGACGGCGTCAGGTGTAAAATTCTGGAAATTTTACAAGTTTTGTTTTTCTAACGGAGTCTTAAAGTTTTTGTTAACTCTTTAGTTTTATAAATTCCGGGAAATCTGCAAACATTCATTCCACAAGCATTATATCCTTATATATATAGATTGCCGCCGATTTTACGCGAGGTTGCTATGATTGTTTTCTCAGGTTTAACATGTTATATTGGACAAGAAGATGATTTATTATTTCGGAATGGAAGCTTTCAACGTTCATTTTATTGGAGGAGGATTTAACCATGTTATCCATTTATCCACATTTGAACGAATCAAGGAGGTATTTGTTTTCATTATTTTACCTTATTTAGTTTTACATCTTTTTATTGAACATTGGGGACAATGTTCAGCTTAAGTATAGGGGGAGGGTAAATGATGATACTTTAGAGAATACAATTACGCTTGAGTTTGTTTGTTCAATAGTAGGTGTGTAATAAAACTAAGAGAAATACTTGTTAGTGTAATTTTAGCACCAAATTTAAAATTTTTTACAACACTTAGGAGTGAATGTTTAGCCTTAATGAGCGTCTCATGGATAAGAGTTGTATAACTAGCACAAAAACCATACCACTCAAAAAAAATTTCCACCCAAATATGTGAGGTTCGCCTTTAGATTTGTTAGGAAAAGCATTCATTATTAGTGTTTATGAGTGTACCGGTAGTACTTAGATTTTAGAACTTGCGTTAGTGATGCATCCCGAGACCGCTAGTGAGACTACATTCATGTAGTAGGATTTACTACATGATAAGAGGCATTAGGATCACTCTTGTGTTAAACCCGTATCATAATTACTTGACCATTTAAGTCAATTACCTTGACTAGTAAAGTCAATTAATTTCTCCCACTCCTTTGCGTTGTACTCATTTTTAGTACACGATACCCCTAGTACACCCCTCCGAGCCTATCTTTTTCATTTCTAACTTTAAGCATTTTACTTAAAAGAAGAATTTGTTAACAATCCACCCCAAATGTACTCCTAAATCGCCTTAGCCTTCCGTGTATGCACTCATATTTAGTGCATTATTGTTATATGTTCAAACCCTTAGTTAATTGTCTAATTGATTACATGGTTGCTAAGTCGGGTCATATCTTGTACATATTGTTTTGGGACGATTGGGACTCATGGGTAAAGTACTATTATTATGGAGTAATGGGGAAGAACATCATATATTACTCCCATATGTGCGTTAATCATAAAAAGTACTCCAAGTGTTTTGATTATCTTAATTTGAGTCATTAGAATAGTTAATTGTAAAATATGTAAAAGTTCAAGTGTAAGGGGAATGCAAATCCCCTATGATGTAATATTTTGGATGGTAGGGTAAGAGTGTATGCACACAAAAAAATAGAAAAAGAGAAAAAAGATACGGACTACCATCCCGTTTCCTTTATGTTTATTTTAAGTTTTTGTTATTTTTGATTTATTAGCTTAAGTCGAGTCGAGTCTTGGCTTAGCAACGCCACATTGTACATGTAATTGACCAAGATGATTAACTCGCCACCAGTAAATATTGCCTTTATCCAACAAAACCGTGTTTATCCTATCCCTACACCTCATGTTATAACCCTTTTAAAAGACCTTTTTTATGGCTTATCCTAGGTGCTTACGCCAAGTGGTGGAGGTTTGATCCTTTCCCAAGACTATGGTAATCTATTTTCTATGACAGGTAGTGAGAGATGTTTTCCATTTCTTTATTGTGATATATACTTTATTACACCCGAGAGATGTGAGTATCTAAACACTATTTGTGAGGTGCTAGTGTATAATTTCCGTGCTTGTTTTTGGTTGACGTGGAACGATTATTTGTTGTAATTACTTTTATCTTAGTGTTAAATGACCCACTAACTTGTATTTTGATTAGAATAAAAGCGCATTTGCTTGAGGACAAGCAAATCTCAAATATTGCCCTAAGTCGTTCCTTTTGTCATTTTAGATACTTTTGAGAGGAATTTTACAAAAGGAAGCATTTTGGACGTTTTTGGAGCGAAAAATGCAGAAAACGACAAAGTCTCAAAAGCATGCTGGAAATTGCCTTTGACGGCTGATGTTGTCATTTTTAAGTATAGTGTTTATTTCCCCGGGTCGTGTCCCAACGAAGGTGTGAACGGAATTTCGAATTCCCAAATCGTGAAACGTGTCGTGAAAGTGGTAAAAATTGATTTTTATGAGATTACACTAAGGAATAAGTAAATGAGGCACAATAAACTAATTAAGCACGTAAATCAAATAACGAAACTTAAAACGTAACGTAGAATCGAAAACGTAAGCTCAAACGTAAAATAAACGTAACCGTACGAAATAAAACGCGAATTTTAAGCTACACTACTCCTACGGACTTCAAAATAATTTTAAAAAGTTAAAAATGATAAAAGAAAATTTTGAGAAAAAGAAAAATATTTTTTCTGACTTTTTATTTATTTTTTATAAATTAAAAACTATTTACCTAATTAAAAATTAAAGGAAAATACAATCATGGTGAGAAAAATGAAAAATAGATTTTGAAAATTATAAAATATCTAAAAAGTAATTTTAAAATTAAAAACTAATTTTTTTTGGCTTTCTGTGTAATTTTTGGAATTAAAAACTATTAAATCTAATTAAAAATTCAAATTAAATTCAAAATAAATGGGAAAAATGCAAAATAAATTTCTAAAATTCTAAAGTAAATGAAAATAAATTTCAAAAATATTTTTGGATTTTTCTTAGCTTTTTCTGATTTTTTGATTTTTTTAGTAATTAAAAAGTATTTAAAATTGATTAAATACTACAATTTAATGAGAAAAATACTAAATAAAGCTGGAAAAATTTGAAAAAATTCTGAAAAATCTAAAATAATATAAAAGACTTAGGAAAATATAAGTTCTAAAGATTGAACCCAAATAAGCTGTGTGGACCCGATAAGCAGTTTGAAAAGAGCTTATTTATAAGCAATACTTGACTCAAACTTTGACTCAGATATGCTTAATGGAACATAGATGAAACAAAAAATGCATTCAGAAGCACAGATAAGGGCATTAACAGATTGAATAAGCAATATGGAAAATAAGCAATAAGCCAAACAGTTCAGCAATTGGTAAAATCTAACTGAGAACAACAACTTGAGGCAAAAATGAATAGAGATGAACAATAAAGCAAAAGTTTCAAGCATAAAATCTCCCTAGCAGGCTTACAATTGAAGACAGAATATACGTTCAAACACCCTATAAGCAGCTTAATTTCCAATACTCCAATAAGCTCTAAAGTGAGACCTCAGGGGGGCAAATCCTAGCGTACACTACTAGGTACCTAGAAAACCAGAAAGATTAGACATCCAAACCCAATTGAACCCTGAATGGACCTGAGATCAGATAGTGGTGAACCTGATTGGTGCAGGATTTGACTTTTCTGAATGCAAGCCTAGTTTGACTAAATGGAATTTCTACTGATCTAATTTTACTATCTAAGCTATAATAAGCTATCGTAACTCTTGATTATCCTACAGGTACCCTAAGTCTATCAGATTGCAAGATCACAGGTTCCTAAAACTACTTATGCTAGCTAATGAGGACTTAAATGGAATTTTTGACTTTTTGCTATATAAAGCTCTGATTTGATGCTATAACTTACTTAAATAGGCCAAAGGTGAGTTACTGATGCAGAAGTTATCGCCAGAAAACTATAGAGACACAAAATATAATATTGATCCAAAGACCCCTATAAACCTATGTTTCAAACTACTCCTACTGATTTTCTACCTATATAATCTTAGTGAAAGCTACAGGAAACAAATAAGCAACAGGAAAACAAATTTGACACAGGTTCAAGCCCTGATCCAAACACCCTTTTACTAACTGTCTCAACAAAATACCACTCAAATTCAATTTAATGTTATCCAATCCTCATCCTATGTTACCAACATGATCTAATATAACCAAATCACATAAATCAGATCCAATATTCAAACAAAAACACAATCACACAATTCCAATATAAAGGTAGACAATGGAACAGTAAACAAGCAAACTAACGTAATGATGTAAACTACTAATTCCCAAGCAATATTATAACAATTCAAACATAATGAAACAGTAACAACCAGCAAAACTCAGATCTATACTATATTATGAAAATCTAAAATAATGCAGCGTAGAAGATGGAAATTGAAACAGCGAGCTTACTCAAAATACCGCAGCTGAACAGAGGTTCATTTGATCCATGCCTATCTTTAGATAGGCTCCAATAAATCACCACAGCAATCATAAAACCTCATATTCAATACTAAATTCACCTTGTGCTATCCCTTTGACTATCATAGACCAATAAGCAACACAACCACAATCTTACTAAAAACTTCAATGAAACTTTGAAATGCTTAAAAGTGATAAATGAAAACTTAAAACAGATTTAAAGCAATTAAAGAGAAAAAAACAGAATTAAAATTGCAAAGGAAATTAAATGAAAATTGGAATTATATTGAAATTAAATTGAGAGTACAATTTGAAAACTGAATTACAATAAATCACAACCCTTGGATTAATTTAATCATGATGTGAATGAGTTGTGAATCCTCCGTATGTGTGCTCATTGGACCACGTGTCCCTCTGACATTCCCTGACTTTTCTGACCCTTCTAGAATATCCCAATGATTGAGTAATTATTACCATACGAGGTAATTTTGAGGGATGGATTGTTAGGGTTCTACGCTACAGTGAATTCTGGGTTGTGGGGGTGAATTTGGGGGGCGGTAAAAGGCGTTTTGGGATTTTTATTATTTTGTGGGTTGACTTGGTTGACCGTGGGTATGGATGGGTCGGGTAAAAATAATAGGTGGATTGGGTAGATGGATTTATAAAAAGGATTTTGGGTTTTTTTTGTGTTTTGGGCTTTGTGGGTATTGGACTACGGACTTTGGATTGTTTGGTTTTGTTAAGGAGTAGTATTTAAAAAGGGATAGGCAGATTTTTGTAAAGTTTTTGTTACTAGTAAAAATTTAACAAGGACCACCATTGTAAAATTTGAAACTCAAGGGATTATTTCTGCCATTTTCCAATTATCATTCCGAGGGCTTGTCTTGTCATTCTTTGATACTTGGGGGACTTGATTTTGACTTTTCTTTAAAATTTCTTCAAAGGACCATTTTTGTTAATAACTGAAAGTACAGGGACTGAAGTTGCCAAACTCTTCAAACTTTGACCAGGGACTAATCTTGCAACTTTATAAATCTTTGAGGACTTCTTTTTTTTTTTTCATTTTAAGCTTTCTTTGATTATTATGCTTTCCCGACTCCGGCTTTTGACCATTTTCCATTCTCGTGCTCTTTTTCTCGGTTTTGGCTTTGTTTTTGTTCATTTTTCTCATATCCGTACCTGCACATACACAAATACAAAAACACACATTCTCTTGGCATATTTTGTTAGTATTTGGTCTAATTTTGGTCTAAAAAGGATGTGTGAAAAAGCACACATCAAAATCCCCCAGACTAAGGTATTGTCCTGTCCTCACGCAATGTCATCAAAGAGATAAAGAATTTCAAAACCTCTCTTTACTGACGTTGTAAAGTAGCAATGACGTTCAAAAGAGATATTAAAATCATTTATGTTGGGAATTATACTAACAGTTACCACGGCTAAGTGAAGATGTTACAACTACAGAAGATTGTACTTGCAGTGGAAACTTATTACCACTGCAAGAACATATATTAACACTGCTTATTAGATAACTGTTAGGAAACGTGTTTAGAAAAATATAGAATAGATCTTGTGTATATCTTATTATATTAGCATTATACTTATCTTGTAGAAGAGGACTCCTTGTGCTATAAAAGGAGATCCTAGGTTAAAGGTTTGATATACGTTTTCTAGAGCTTCAAGGTGTAACCCTAGTGATATCAAGATCACTCGTATTATTATTATTATTAATATTGGAGCTAATCGTTTGTTTACATACATTGTTCTTATTCATAAACAACTGTCTTACTCACAATCAAACTTCTAAGTGTTACTAAGTAGATTCCGCATACTTAGTGATATAACTCAAAGTATCAATCTAACACAAGTTCAAGGTGTTTAGATCCATCAATTTATTTTCAAAAACGCTCCGTTTTCTGATTTTTATGAATAACAACTACTACTACTCTTTTTGTACTTTTCATTTATATATGGGTGACGGTTTGCCTTGACTTTCATTATCAATTTTTATCTGTTGATAACTTTCAGGGTCAATGAGTAGAAACACTTCTCACAGAGAAGAGACCATACGGATAAAAATCGTCATCCTGGATTTTTCACAAGCTCCCAAACTAAGCGTAAAATCAAGATCATTGTTTATCCACAAGTTAGGTGCTAACACTACCCACAAAAGTTAATTGTGTAATTACCTCTTGTTCCCAGGTCCTAAGTTTTGTATCTCAAGATTTTAATTTGTGATAAATGAATTGCTTCATATTTCCTCATTTTGATATTTGTTAGTCCGATAAGAGCACAAAATTTGAACACTAAGTAGTTTCCAAACTTTCCCTCGAAAACCCCTGCATACAGAAATCGGGTCCACATGAAGGTCTCTGATTTAACACGATTTATGGAGGTCCCCCTTTTTATTTTCGACCGAGACATCCCATGCTTGAGACCCGAAACGGAAGCTTTTTATTAGGGAAACCCCCGGAGTCGAAGCTTGGCATTTTTGCATAATTATAAGCACTTTAATAATGGTTGGTCCTTAGTCCTTTATTTCTTTTACAACAACGGTTTATGAGCCGCCAAGATGTAAGAGCTTTATTATGACCTTGGATTTATATCCGCTGCTTTTTATAGCTTTGGATTCCTCTGCCTTTTTATTTGGCTTTAGACTATTATTATTGATATTCATAATCATATGCCAAACCCCGAGTCCTACGGCCTTTACTAAGATTACAATATCGGCTGCGAACCGGCAAGATGCAATAGTCTATTTCACCATAACACTGGCAGTACCCCTATGTGTACCAAACCCCCATATGCAGAGATTTTGTTGGGAACGAGAAAAAACTAAGTATTGCCCAAACCCCATACACTTAATTAATCCTAGAGATCTATTATTATTGGTGTGCAATCTTGTGGGAACAAGGAGGCCACAAGTACCTTTCGTGGGCTCTAAAGAGATGCAACTACTCCATGTTTAGCACGAAACTTCTAAATAAACTCTATCATTCCTCGATCTCCGCAAATTAAAAATCCCAAGTAATGAGATCCGCGGATGCTTAGCCATAATCTTTTGATTATTTTGGTTAAGGGAGACGAGCTAGGGCTCAACACGCGCAGTCAAGTCGGAACATTTATTTCTACTCTCGCTGGTAGGAAAGTCAAAACAAGGTGTCAAATCTTATTATTCGTATCATATATCATCATCATTTTTTTATTTTTTTTTTAATAAAGAGGTGACAAAAAAAAATTAGATTTTGGTGGAAAACGGAGTTGCGTAAGTTAACAGCTCAGACGATGGTACAGGTAAAATCGAATCGAAGATTCACCCCCCCCCCCCCCCCAGACTAAAGTGAAACATTGTCCTCAATGTTTTAAGGGTACGGGTAGTCTTACGTAATATCTAAGGCCGTTTATTAATTATGCCAAGAGATAAACATTAGTCGATAAGATTTTGGATATGGTGAATTTCTGAAAGAGCAGCGAAGAATGAGACTCGAGTGGAGAGAACGACAAAGTACGAGCACGAGAGTCCTCAATCTTCAGGAATATTCCTGAACATTCACAAACAACCACGAAAACACGAGTTTGGAAAGGGTCGCCCCCTCACGTGACGTTACTTAGAAAATAGAAAATAGAGAAAATGAAATGGATAAGCATGGGGTGCCTCCCACGAAGCGCTTGTTTTTGTTTACCGAGTCACATGAGCTTGACTCGATCCCCGAATTAATTCATCCTTGGGGAGAGTTGAAAGATCGGACACCTGGTATAAAAGATGGAGATGTCGGGGTCAAAGATGGTATCCTCACTCCCAGTGGAGTGGAAAAGTGAAGAAATTACGGGATAAGTAAAGAACAGATAACAATCCCAGATGATAAAAGCAAAGTCGATTTCTGAATCACGGGTGGGTTGGGTGGGTAAAATATCAAGCACAGGAACATCATGTTCAAAAATCTCGTCCACCACTCCAATAATAACTTCATTCGTATCTGACTCAAAATCTACACCCGGTGGTTTCGCCGGTGGACGAGAAGAAGATAAATTGAAAAGAATATTTCTTTGAACGTCATTCTCGTCATTCTCAATACCCGGTGGTATCGAGTCATCCGCAGCAAGAAATAGATTGACATCCTCTAAAAGAGGGTCACGTGACGGATTATCGGAGATAAGTAAAGAGTAAATCTCAAAGTTAAAACGCTCATAATCCGGAAGAGAGATATCAGCATGAATAGTAGGACTGCCACTACTCATCTTTTCAAATCGAAAAATTTCAAGCTTGGGTAAGAAATCACAATCCATAACGGGGATATGAGAAGAAGTTGGAGGGTCTTTCAATGCCTCGATCTTAGAAATGAGAAGATTGATATTCAATAATTTGTCACGAAGAGCATTTTCTTGAATTTCCGCATCATCATCTTCATCATTATCATCGATATCTCCACAAGAATCTTCATCACTCGTAATATACTCATTGTGAGAATCAGAATAACTTTCAACTTCATCAAAATCTTCATTGCTCATCGGAGGGAGAGAAGTTGACGGTTCTTCATACAATAATTCTTCAAGGACACGAATATCTACCTCCGGATCAAAATTAGACTCGTCAACCATTATCGGAGTGGAATCATTAGCAAGACATGCCTCGATCTCATCTAAAAAGACATCATTCCTCTCATCCAGGGTGCGAGAAGAAATGGAAGAATCAGATATAAGAGGATCAGAGGATGGGGAGGGATTCGGGGATAAATCAAATACATCTTCTCTGACTTTTTCAATGCATAATTCTCGGATCTCCTCTGCTAATAATTCGGCTATACTCTTATCTTCATCGACGGGTGTAATATCAACAACAAGTTTCAAATTACCGTTAGAAATTTCCCTGGACTCACTTTGGGTTGGAACGAGATTCTCAACACTTGACTTATTGAATTCGTCTGATTCCGTTGCTGGAATAGCGTTTAGATGCGCGTCCCCCATTTTTAGAGAGTCATCGGGTTCTACGGGAGAAACAAAGGACGTTTTGTGAGGATTGAGATCGAACGTAATTTTCTCATCGTCGTAGTCGGAATCATAGTAAACAAAAATTTTAAAAGGATTAGACGCTCTCTCTTCAGCAAGTAATTCTGCAATAGACTTCTCACGAGGCTCGGGAGTATGCGTATAACGATTAGCCACCAACTTTTTTAACTTTTCGATCATGGATTTAATTTCACAAATATCATTAGTAACATCGGAAGTTTGTGGGGGTTGGTTAAAACCATGAGAATCGTAACATGAATTCGGCTCATAATAAAAATTTTCAAACGATCCCCCACAATTTTCAAAATTTGATAAACTTTGGAACGAATTATCATTAAAATATGGTACTTGCTCATAAAAGTTTTGAAAATGATGATTGAAATCGTTTTGAGGATAATTATCAAAACTCGTATCACAAGCGTAAGACGTTTCAGCACTCGGGGCATAACATATGCAATTCGTGTATCCACATTGATTGCAAAAACATTGCCCACACGGTATTCCTTCGTCGGATGGATTTCCACAATTAAAGCAAGTGAACGGAGACGGAGGTGGTGTTGGATAGTATTCGGTAATGTTTTGAAGGATTGCGTTTTGAACATACTCGGGAGAATTACAAAACAAACAAACTCCATCATGAATATCACTACCACATTGTTCGCACGTACACCAAACACATGAACCTTCAAAGAACGGTTCACCACATTTAAAACAAGTCGGATCCATAAGAATTATCGGTTTAGAGGGTAAAAGAAGAAGAATCAAATGATAAGAGGATAAGAAGATTATTTTTGGTTTTTAATTATCATAAAATAAAATGAAAGGAAAATCAAAATGGAAAAGGAAAATCTTTTTGTATTTTTATTTTTTTGAAAACAAAATTCAAAAACTTAAAACTTTTATTTTCTTTTGTTTTTTCAAACGTTACGTTAATCGTCAACCGTTTCTTTTAAATCTACTCACGACGGAATGGGAGAGAAGAATGGATCTCTCTTCAGCTTGCAATTTAATGTCAAAGCTTCCGTATTTTCCGCTTATTCGGTTGTAGAATTCAAAGTAATCCGACTAGCAACTAATTTCACGCGTTCTTATATCGTTAAGCTTATTTGGTTTACAACGCCCATCCTTCAACGGGAGAGTCGAGGCTGTAACTTTATTATTTTTTTGGTATTTTTGAAAACACTTTAGGAAAAGTGTTTTTGATTTTTCGATTTTTTTTTTTTTTTTTTTTTTTTTTTTTTTTTATAGAAAATATATACAAGGAAGGTTTTCAAAACACAATTTCGAAAAACGAAAACAAAATATTCACTTCAACCTTCCCCGGCAGCGGCGCCAAAATTGATTCTGTCGCTTTTAAGTATAGTATTTATTTTACCGAAGAAATGCTTAGGAAAGTATTTCCCCGGGTCGTGTCCCAACGAAGGTGTGAATGGAATTTCGAATTCCCGAATCGTGAAACGTGTCGTGAAAGTGGTAAAAATTGATTTTTATGATATTACACCAAGGAATAAGTAAATGAGGCACAATTAACTAACTAAGCACGTAAATCAAATAAGGAAACTTAAAACGTAACGTAGAATCGAAAACGTAAGCTCAAACGTAAAATAAACGTAACCGTACGAAATAAAACGCGAATTTTAAGCTACACTACTCCTACGGACTTCAAAATAATTTTAAAAAGTTAAAAATGATAAAAGAAAATTTTGAGAAAAAGAAAAATATTTTTTTGACTTTTTATTTATTTTTTATGAATTAAAAATTATTTACCTAATTAAAAATTAAAAGAAAATGCAATTAAGGTGAGAAAAATGAAAAATCGATTTTGAAAATTATAAAATAACTAAAAAGCAATTTTAAAACTAAAAACTAATTTTTTTGGCTTTCTGTGTAATTTTTGGGAATTAAAAACTATTAAATCTAATTAAAAATTCAAATTAAATTCAAAATAAATGGGAAAATGCAAAATAAATTTCTAAAATTCTAAAATAAATGAAAATAAATTTCAAAAATATTTTTGGATTTTTCTTAGCTTTTTCTGATTTTTTTTTTTAGTTTTTTAGTAATTAAAAAGTATTTAAAATTGATTAAAAACTACAATTTAATGAGAAAAATAATAAATAAAGCTGGAAAATTTTGAAAAAATTCTGAAAAATCTAAAATAATATAAAAGACTTAGGAAAAATATAAGTTCTAAAGATTGAGCCCAAATAAGCTGTATGGACCCAATAAGCAGTTTGAAAAGAGCTTATTTATAAGCAATACTTGACCCAAACTTTGACTCAGTGTATATTTGACTCAGATATGCTTAATGGAACAGAGATGAAACCAAAATGCATTCAGAACCATAGATAAGGGCATTAACAGATTGAATAAGCAATAAGCCAAACAGTTCAGCAATTGGTAAAATCTAACTGAGAACAACAACTTGAGGCAAAAATGAATAGAGATGAACAATAAAGCAAAAGTTTCAAGCATAAAATCTCCCTAGCAGACTTACAATTGAAGACAGAATATACGTTCAAACACCCTATAAGCAGCTTAATTTCCAATACTCCAATAAGCTCTAAAGTGAGACCTCAGGGGGCAAATCCTAGCCTACACTACTAGGTACCTAGAAAACCAGAAAGATTAGACTTCCAAACCCAATTGAACCCTGAATGGACCTGAGATCAGATAGTGGTGAACCTGATTGTTGCAGGATTTGACTTTTCTGAATGCAAGCCTAGTTTGACTAAATGGAATTTCTATTGATCTAATTTTACTATCTAAGCTATAATAAGCTATCGTAACTCTTGATTATCCTACAGGTACCCTAAGTCTATCAGATTGCAAGATCACTGGTTTCTAAAACTACTTGTGCTAGCTAGTGAGGACTTAAATGGAATTTTTGACTTTTTGCTATATAAAGCTCTGATTTGATGCTACAACTTACTTAAATAGGCCAAAGGTGAGTTACTGGTGCAGAAGTTATCGCCAGAAAACTATAGAGACACAGAATATAATATTGATCCAAACACCCCTATAAACCTATGTTTCAAACTACTCCTACTGATTTTCTACCTATATAATCTTAGTGAAAGCTATAGGAAACAAATAAGCAACAGGAAAACAAATTTGACACAGGTTCAAGCCCTGATCCAAACACCCTTTTACTAACTGTCTCAACAAAATACCACTCAAATTCAATTTAATGCTATCCCATCCTCATCCTATGTTACCAACATGATCTAATATAACCAAATCACAGAAATCAGATCCAATATTCAAACAAAAACACAATCACACAGTTCCAATATAAAGGTAGACAATGGAACAGTAAACTAGCAAACTAACCTAATGATGTAAACTACTAATTCCCAAGCAATATTATAACAATTCAAACTCAATGAAACAGTAACAACCAGCAAAACTCAGATCTATACTATATTATGAAAATCTAAAATAATGCTGCGTAGAAGATGGAAATTGAAACAGGGAGCTTACTCAAAATACCTCAGCTGAACAGAGGTTCATTTGATCCATGCCTATCTTTAGATAGGCTCCAATAAATCACCACAGCAATCATAAAACCTCAGATTCAACACTAAATTCACCTTGTGCTATTCCTTTGACTATCATAGACCAATAAGCAACACAACCACAATCTTACTAAAAACTTCAATGAAACTTTGAAATGCTTAAAAGTGATAAATGAAAACTTAAAACAGATTTAAAGTAATTAAAGAAAAAAAAAACAGAATTAAAATTGCAAAGGAAATTAAATGAAAATTGGAATTATATTGAAATTAAATTGAGAGTACAATTTGAAAACTGAATTACAATAAACTAAACTAAGTTACTCTACTCCTACCCTAATCTAACCCTAAAATCTAACAGTATTACATGAGGTGAGGGGATTCTATTTATAGCCTGAGGAGAGGGGATCTTGGGAAGGTTCTAGAAATCTAGGTCATCAATCCATGCCTTCTTGTGTTTCTTTGGATTCTTTCTGAGCCGTATGATATCCCTTGCTTACCAATCATTAAATCACAACCCTTGGATTAATTTAATCATGATGTGAATGAGTTGTGAATCCTCTGTATATGTGCTCATTGGACCATGTGTCCCTCTGACATTCCCTGACTTTTCTGACCCTTCTAGAATATCCCAATGATTGAGTACTTGTTACCATACGTGGTAATTTTGAGGGATGGATTGTTAGGGTTCTACGCTACAGTGAATTCTGGGTTGTGGGGGTGAATTTGGGGGGCGGTAAAAGGCGTTTTGGGATTTTTATTATTTTGTGGGTTGACTTGGTTGACCGTGGGTATGGATGGGTCGGGTAAAAATAATAGGTGGATTGGGTACATGGATTTATAAAAAGGATTTTGGGCTTTTTTTGTGTTTTGGGATTTGTGGGTGTTGGACTACGGATTTTGGATTGTTTGGTTTTGTTAAGGAGTAGTATTTAAAAAGGGATAGGCAGATTTTTGTAAAGTTTTTGTTATTAGTAAAAATTTAACAAGGACCACCATTGTAAAATTTGAATCTCAAGGGATTATTTCTGCCATTTTCCAATTATCATTCTGAGGGCTTGTCTTGTCATTCTTTGATACTTGGCGGACCTGATTTTGACTTTTCTTTAAAATTTCTTCAAAGGACCATTTTTGTTAATAACTAAAAGTACATGGACTGAAGTTGCCAAACTCTTCAAACTTTGACGAGGGACTAATCTTGCAACTTTATAAATCTTTGAGGACTTCTTTTGTCATTTTAAGCTTTCTTTGATTATTATGCTTTCCCGACTCCGGCTTTTGACCATTTTCCATTCTCGTGCTCGTTTTTGTTGGTTTTGGCTTTGTTTTTTTTCATTTTTCTCATATCCGTACCTGCACATACACAAATACAAAAACACACATTCTCTTAGAATATTTGGTTAGTATTTGGTGTATTTGGTCTAAAAAGGATGTGTGAAAAGCACACATCAACGGCATCATAAGTTGTTAGTGACGGCGTCATTAGTTGACAAAAGGGTGGATAAATCAAATACATGTGACGTGCCAGAATGTTTTGTGAAGGGGGTCTGACGGCGTCATGTACAAAAATTCCAAGGCCATCAAGAGTTATTATAAAGAGTGACGGCCCAGAACCCGTATAGAGTGAAGGCGTCAGAAGTGGATCTAGGCAATACGAGTTTAATTTGGCGGCGAGTTGACGGTGTCAGACTTAACTCTTGACGCCATCAGATTACAAAATCTATATATAGTTTTCTAGTTTTCATTCATTGTGTGCAACTTTGAGGGAATAAAACCCTAGACGAATTTTTCAGCTATTTGAAGGGTTTCAACCCTTTGTTTCTTCCATATTCAATTGAAGATAAGTACATTACCAAATCATTCAATATATCTATGTATTGTTTGATTATATCTTACGCTTATCTTCTCTTTAGCATGCTAGGCTAGGTTTCTTTCGTGTTTGCTTAGATGTAATGAAACCTAGATGTTAATATTGGTTGATGGTTTGTTTATAATTGTTGTGGATGAATGAATTTGATGTTAGGCTTAAGAAAACTGGCAGACTTCCAATTGGTAACTTGCTTGAACGTCTTAAGAAACATGATCGGAGGTGTACTACGATTATTTGGTTATATTTAATGCATAGGTAACTTCCATGGATACCATGTTAGGAGCTTTTAGTCAGCTCGACATAGGATTGAGGTTGAAGCCTATAGAATTAGGGAAGATCGTACACGGCCCTACGACTAGTATTAAGGAATATAACCTGTCATCCATGCAATTATAACAAGCTAATCAACCGGTAAAAGATATCTAGGGAGTAATGAAATCTAAGTAAACACACTTTCTCTCATTATTGTTTACACCAATTAGTTTAAGTTTATTTTATTTTATTTTGATTGCATCTTTAATTAATTGGGTTAGTTGAGTAGCAACTAATTCCGCCCACTCCTTCAAACCCCGAGATTTTACTTGTTTTCCTTAAAATATAAAAATACAAAAAGAATCATCCCTCACCCCTAGACCTAGTTTAGTAGAATTTTAACCCTAGCGAACACTATTCCTAGAGTTGAACGATCAATCCCCCGGTACTTGTCACTATACTATACTACAACGAACAGGTACACTGCCTAGTGGGGATTGCATGCTTCTCAAGATCCCTTGAGAGGTAAAACCTTTTGCGAGGGCGCAATTCCATACATATATATATATATATATATATATATATATATATATATATATATATATATATATATATATATATATATATATATATATATATATATATATATATATATATGGGGATAACATAGCTACATTACAATGTAGCCAATTGGCTACATTTTCTTTGAAAAAAAGGGTGGGGACAGGGGGAAAATGTGTGTCAGGGACATACTGCAGGGACTGAACTGTACATTATTAAAACTTTTTTCAAAGGAAATGTAGCCAATTGGCTACATTTGTAATGTAGCTAATATTTTCCCTATATATATATATATATATATATATATATATATATATATATATATATATATATATATATATATATATATATATGTATACATATATATATATGTATACATATGTATATATGTATACATATATAATGTATACATATATACATATGTATACATATATATATATATATATATATATATATATATATATATATATATATATATATATATATATATATACATACATATATATATATATATACATACATATATATATATACATACATATATATATATATACATACATATATATATATATATATACATACATATATATATACATATGTATACATATATATATATATATATATATATATATATATATATATATATATATATATATATATATATATATATATATACATACATATATATATATATATATATACATACATATATATACATACATATATATATATACATACATACATATATATATATATATATATATATATATATATATATATATATATATATATATATATATATATATATATATATATATATATATATTGTAATTGGGATATACGGTTTGTGAATTAGAGGTGTTAACTTTGATCCATTAAGTATGCATGTGTTGATAAGATCATGTTTATCTCTTTTAGGTCAAATGTAAACAAGGTTTTCAAAAAAGGGGACGGGTAGAAGTCGCGTAAAATGTATATTTAATGGATAGTTGGATACAACCTAATTTTTTTTATATGAATAAAAGAAGTTATTGTTATAATAAATCAGTACATAATAGTTTAGATGACCGATATGCTTTGGCCTGTTACTCTCTCTACCCATTTTGCCAACTCTAGTGATGTGTTAGTGTATTACTGTTGATTTTCTCAAGTGGGTGTTGTTTTTGGAATGAGCCTATGCATATTGAAAGTTCATCTATCAAAACACTGGATCATCGAATATACATGATGTAGGATTTACCGACCAGGTTTTAAATTCATAAAGTCTCGTCTACCTAAAGTCTACCTTATGCACTATCGGACAGTGTACCTAGTCGTCTGAGGTATAGCTAGATGGTAAAGCCGAGGTCATCCCAAGAGCTAAGGGGCGGAAAATATCTAAGTTTTAATGTCACTAAATAAAAAGAGGGTTTAATGATTAAAATAATTAAACTTAATAAAACAAATAAGCAAATAACAAGTAAAGGGAAATCAATAGGAGAAAGTAGTGTTAACCTAATTACTACTCTTGTTATTAACATGACAAGTTTTCTAATTATGCACCCTATCGTTTTATCTGGGGGTTCAATTCAATAGACTCTGATGGTCAAATCGCCTATCATATCCGGCACCTCGCCCTATTCTTCCAAATCGATTGAAAGAGTTCGCTGGCGCGAAGTGCAAGAGTCCTTAAGCACCTCTACTAACTTAGACTAGTCTAGCGGGATGCGTTGTCACTTATACCTCCCCTCTAACTCCTTTAGCACATCTATTTGGTAGGTGATCCTATGATCAATTCGCACATGTATGGCAATGGAAGCGTATACGGTTCGTCTTAACCACTACCAAGTCACACCTTCTAATGAAATGCTGGCACGATCACAACCCATATTCCCCTCGAAGGACTACCAAATATCAATCCCTTTAAAGCATAGAGTGTCCTAAGACTAGCTAAGAAAGTATACAAATAAAACAAATAAAGATAAAAGAAAACTAAATCATATTAATAACAATTTCATAATAAGGCTAACACCAAGAGGTGTTTAGCCACTCATGTTCATAAATGTAGGAAAACATATTAATAACAATTTCATAATAAGGCTAACACCAAGAGGTGTTTAGCCACTCATGTTCATAAATGCAGGAAAATAAATGTTTAACATGACAAATGTAAACATTAAATTAATACAAATGTAATGAATGAATATACTTATGATTATGGCGTGAATTCTCCCTTGGAATGGACTTGTATGCTGATAGAATTTCGTCATCTTGCTCCCTGAATTCCTCCTTACTTCTGTGTGGTGAAAAGTTGATTGTAAAACTCGGAATTAGGGCTGGTATTTATAGGTCCGACTTTGCTACAGCGTAGCTCTATGATTGGCTACGCCATAGACTTCGTTCATATAAACTACGCCATAGCTTGATCAAGTGCTACGGTCGTAATTTCATCAGCTGTCACTTCTACGGCGTAGTTGTATAGGGAACTACGCCGTAACTTCTTCTTTGGCCTCGAAAGTTCTCTACTGCTTGATTTTAAGGTCTACGTCGTAGGTAGAGAGAGGCTACTCCGTAGAGCCCTTTGATGTGTTACTACGCCATAGCTATGGCTGGAGCTACATCGTAGTCTTCATAAATGAGTGCTACGGCGTAGGTAGATAGGACATCTACGCCGTACTTAGTGCAGAATCCGCATACTTCAATGATTTTCATATAAAACCTTCCAAATCCGCGTCTTTTCGTTCCTTTGCACATTTTTAACCTGAAAACAGAATATAAACAAATAAGAGTATATATCCTAACATATTAACAGAAAAGATGAGCAATCTAGAGGAAATTAACAGTAAAATACGGGTACTATTTGATGTTATCAATAAACACTCAAGTTGTGCATTTCATGATACGATATTAATTGTTACCTTTCGTAGTTGCAAAAAAAATTCATGTCTACTATAATATTAGAAGCTTCTTTTTTTGCTTTCACAATCATTCATGTCTTTTTTTTTCTCTAAAATAAAATATCTAATTTAGTTCTTGACTGTCGTTACAGGGTCTAATTCAGTGACAATGGTGACGGTTGTAACACAAATGCATGCGGGTTTTCTCTAAAACAAGAGTTAAGGCCAAGGCTTAACCACGAGCCTGTGAGCAATCCTAGTTGCAAGGTGAAAATGGGAGATGCGAAGCTAACACCAAGAATACCCGACAAGTCACTAACTGAGTACAGAGAAGAGATTCAACATATGCATGATAGGGGTCACTCCGTGCCAAACTCGAGCAGGAGGCAGACTGTAAGTAGCACAATTGTTGGGTGAGGAAGATGAAGTGCATAGCTTCATTACAACGACGTAAGTATGTCAAGCGTTGTTGATGTATCAAACTCAAACAGGAGGACTGCTGGTAGCATGATTCTCCGGTGGGGAAGATGAAGTGCACAACTTTGTTGCAATAGTGTCCTCTATTAGCCTTGGGTACCAATATGTTGTATGTATAGGTTTTGATAGACAACGATTTGATTGTTTCTTGTAAAATGTAAATACATCTATGTACAGAACAATTGTTTTTATGTTTATTAGCAGAATCAGAAAATCCAAAAAAAGTTGAAAAACAATTTATGTATTCTTTCATCTTTTTTCAATAGCAGAATATATTATGCTTTCTTGTTCCTGCAAAATTAGTTTCGTCTATGGTACATGGATATAAACAACACTTTCAAACTAGTTATATGTTTAATTTTTCATTCCAATGTGCAAATAAATAAACTGCTCTTGCAGTGTCATTTGATTAATGAGAAGTTTACAATTACCAGTATGCATATTTCAGTGGAGTCAAATGTCAAAACATATGGTTAAAGTTGCAAATGTTCTGTAGGGGAAGAAAAGTAGAAGATTCATATGACTAATAATCTAAATATATGAAATAACCATTATGCCCTTCACTAAAAACAAAACAAACAGCAAATAACGGTGTTGACTAACGGATTACGGTCAAAGGTACGCATTCGGCCGGCCTCAAAAGCTTGTGTTTTGGACTCCAGGCGACTATTTTCCCAAGTTTGGAGCCCCTGCGATGTTTTTGGAAAAGTTTAGAGACCAACGATGTATTTTGTCTTGCTTCTATTATTATTATTATACTATGATTAACTTTTGTTTTCCTACAGTGATAGACATATGCATCACTAAGTTTTTCGGATTACTACTTCAAATTACTTCAAACAATTAGGTATATATGTTATATTGATATATTTATTTACTTTTCTCAAAAAATGTGTTAACATCAAGATCTATGAAATTGTTTATAGCTTACGTGAGTTATTTAATACAAAATGATAAATGTTTTGCTGGGCAACTTATGGAGAATATAAATGGAACGAGATTCGACATGAATTGAATCCGTTTGACATGGTGTAAACATGAACCAAACACATAAAGCCCGAGTTATAGATTATTGTATATTTGAGCCGCACATCAAGTGACGTATAATGTAATTATATGGCATACAAATAGTTTAGTATGTTATGAGATAACAAGACCCGTGCATTGCATGCACCTTAAATAATGAATATAAAAGAAAAAGTACATAATTTTTATCGAACCTATTTTTACATTAAAATAACAAAAAAAAAAGGGTTAAGTTCATGACATAAACAACAATTCAATAATTTATCCAAAAAATAAAAACCTAGTGCAACGCACGTGTCTAAATGCCTCGTTAAAAGAAATTATCAAATTAGATTTAATTAATTTTGATTTTCAAAAATGGGTGGTGTTTGTTTTTTAAGAGGCTCTGAATCTGAATTTGAACCGCACATCTGAATTTGAATCTGAGGAGTAAATGTCTGGATCTGACCGCATCTGAAAGGGAAAAAAAGCTAAGTTTGAACTAGCGGTGTAATTGAGTCGAGCCGAGCTCGAGCTTAACAGAGCTTGAGCTTGGCTTGGAATTTATAAGTTAGGTTTGAACTTGGCTTGATAGCTTGACGAGCTTTAATCATCCAGGCTTGAGCTTGGCTTTAAAAATTCGATTAAAGCTTGAGCTTGGCTTGAAAAGCTTGAACGTATATAAAAACATTGTATCTAATAGCCAGACTCATTAATAAATATATGTATAAAGTAAAACAAACTTAAACCATAATAGCCAAACTCACTAGTGTTTTACACAAATGATAACTCTATAAAAGTTGACAGCCCAAAAAGTGTGAAGAATGTATAAAGTAGGATACAAAACATTTGGATTAATTAAGTTTAAATGACCTTCTAAAATAATGTTGAATAATTTACAAATTAAGTCGTTATAATTATGTTAATACTCAAATTATCCCTAGTTAGTTATATAAATTTATAATGGAAATATATTTATATTAAAGCTCGAAAAAGCTTGATAGGAGCTCGAGCCGAGTTATCAAAAGCTTAAGCTTGGCTTGTTATATGTTTCGAGCTATTTTTTGGGCTTGAGCTTGATAAAAGCTTGACTCGATCGAGTCAAGCTCAATCTCGAGTTGTTTGATAAAAGATTGACTTGATTTCAGCTCTAGTTTGAACCGCACATTTGCTTGCTTGTACTTTTTTTTTTTTCAGCAAGAGACATTCAGACACCCCTCTCAACTCTAGACCATTAAAATCTTACTGCGTCTGAACGAGGAAAAAAAATAAACGGTGACCAAAATGTCTGACCGCGTCTAAACGATTCAGATTAAAAGACTGTTAAGAGCATCTTTATGGAAAACAAACAACGCCTAATTAGTATCTAAGTTCAAAAGTAACATAACACTTTTACCCTATTTCTTAATGTTAGATGTATAACTTTTTGAAACAATTCGATTCTTAAAATGACGGAACCAAGCCCACGATAATGGAAGATACCTTACGTACTGAAAATTAAAAGGATGGAAGCATGTACTCACAATTAAAGAATCAATAAACATTAAACAATGATCGTTCCCAAACACATTCCAGTCAACAAACATGTATCAATTACAGCAGCCTATACAATTTTAGAACATGTGTTGATGGAAGATATTATAGACTAGGGGTTTTTTTTTTTTTTTTTTTTTTTTTTTTTTTTTTTTTTTTTTTTTGAGATTAAGAGGGTTAAAAAGTAAATGAGTCCTTTTCTTTTAATGACTCTTATTAGGGAAGAGTAGCCTTTTCTTTGCCTTTGTGATATAGAGGATTTAAGACAAATAAGTGGGCCTCAACAAGAAAATAATATTAATATATTGTTAAGGTCCATACATCTTAGCACTAAGACTTTATAACAATAAAAAGAAACAACTCCTAAATCACTCTAGAACTCTTCAATTTTGATTCAATTTTTTTGACACTTATTCAATTAGAATATCGTTTTCAAATCTTGATGCACTCAATAATTTTGAACTATTATGATCATATAAAAAAATAAAAAAATAATAAATTGAATATATGTACTATTTATAAAATAAAAATTTTCAAAGTGAAAAATAGAAGTAAAGAAAGTGAAATGTAAAAAAGAAAATTAAGAACTAAATATTAAAATAATTAATTATGAGCAATTTCAATTATTAAACATATATTTCAAAATGAAAGTATTATTATAGATCGAAAACCGGGTTCACCCGGGACGCTTTAAACCGGGTTCACCCAGGACGCTTTAAACCTGGCGGGTTGGCTGCTTTTTCAACCAACCCGTCAACCTACCCGTCGGGTGACCTAGTTTATATTGATCCATTTTTTGATCAAAACGATCCAACCGATTAAATCACATGGGTCAAACTGGATCTTAAAACATTATGTTTATCCTCAAATTCTCGACCTTTTATTATTTTTCGTTTATAACACATAAACATTTTTCTCTTACTAAAACTATCTGTCGCTATAAAATCCCGTTATTATAAACGAGTACTCGTCTATAATCAATAATATACGAATATGCCGGAGATATCAGTTGAGTTAGGCATGTGAAGAGACCAAAAAGAAAATAAAGACAATAAATGTTTTAAATTATAAAGGGTAAAATGGTGATATTATAAGTTAGTTAATATTTATAATTATTAGAGTTAACTATATTTTTGGTCTTTGTGGTTTGATGCGTATTTTATTTTTTGTCTATTTTTTAAAAAAGTTTCGGTTTTAGCCTAGAACCGATAGTTTTGTATCACTTTCAGTCCATTTTGATAACGAAGTTAGTTCAGCTAGTTAAATCTAATCGTAAAGTGGCAACTAGGGGTGAGCATCGGTCTAGGACCGGACCGGACTGACTAGACCGAGGACCGAATTAGCAAAAAAGCCAAGATCGAGGACAGACCGAATGTGGTCGGTCCGGTCTGGTCTCGGTCCGGTCCATTCGGGTCATTTGCTCGGCCATAGTGGCAACATCAGTACTTCATACTAACGGTAGTTTGCAACGTATATCATTTATACCGTAGATCGTTTGCAGCTTTGCCACGTTAGTCATTTATACTAATAATTATTTGCAACATTAGTCCCCTTTACCAACGATTGTTTGCAACGTCAGTCCTTTTATATACGTCTTTATTTATGTTTTTATATACGTTTTTAGACACGTTTTTACACTTGTTTTACACGCGTTTTTATATAGTTTTTCTACACTTTTTATATGCGTTTTTACACATGTTTTCACACACGTTTTTATATACGTTTTTTCAGAAATTTCTTTTTATAACTTTTTTTTTCGAAATTTTTTTTTTCGAATTTTTTTTTCGATTTTTTTTTTCAAAATTTTATTTGATAATTTTTGTCGAAAAAAGCTTTTTTTCCGAAAAGTTTTTTTTTCAAAATTTTGTTTTGAAATTTTTTTTCGAAATTTTTTTCATGAAACCTTTTTTGATTTTTTTTCCGAAATTATTTTGTTAGAAAATTTTGTTTACACGTGTTTTTTTTTCAAAAAAAATGTTTTTGGAAAAAATTTCAAAAAATACTGAAAAAAATTCTAAAAAAATCGGAAAAAACGTTGGAAAATGTGTGTAAAAACATGTGTGAAAACGCGTGTAAAAACGTGTGTCAAAACATATCTAAAAATGTATATATAAACATAAATAAATACGTGTATAAAAGGACTAACGTTGCAAACGATCGTTGGTAGAAAGGACTAATGTTGCAAACGATTATTTGTATAAAGGTCTAACGTGGCAAAATTTCAAACGATCTATGGTATAAAGAACCAACGTTGCAAACAACTGTTAGTATAAATGACTGATGTTGGCACTTTACGATTAGACTCAACTAACTGAACTAACTTCGTTATCAAAATGGATTGACAGTAGAACGAAACTATCGGTTTTGGACTAAAACCAAATATTTTTTTAAAAATACAGACCAAAAATGAAGTACGCACCAAACCACAGTGACAAAAATGTAGTTAACTCTAATGATTAAAATCTCTCTAACTTAATTGATTTTTGGGTAAATTTGAGAATTATCAAGTTTTAAAAAGATATTGACGTAATTATTAAATTAGCAAGGATATTAATGTAATTATTAAGTTTAACAGGGTTATAGATGAAACTCTCCAATACTTTTTAGCACATTTTACAAATTAGACGAAAAGTTAATAGATTGATCAAATTGAGCTTCAATTTTTACTTTTATTGACTAATCACATTACTCAATTTTACCACTTGTCAAGATATATAAAAGATTATTATATTTTTTAAAGGTTTTATTTATGGGTTTTTCTAACATGTGCTCTTAGACACATGATAAGAAGTGCCCACCTCTTAGGAATCTACAAAAGGACACGCAAAATATTTTTTTATTTGAAAAATGACAAGAATATAAAAAAAATGACACAAAGACCCACCTCTTATATCATGTAGGCACATGTTAAAAAATCACTATATTTATTTGTGTATGCATTATATAAGCGATGACGTGCTCATGTATACGAAGGAATTTTTCCAAGTATAGGAAATACTGATTGACCATTTGAATAAGTAGTCCCAAAATATTGAGAATATTCAACTTTTTGACTATAATGCATAATAACTTGTAGTTTCCTGCTTACTTCTTTAAACTTTCCAAGACACTCCTTTATTCATTCATATATTCAAACGCTAAAACTCTATTTGAAAGTTTCATTTCACAATTAACCAATAAAACAGTTGTGAAATCATCATGAACAAGTGTTTGGCCTCCATAAAACATTGTACCTATTCATCGTCATATTTGAAGAATAATGGATATTTTGACAAGATGAGCGAGCTTTGCACCTCCATACTTTCCCATCTCTTCATCCAAGCACTCTTGATGATCTTCATCTTCCATTTCGGTGTAGGTAAGTATCCATATAATATATATAGACTTGAAATCATCCAATAGGAACCACAAACTTAGGGAGAACGTTATGTCCTAAATATTTTTTGGCATAGTTGCCGAAAAATGCACGATAATATGACGTTCTTACCATATTCGTTGTTCTTAAATGACCGTGACAAGCACACACATGCGTTAAGTTGTAATTGGCTCTACAATTTAAAACCTGTTGATGATGTGTTAATTATGGATGTAGTTGGAGGTACCATTGGGGCAGTGGGAGGAGCTTTAATCGGGTTCAAGAACAAAATGAACTTCTTACAAGATGTAATTGAGGGGGCAGTATCAGGAGCAATCTTGTCACTTAAAATCACTAGGCTTACATTTGATCAGTTCTTGCAATGTGATCATGTTGATGAACATGATTACTTCCTTCACCTGGTAACTAAATCATGCATATATATCTCAAATTTCAATATCTTTATTATTCTTTTTGTGGGCATTTTCCATAACATATTAATTCAAATAATTTGTTACAGATTAGTGTTGTAGCAGGAGATTTGGAAACGAAACTACTTCGAGATCAGGATCATGTATTTCTAATTACCAAGGTAATGAAAAAGTTTTTATAGCTAATTAAGTAGGATAGATATTAGCCACTTGCTAATTACATTCAAAGCATACATTCCATAGTTGACTACTAAACCAGCTTCTAATTAAACTTAACTTGGTGTGACCAGGTTGCAAGTTGTGAAAAGCTCATTAAACTTCCAAAGGTTGAAATATCAGACCACGACTTGTATGACGCTTCTGGAAACTCAACTTGCTGTTCGATTTGCCTTCAGGTACGTGAAGTTGCATGATAATTAATAACAACATTTATAGATGAAGAATATTGTAACATCTTACTAAAAAATGATTTGAAACAGGACTTTTTGGTTGGGGATGCAGCTGGAATATATCCAAAGTGTGAACACAAGTTTCATCCACAATGCATATCACAATGGCTTCATACCCACAATTCATGCCCAGTATGCAGAAGAACAATATAGTCAACTCACAGATTTAATAAACTTGTACATTCAAATTCATTACATTCATTCTTTTTCTAGCTAGACATTCATTCTATTATTTATCTTTTCGTTACGTATTTTGTTTAATTTGTTGTATTTAGTTATTTGTCATGGTACTTTTGTGACAACAACTTTCGTAAAAAAGTTTATAGAAGATTGAGGAACCCATAAAGGGAGTATATAACAATTTCGGCATCTATCAAATTTAGGAAGAATACTCAATCTAACGTGTAAATTAAACTACGTACATTAAGCACGTCATAATAGCTATATAAAATGGATACTAAAATTATATGTGACTCTATGAATTGAACAACTTGATTGTTTAAGAAGTCAAAAAACCAAAAACAAAAAGGTATTGAATCAATTCATAATTAAATAGGTAGCTAGCGTCACGCATCATATTGGTTTTATGGTTTGTCTACCATTAGTTTCGTAAGTTTCCTTCTTTCTTCAGATTTGCTTCTTATCTCAACATAAACACGATTAAACATTTAGCATTCCAAAGGTTGATTGTAATGACTTTTATAACCTTATTCATAAACACACACAGTCAATATTATATTAACCAAACCAGAAGAAACAAGTTACAATCAATTTCATCGAATGGCAATGCATTTTTGCTTCAAACTGTTGAAATGTTACACAGTGAGGAAATATATTTAAGATTATTATACATTGTTAATCACTCCAAATTGCTACCATTAACTCGATCATAATTAACCTACCTTGTGGTCTGCAAATATTAAACCTTTTTTTATTTTTTATTTTTTTTTTAATTTTTTTTCAACGGCAACTAACTATCTCACAATATACACACCACATACTATCTCACGTATCATAAGCACGATATGCACCCATAACCATTTTAGTTGAGGAACTTTTCACACAACAAGAGATACCATCTTGACACAAGCCCTTTGTCTGCAAATATTAAATAACTTTTAATAAGTTTTTTAAATGCATGCCACGTCCTAGTGCACATCACCAAAGCCAATTTCGAGTCAAGCACTTGAGACTTGAACCACGGGCCTAACACATTTAGTGTGCACTTCGTACCCACAATCGATGCATTGGTAAGCCCAACCCAAACCTTGCTCGTCGCAATCACAGCATATGAAAGGCCCCCCGCCGTTCCCTTGAGACACCAACGTGAGTTCATGACAATGTCCCGAATGTAGTTCCATGCTACGGAGATTCTTTGCATCCTCGTCCATTTGCTTCTCTAATAACTTGACCCTAGCCTCAGTAAAAGGGTAGGCATCCTCTTCATATAAGTTGATCAAACTTCTTCCATTCTTTGTAACAGTTTTCCCATCCGGGCCCAAAATGATCAAAGTAGGAATGCCCCGAATATCAAAGTACTTGGTCAGGTCCTTGTTAGTAAAGTCCCCAAATGGAAGGGCTAGCCACGGCATTTCCGTGAATGATGAGTCAAACTCTAGCTCGTTGTGATCGGTTGAGACATAGATGATTTCAAAGTTTTCTTGTTCTCCATTGAAATCTTGTTGCATTAGCTTTTCTTTGATCTTTTTGTAAATGGATATCAACTTTGGAGTAAATTTGTGACTTGGGACGCACCAATGGGCTGAAAAGTAAAGCCCAATAGTCTTGCCCACCAAGGAAGAAACTGGTACCTGCATATTGTTGTCACAAACTTATAAGGTACAAAGTTGCCCAATGAAAAAAAGAAACCAAACTTTATTCCAAATACTTATAGCTGTCACTAACAATTTATTTGAAGATAAATTTCACGTAGTACTACATGTTTTCAATAGAAATGGTACCCTACCTCTAAGAAATGTAAATATTATTTTCACATGCATTTATCACAAAACATGTCTCTGAGTTCCGACCATGCAGTATAAGCATGTTCAAGTTAGATATATAATACAGTATAATTTACCAGAATCTGTTCATGACATGCAGTATATAATTGACAACCCATCAATGTATTCATGGTAAAAAGCAATATGCACTAACCTCTTCAGAAGACGAATGAGCCAATACATAATCTCTATCATGATTTGTAAGCAACTTCGACAAAGTTTGGCGTTCATGTTTCTCCTTCTCTTGGTTCAACAATTCATCCAACCTCTCATTAGTAAACGGGTATGCTTCAACACCATAACGATAAATCATCTCAACTCCGTCATGTAAAACAAATGTATCATCATCGGGTTGTAAGATGATCAAGCATGGAATCCCCTCTACATCAAACTTCTTGTTTAACGCCTTTTTAGTCTCCAAATCAGAAAAAGGAATTGCAAGCCATGGCATGTATGATTCATAGTAGTTGTTAAATGCATTCAAGTCTTCATCGGATGAAATAAAGATGATCTCAAACTGTTTTCCTTCTTTTTCTTTGATTTGCTTGTATACTTCGGTTAAGAGTTTGGTAAAACTTTGGCATTGAGGATACCAATTTGCTGAGAAGTATATGCCCACGATTTTGTCTTCAAGATCCGAAATCTTTATCTATAATGAAGATATACAATCAATTACACCTACATAATAAATAACACATTCATCTTTTTATGTTATTAAGACGTAAACCCATCGCATACAAGACAAATAAAAACCTTCTAATACATTACAACTTACGCTTGTAACTTGTAAAAGGTATTTTTTTTACTGAAAGGCCTTTGACTTAGCGATATGTCACGTGTGTAATAGTGTTGTTGGCTAATAATGCAAATGCTATCCCCACTACTTGTGTATTGTGTGAATTGCTATGAGGTTTTGAGGACACAAATAATGCAAAGTTTAGCCCCACTTCTGAGCATAAACTTAAATGGCAACTGGAATATGTACTACATTTATGGGATTCGTTTAATGTTGCATACAACTCACATAATCGTATTGGCCGGGTAGATTGATGGAAGTCGTTTGTGTGTTTTAGAAAGGTACCATAAAGTAAGGTGGTGTACTTCATGAGTTGATGTTTAAGAGCAACTACTACACATGGTTTACTTCAAGATAAATGACAATTATCAACGACTTATACATTCCTTGATTGCTAATATAATTCTGCAACTAAATTAGCAACCTCATTTGGCTTTACAACGATGAAACGTTTCTATAATAAATATGGTGTCATCTAGATCGGTAGCAACTTTTCGTCCCAAAACATGTGAATTGCTCCCGATGTGGCAAGGGATATTCGCGACACCAAGTTAAAGTTGCTAGGAATATGTTGATTCTGTTTAAATTGGTTAGCGGCGCAACTTGTACCTTCCACCTCTATGTAAATTCAAAATTTTAATATATATATATATATATATATATATATATATATATATATATATATATATATATATATATATATATATATATATATATCAACTGATCAAATCTTATTCATAGCATATATTCGTTATAGCATTTATTCTTTTCGCTAAATTATTTCTAGCTTGTTCTTACACAGCCACTTAACATACGATCTTACAAGGTAACTATCATCAAAGAGCTACAACATATTTAACAATCATAGATATATGTTAAACGTTGGTTATGCATACCACTCAAAGATCGCTGACATATTACCATTTCTTAACTTTCTAACAAACAATCTTTGTATGATCAATTATCATGTACAAAACTAAGGATATACAACATGGAGCTCCATCCATTTGTATGCTATAACTCAGTATGGCAGTATGAAAATCATAATTATATATCAACTAATTTCTACCTATTTTTTAGAACTTCTGAAAATAAAAATATTTCTTACCTTGATACACCCAAAACTAGATCTAAGAAACTCTAGTAAAACAAGACTTGTTTTAATCAAATAATTTTACACACACATGTGTTTGTTTATTAGACTTATATTTTGTCATGCACCCACCCCATAAGTCATAACCTAGGGCTAGAGAGAAAGATATATAACCTGAGCTCCGGTGGGAGAGATCAGAAAGTCACGATGATCCGAGGCGAAAAGAGATGAATATTTGTTTCGTTTAACGACAGTCGTTATCTCTGTCGATGTTTGGTTGATCGAGGACAACTGTTGGCTCATCTCTGTATTAAACTTTGTCACTATAAGGTAACAAGAAAAACAGCTAGTAGCATAAAGAAACCTGGTATATGTTGAGCTCCAGGAAAAGATGTGGACTTTATATTCTTGTATAATAGACGTACGATATCATCTTATCATTCACATATAAAGGCATCTTTTATTTTTTGGTGAATAATATTTGAGACCTAAAATTTTCAGGTACTAGTATATATTTTGTGTTTTAGTATTTACTTACTATGCAACTTTTGGTAGAGTGTTACGCTTATATTTACTCGAATTATATAAGGTTAGTTTTATAAGAGTATAAATATTAAAAATAATTAAAATCAAATGTGTAACTTTTTATTTTTATTTTTCTTTATTTATTTTTATTATTATTATTATTATTTTATTTTTTTTAACATAGATATCAATTCACCTGCCATAAAAAGTATTTAAGAAAAGCGAAAAATATAGAATTATTTCACCCTAACACGTAGCATTCTTTCTCTCTCATGGTTTGGTTATATGCATTTAAGGATCATGTTGAGTTGGAATTTTTATCCTTGTCCACCTTCACAACTTTTATTAAAGAGTAAACTGCAAATTTTGTCCTTAAAATTTTGGATTTTCTCAAGCTTGCCATTCAAATCAAGTTTTTATACCATTTCTTAGAGTCGTGTTTTTGTTGCAATATAGCCATTGTGGCTAACGGGCGTTACTTTTGCCGCATTTCGTCTTTCATTTTCCCGCCCATATTACTCAACCTGCCAACTTGTATTCCTCAAAGGGTGTGGTAACTCGGATTAAACTTTCACTTATAGCATGTGGTAAGGTAACCACGAATTAAAACTTAACGCACTGTCACCTCAGCGCCACGTCAGTTTTTCCCTTTTAACCTTAACTCTTGACTTTCCACCCCGGTAATATAACTCACCTATAACTCACCTTAACTCACTTCCACCCCAAATATTTTCAATTTCAACCCCAATTTTTAACAAATACTTCATTTAAATAAAACATAAATATTTATAAAACACAAATTACATAAAACATCTTAATTAAGAAACGGGATATTTTTGAATTCAAAATTCAAACAGAAGGTGGGATAAATTTTAAATTCAAAAATTAAATACAAGGCGGGATCTTTTAAATACAAACGTAAATTTTTTATTAATAAAAACATAAACGTTAAATAAACAAAAATTAAAACATTACAATACTAAATTAAAAACTAAAACTTCAGTTATAATCTGGGTGATCCCAGGTCTGCGAGTTGTCGGAGCGGAAACCGTCATCATACGGATCAAAGCTCGCAAACCTCTCTGCTTCGATCTGAGCTTCCAACCTACTCAGCTCCCGCTCGTCCTTAGAGTTCCAACCATCATCAGCAGGTTTCACAGTTTTCTCAAAACTTAGCTGAAAGTTATCAAGATGAGGTTGTTGTTGTTGTGGATCAACAACTCTTGGTGCAGATGAACTTGATGCACCTTGCACAAATTGTTGTTGTTGTTGTTGTGGTGCATCAGCAGCTTGCACATTCTCTTCAAAACTCCAATGTATCTTGTTGGATTTCTCGTTCTCTATCTTCTGCACACAACCCCACAATGTTTCAACAATATCAGCGTCTTTGCGAAACTCATTGTACAAAAACTGGTCGATCACATATTTTCTGTCGACAGATATTTGCACGTTGTGTATCGTGTTCTCAGGCGTTCTTTGCGTAATTTCGCCAGCTCAAACTTCTTAATAACTTCGATAATTGCATCTTGGCGTTCCTTGTCATCAATTTCGCCTTGTTTTTTGACATAGTTTTGAACTTGTTCCACAGTGTGGGGAAGTTTACAAGCCATTTTTTTATGTTTGATTTGTTGTTTGAATTATGCTGGAAAGTGTGTGTTTGAAAGGTGTGTTTCAAAGTGGTATTTATAGTGTGTAATTTTTTTTTACTCAACGGCTATAAAACGTTTAATTTTTTTTATTTTTTATTATTTTTTAAGTCACAACGGCTATAAAACGTTTAAGTTGTGATTTGATTTTTAAATCGTAGGGGTTGAATTTGTAATTTTTTCATTTTGGTATTCAAAAAAGGAACTAATATTACAAGGGCCAAAAGTGTAATTTTTTTTTTGCTTTGCCCCTTGTTAACGCACGTTAAGCTCTTGTCTATGCTCCTTAACGCACCACTTGACTTTCTATAGCGGTAAGGTAACTCACCACGTTAAGGTTGAAAGTTAACACTTAACCCACCCTTGAAAGTTACCTTACCGCATGGTCTTAGTGTCACGTCAGTCTTATATCAGCTTTAACATTTTAACTAAAAAAAAAAAAAAAAAAAAAAAAAAAAAAAAAAAAAAAAACTCTTATCATTACTCAACATTTTGAGCCCCACTTTTATCATACCTCAACAAAAAAAATTTTGAGTTAAAGCTTAACTCACCACACGGTGTGGAAGTTAAAGTTTAACTCACAAAAAAAAATTTGCGCTGCATTAAAGCTTTAACGTAGCTTTAACACAATGGGCAGTGTGGTTAACGTGGGTTTAACGCACGAAAGTGAAAGTTTCACTCACCTTCCAAGTTAACATACCTCTGCTCTTAGGGACATAATTTAGTCATCATCCTCATCATCATTAAGTTGACAAGGTTCAACTATTCCACTCTTTCAAATACCTGCAACCTATATAAATTTCAACCCTTCTTGTATTTAAGCCAAGCTTAAAAAAATCATTATCATTCCTTAAAAACCCTAAAAAAACAAATATTTAATCAAACCAAATCGCATTAATGGGCCCGTACCACATCATCATCTACAAAGATTGAAGATCAATGATAGAGCTAGTTAGGAAAGAAATATATAATGACATGAAGCTTGAGAATAAGTTGCATGTGTTCTTCTTGAAAGTGGTTGATATTCTTAAAGATAGGGCAAAAGTGATCGGACAGCTTGAAAAGTTAAGTGGTGACCTTGTGGCTGCTGAAAGTGTACGTATGTTGAAGTAGGGACAAAGGCATGATTTAGATAAGGTTGCACGTCTTCAAATCATGGTGACTAAATCCCATCTCAATGTCCGTGAGAAGCACCTTTTTGCTAGTAAGATAAATTTAGGGATACTAGGTTTGGTTTTCGTGTAGGGGATGCGTGTGTTACTGGTCTATAAAATAGATGTGTCGTATGAACTACTCAAGTTTTAAATTTATAAGTTCTTTTTACCAATTACTAAGAAAATGCACACGAGCAAGTATACTCGTTTGTATGTAGTATGGTTTGTGGTAAACAGGGATCATCCCAAGAGACTTTGGTTCTTTAGCACATATGTAATAACGTAAGAATAACACAATAGATTGTCACACTCTAACGTACCGAAAACTAGAACAAACAAACAATGATGTATCAAGTCCAATCAATCAAGACCAAATACTTGTAAGGGAAGTAGTACCTAATCGTGATAGAATGTTGAACATGTTTAGGTAAAACATATGTAGAATACATATATCAAATTCACATGGTTTTCTAGTCAATGGGTAATATCAAAAAAATCACATGTTTATACTAGTTAAATTGGTGAGCCCTTTCGGCCAATACTCATCCCAATAACCGAGTCACTATATGTGTGAAAAAGATGATTAGTCACATTTGTTCTTACAAGCCCTTTCGGCCAATACTCGTGATTAAATACCCTCGGATTCATTTAAAACTTGAATACTCTCAATTATCAAATACCAATCCATTTGTGCACCAACTTTCTGGAATTAAACATAACTAGAAGTTCTATCGACCCTTAAATCCAATTATGTCAAATCAAAAATTTTAAGAATACGAATTATAATTAAACAAACTTATGAGATAAATCACTCAACATTCACACAAAAGTCTACATCATTCCCAAACAAGTATCACAAAACTACTACATAACAAGTTACATCATCAACCATAACATTTCATTCATAAGCAAATCGTTGCGAGATTATATAACATCTTAAATATCATGTATGAACTTTTATTGAAAGATCAAACTTTTTTGTGTAAGAGAAAAGCCGACTTTAAAAAAACAAATGCGCACAAGACAACACTTGGCGCACTAGTTGTGCCTCGTCAGCACGCCAACCTCGCGTGCCAGGACTGAAACTTGTACGTTTTTAGTTTTAAGCTATCGCTAACGATTTTAAGTGTCTTCTAATATATATTTCTCGTCATTAAAACATAAAGGAGATCTTATCCATCAATTTCACCAATAATCATTTTAATTGTCATATGTCCCATGTATCTCCTCTTCCAAAAAAAATCATTTTTTTTTCTCTAAGAGATCCAAATTTGAAAGATGCGACTATGTTTGATGAATATAACACGTTAATTAAAATGTTATTTAGGTTCTTGTGCCGCAACCACATAATGTTAACATTGTTTGATCCATGTGGTTGTTCCTGGATAAATATCTTGTAGATCGGACGTTGAGACTTTATAAGGCCCGGTTGGTTTCTAATGGGAGTAATCAAAAAATTGGTGTTGATTGTGCTAAGACCTTTAGTCCTGTGGTTAAACCGACCATTATTCGTACTGTGCTCAGTCTTGCCTTGTCTCGTAAGTGGCCAGTTCATCAGCTTGACATTAAGAATGCTTTTCTTAACATGCAGTTATTTGAGACTGTATATATGCATCAGCTACATGGTTTGTTGATTCTCAGTATCCTAATCATGATTGTCTTCCACAATGTTCTTAATATGGTCTTAAGCAGGCACCTTGGGCTTGGTTTCATCGTTTTGTAGGTTATGCTATGCAAATTAGATTTACTCCTAGTCGGTTTCATTCTTCCTGGAACTGACATTGCTTATTTGTTGATTTATGTAGATGATATTGTTGTTACCGCTTGTTCATCAGTGTTACTGCAACAGATTATTTCCTCTCTTCATCAGGAATTTGAAATGACTGATTTAGGTGCACTTAACTATTTTTGGGGATATATGTTCGTCGGGATTCTTCTGGTATCTTTTTGTCTCAACAAAATGCACTCTTGAGCTTCTTGAGCGTGCATGATCGGCTCTGAACAGTCAACCTAAATTGAACAGGTGATGGTCAACAAGGTCAAACTGCCTAGAGTCAATGCTCCGCGGAAGTATAAGGTTTCCCCGGGTCGTTATGTCCCGACGAGGTGTGAATGGTTAACAAACGGCTTTGTGATCGGGTGGATTTGGACGGAAAGGGGTTTGTGATTGATCTGAACTAAGGAATCTACAATGAAATAGCTTAAATAAGCTATATAAACAAGACTGAAAAGTTAGAAAAACCAGAAACGATTTAAACCTAAAAACACGTACGTTACTTTTAAATAAAACGTAAACGTACAAAATAAAACGTAAAAACTGAAATCTGAAAACACCCAGGGGGTGAAAATGACTTTTTTACAAACTAAAAGGTAAAAGAAAATTTTTGAAAAAAGAAAATAAATTTTTACACTATTTAATTATTTAATATTAATTAATTACTAATTATTACTTATTATTAATATTTAAACAACTTAAATATAATATAATATTAATTAAATACTAAAAAGGTGAAGATAAAATTTCTAAAATTATAAAATAACTAAAAATAAGTTTTAAAAATAAAAATATGTATTTTTGTCTTTTTGTGATTTTTATATTAATTAATTACTAATTAATTATTAATTACTTAATTAAACTATTTTAAATTAAGAAAAATAGCAAACGAACAGTAAAAATTCTAATAAAATTTATAAAATTGTTTTACATTATATAAAAGCTAGGAAAAATATAAAAACTAAGTTTTGCTTAATAAAAAATAATTATGCTATTTTAAACTTAATATTAATTAATTATTAATAAAACTAAGATTAAATCTAATAAATACTAAAAGATAAAATAAAAATCTGAAAAAATTATTATAAATACTTTAATATATGAGGAATTTAAGAAAAATATAAAAACACCAAGTACTTAATAAAAATATAAAAATGAAAATTAAAATTAAATTACATTAAATAGAAACTATCACTTAAAAATTAAATTGGATTTTTGGAATTTTTATTTTACAAACTTATTTTATACCTAAAAATAACAAACTTTTGTGAAAACAAGTAGTATGGAACTTAAAAATAAACTGAGAAAGCTCAATAAGCTTGGACAGTTGACTAAGTTTGACCACAAGGGAAAATAAGCTGAAATGGGTGTAAGTGGGACCCACAATGGTTAAAACTGATCCAAATAACTTATTTGAACTTTTTTAAGCTGGAAAAAGCACTAGTGGACCTCAGAATAAGCAAAAAGGCACAAATAAGCACTTGTAATTTTGTGTCAAATCTGAAAATGGGACAACTAAGGAGGGCTAAATTAGGTGGGTCCCAGGGCTCTAGGGGTCAAACAAATGGTCAAACTTGAAAGCCCACCAAGGGGGGGGGGGTTGAAAGGTACAAGGCTTGTGGTTTGGGGACCACTGTGGAGGTCAAGAACCACCACCAAAGTGGTGGTGTGGGTTCTGAGTCTGTTGATGCAGGGGGCTGTGCAGCCCTGCAAGTGAGTTTGAGGTGATGTGGGGCCCAGCAAGAAAGTCACAAAAATATAAGCACCATAGAACCTCAAAGATGAGTTGGTAGAGAACACATATAAACAAGTTTCAGGACCTAATCTATAACACAAAAATCACATTAATTGCTTGAACTTTTAGAAAAACCTGAGAATGCATATTTGACTTTTGAAGAAAACTTAAGATTTTGACTTTATTGAACTTTGGGCTTATACTAAGGACTGATTAAGATGAAATAAGCTGTATAGAACCTATTTTAAGCTATATTTATTAGTTATGAGACAGAATGAAAGTTTGTGAGACTCAACTCCCTCACAGTTGACTGTGAGGGTACCAAAGCTTTGATTTTGACTTTCTGTCAAATGAAGCTTGGTTCTAAGTCTTAACTTGACTCAAACCTTCCTAATGCAATCTACTAAAACTAAGTTGACCATCAAACAGCAACAAGAACTCATCATATTTGCAAATCCAAACACCCCTATAGAACCTGTTATAGTAATTTTGAGAAGCAGATGGGGATCCTAGGCAATACTACTGGTGTTAACTTATGACATGAGCAATGAAGGCTAGGTAAAAGTTAAATAGAACAGAAAATAAGCACACTAACAAGCACAAACAAAATTAAATACTTAAAACTGATATACAAATCAAATGAGTGATTAATGATGGAAGTTAGAGTTGCAAACCTCAAATCAGAGGCTTAAAGCTCCTAAGAGCTTGTGAACAAGCTATTCAACCAAAAACGACCAATACCACCCTTCTGAATCACCCATTCTCAACCATTAACCTCAGTTGACTTTTGTTGACTTATGAGGTTTTTGGTAGTAAAACAATGTTTTAAACACACTGAGCTTATGAAAGCTTAAGAATGTCTTATATGAGCTGAAATAATTACTTAACAACAACTTTTGATACTTTAAAGCTAAATTGAGATTTTCAAGGGAAATGAGCATAAACTGAATTGGAATTTAACAACTGAGATTGATAGTTAAAACAAGTTTAAATTACATTGACAATGAAGATTACAACACTTTTAAACTAAAGAGTACTTCTGAAACTACATTTCCACTACATTTGATATTAAAATTAACCTAAAAACTACTCTATGCTAACTAACTCTTTCCTTCCACTTTTTCTTGACTTTTATAGTCCCTGAGGTATCACTTTCTCTTTCCCACACTCATTTTCAGCCATTAGATGAGTCAAAAGCAATCTCACCCTTCAAATGCATTTTGGCGGGAAAATGGGACTTTGGTAGTTGGTGTAACTTGGAGCAATTGGTGGGTGCATTTAATAGGTTTGGAGGTTTGTGTAAGTTGGGGAGACAAGGCATGGGAAGAGGAGGGGGGATGTGGGGTGTTGCAGTAGGTTACCAGGGCAAGTGGGGGAGATGAAGTGGATGGTCAAACTGGGGTTGACTGGGTGGGTAAATAAAATGGATGGGGTGTTTGTTTTTTTATAAAAAAGGGGAGATGGGCTTATGGTGTTGGATTGGGCCTTGGTTGTGGTGGTGGGCTGAGGGAGATATAAGGGTGGGTTAGGAGTGGTATTTTGGGTTTTGGTTTGGTTTGTAGTTTTATTAAGGGTCCGTTTGTGGTTGTATGAAAACAAGGACCAAAATTGCAATTTAACACAACCAAGGGGCTGGAAATGTTCATTCTGCCAAAGTATCACAAGGGTCATACATAACAAGTCTAAATAGTATAAGGGTTATAAGAGATAATTTCCATTTTTTGAAAACCCGGGGGACTTGTTTTGCAATTTTTCAAATTACGGGGACCAAACATGTAAACTTTCCAAAACTTTCTCCCAGGGACCCATTTTGATAACTTTTGATTTCCCAAGGTCCAAGAATGATTTTTCTTTCAAAAATATCCCACCAGGGACCAAATCTGCCAAAATCTGAAACTCAAGGGACCAAACTGTAAATTTCCAAAACTTTTCCAATTTTTCACCAAAGGACAAAATATGACAACTTATGATTGTAAAAGGACCTTTGGTGATTTTTCTTTCCAAATAAGTGCTCAGGGACTAGTTTTGTAATTTTATGAAAGTTGGGGGACTGAAACTGCCAATTTTACAAACTTTGTGTGTTTTCCATTTGTTTTTGCTCATTTTGCATCTAAAACATATAAAACACAATTTTGAAATATTTTCAGTATTTTGATGCATTACTGAGTCTTTTTGTATGTTTTGCAGTTCAGATTAGACCAAAAATGATGAGTGTTTGAGCACTCATCAGTGCACATATGCTTTACTACAACCCTTGTCGGACTACAATTGATATTGAGTCCAAACCTGGTCCCTAGGGTACGAATGTTTCCGATCTTACATTTATTGGAGTTTAGCCGTTGGACTTCAGTATCTTACATTCACACATCCTGATTTATCATATGTTATTCAGCAAATCTGTTCGTACATGCATGATCCGTGCGAGCCTCATTTCTCAGCTCTCAAGCGCATTCTTAGGTATGTTCGTGGGACTTTGGATTTTGGTTTATAGTTGTTTGCCTCCTATCCTACTACTCTTACTGCTTATTCTTTTGCTAATTGGGCGCCTCATTTATCAGCTCCCAAGCGCATTCTTAGGTATGTTCGCGGGACTTTGGATTTTGGTTTATAGTTGTTTGCCTCCTATCCTACTACTCTTACTGCTTATTCTTTTGTTGATTGGGCACCTCATTTCTCAGCTCTCAAGCGCATTCTTAGTTATGTTTGTGGGACTTTGGATTTTGGTTTATAGTTGTTTGCCTCCTCTACTACTACTCTTACTGCTTATTCTTATGTTGATTTGGCTAGATGCTTTGTTACACATCGCTCGACTTCTAGTTACCGTTTGTTTTTGGGAGATAATCTATTATCCTGCTCTTTTAAATGGCAGCATACACTGTCTCGATCTAGTGCTGAGGCGGAATATCATAGGGCTGCTAACGTAGTAGCTGAAACTGCACAGGTTCTCAATCTACTTCGGGAGTTACATGCACCGTTGTTACCAGATGCTATTGTTTATTGTGATCATGTTTGTTCTATATTCTTGACTGCTAATTCGGTGCAACACCATCGTATTAAGCATATTGAGATTGGTATCCCTTTCATGACATGGTTGCTACGGGTCAAGTTCGCATTCTTCATGTGCCCTCTCGATATCAATATGCTAATATTTTCAGCAAAAGGCATCCTTCTTCATTGTTTGAGGAGATTTGAACCAGTTTTAGTGTTCATTTACCTCCCGGTCAAACTGCAAGATAGTGTTAGTTGATGTTTTTTAGGCCCATTAATTGTCATTGGTTATGAGTCTTTAGCCCATTTACATTATTTCTAGATTAACCTTTTGTAAACCATATCTTGTAATCCCTTTATGAATTTTATTCAAGGAATTTACCTAAATTTACAGTTTTAAAGAGTATATAATAAATTCACAAAAATCAATAATATAATAAGCTTCAACATTCTTTCACTTTTTTTCCCTTTCTTTTAGGCTCTAGAACTCTCAAAATATATCAAACTTTGTTTCCTCTCCTCCCATTATACTATTAAGAGAATATCAACCTTAAATTGTAGCATAGCATTGGTGATTGAGAATGTTGTTAAAGGCTTCAAGTTCAAACTTGTCATGCAACAATTTTGAAATGAGTCTTCGAGTGCCCATTTCTAAAAGAAAATATTGTTGCGGTGTCAGAAAAGGGAGCACCTCCGTGAAATAATAGGTCACGAGTCATAGGTTTGATCCAACTCCCCTTAGTTTGCGGAAAACTAGATGAAAAATGTGTAGTTATTCAGGAAGGGTCGCATCAGGTTTAAGGGATCTCGAACCGAGGTTTCCCGTCAATCCTAACTTTTATAGATGATTGAATATGGAAATTATGATGGGTTCAACTTCTTGTGGTATAGTTTGTACTAAGTGAAATTTTCCTTTTTTCTTGATGATGTATACAAGCAAGAAGAAAATTTTAGATGTTTTCACATCTACATAATATGCTAGACTAATTAGATTTTTCATTTTTAACCAAGAATGCAAACAAAGGTAATCAGATCTTCTGAACCAACGACATAGTAAATTATTAATGTAATTAATTATTACAGTTAATATCCATTGACAAGATTTCAAGTCGAATTCTCTTCTACATCACGAGCTGGACCAGAATAGCGTTAAAGCACAAGGTTGCCTCTACATGTACGGTCGTACGCAAAGGGTCTTGATCGAATACATATCTTTGTCAATGAGCGTATGAAAGAAAATTAAGAACATAACAGTTAAAGATTATTCAAAAGGTTACAGTATAGAAACAGAGATATCCGTTTTAAAATTATTGTCCTCAAACATAAAACACACAATTTAAGAAAACTAGAGTCATTATACTCTTTGACTAATCAAAAATTTTTTTATTCATTTAACTCACATTTTATTTGTCAAAATAAGAGTAGAAAATTATTTTAGAGTATCATAAAAATTAAAAAAGTGGATTATAATTCTAGAATGGTTAAAGTAATATATTTATGTATGTGGTATATTATATTCATGATTAGATTCTTTTAACAAATGAAATGATGAACCAAGTGTAAAGGAAGTTTATGGCTCAGTCATGGCAAACGCAAATAATATTTGGACAAGAATACACCGTTGGTCCCTAAACTTTCCACAAAATATCTCAATGCCCCCTAAGTTTGTAAAATCATCGTTATGCGTCCAAAACTCAAGATTTTGAGGCCGATTGCATCCCTCAGACCGTAATCGTTACTTCAACATCCCGTTATAGTTCCAAAAATCTCGTTACCCGTTTAGTTTGGAGGGTATAATTGTCTTTTTACCGAGTCACATTTTTCTCTCTCTCGTTGTACTACCCAGCAGACATCAAATCCATTTCCCGCCATAATGTCTAATATAAGGAGACATTGTAGTCATTAGTCATCCCCAAACTTGTTTTGGAAGCCTACCAAAAAAACCCTAATGCAATGTAAGTCACAAAATCTAATAATTTAAGCAATAAATTATCAATCTACAACCTTCGATTTACGCTATGGCAAATCAGGGAAACACCCTACTTTGATGACCATGACACCGAGATAATGTGGGCAATCAGGAAATATGGTAAGTGTTTTTGGTGATAATCGTTTACAATCATATTTATTTTAGATTTTGTTATCGTAATTCCATTTTTGGTAAGTCAATCGTAACAGTGTTTTGTTTTGTATGTCATCAGCTGATCAACCTGTTGGGTTTAGCATCAGATTTCATAATAATGGCATTTTTAAAAACTGGCCAGAGAGGATCTACGAAGGAGGTAAGGAATCTTAGGTTGATTTTGTTGAAATTAATGAGATATCGGTTGAAGAACTAGATGCTCTCATGACCCAAATTGGTTATCCAGAAGCTGAAACCATGTACTACTATTTTGTTAAACCTGGTGGTACATTGGATGATGGCTTGTATAGTTTTCGTGAAGCTGTAAATCTTGACCTGTTGACAGACATTGTGAAAGAACATAAGCTTATAGATGTGTATGTTGAAATAGGTAAGACTATGTTAGAGTTGTCTGAGATGTCTCCACAGTCTATTAAGACTGTATTTATGGAGATGGATGGACCAAGCAGAAAAGTAGCTAGTGCTGCTATCCAATCGTGCTGCAGACGTTTGATTCTAGATGACCTAGATACTGACCAAGTCCTTCACCCATTTATGCAACTTACTCAACTACCTTTGTATGTTTCACATGTTGGGGAATCCAGTTACTTGCCACACATTGAGACTGGATTTTTAAGTCTAGACATGTCTTTCTTTGCCAGCCAACCTGTTAATAACAGTGATGATGCATTAGTCATTATTGATAAGGACAATACCTTTCAGCACCTTGATAGTTTTGATGTTACAATGTTTAGGGTGACTAAGGATAAGCCGTTGGAGAAAGTAGGAAGACCATTAGTTGATGGCAATAACACCTTTGAGGAACCTGATGTGGAAGTCAATATATTCCAAGTCAGTCAGGATAACCAGTTAGAGAATGTAGGAGGAGCACCTGTTGATGAGAATAACATGCAAGAGGAGGATGATGTTGATATAACTTTGTTCCAACAGAGTGATCCTAGTCACTTAAGCAATGTAGGTGATGAGACAATTCAACCAAATGAAAATAATATTTCTGAGGAGAATGATGTACAACTTACTTTGGTCCAAGAGAGTCAGAGTCCTGAGTTAGGCAACGCAGGAACACCTACTAATAAAAGTGATGACCTCAATTTGGAAACTGAATTACCTATGATGGATGGTGATGCCTGTTACACTGCTTATGTGCTTCTGGGTCAGACATATGTAACTCTGGGGTGGTGCTAATGGTTAGAGTAGAGTCTGTTGATAATGGTGTTGTTCAAACATTCTTTTACAATGGTCAACCCTTTGGTAGTGCAAAAGAAGTGAAAGAGAGGGTAAGACAGCATTCCATAAAAACCAGAAGGGAGTTACTTTTTATAAAGAATTACAAAAGAAGAATAAGAGTCAGATGTATGGGTTGTGTTCCCCTACCAGGCCTAATAGCTACTGTTGGACTGGCTAAAGGCCCGGTTAGAGGCCATTAACCAGAAAGGGTTTAGAAGAAATAATTGCTGGAAAAAATGACCCCTCTTAAATACTCTGCCCATGGCTGTTGCTTGTTGGCAGGGATGGTGAAATAGAATCTTGGATAGTGAGAAGATATTCTGATAAACACACATGTTTGCAATCAAGGGGCTCAAACATTTTGACCTTAAATTTATCTCAAAGCAAATAAAAGAAAAGATTCAGACCAATTTACAGATTCCTGTGAAGTCTGTTCATATTCAGCTTACCAACCAATTTGAGCTTGAAGTGTCAATGTAGATGGTTTTAAGGGGGAAAAAATAGCAGTTAGAGGCATTAGGGGAGAATTCAAGCAACAATTCACCATGTTGAGAGACTATGCTCAAGAGTTATAGAAGAAGAACGCTAATACAATAGTTGTGATTCATGTGGAACAGCCTGCTGAGGATACTCTTCCAACAAGAGAATTCAAGAGACTGTATGTTTGTTTAGGTGCTTTGAAGGAGGGATTTAAAGCCTGTTAGAGACAGTTGCTGGGGATAAATGCTTATCCAATTGATGGTCCTTTGAAGGGTTATCTTCTAACAGCTGTGGGAATTGATAGCAACAATGGTATATACCCTTTAGCTTATGCTTTTGCTGAAACAGAAAACACAATAGCATGGACTTGCTTTCTTCATTGTTTATCTGATGATCTTGAAATTTAGCCAAGTGTTACTGACATGAAAAAGGTACTCCCTCAAACTTGTAATGATTTCAATTTGCTTTGTTTTTAAACAGATACTAAATATATTTGTTTTTGTGTAGGATGTTATAGCAGCATGAAGAGAAGTTTTTCCAAATGCGGAGCACTGACATTGTCTTAGAAGCATTCATGAGCAAATGAAAGTTCATTGGCACGGTAGGGCCTTCAAAGACCATCTGTTGAGATATGCAACAGCCTCAACTGTTGTACAGTTTGAGAAATATATGTATGCTTTAAAGATATTTAGTCAAGCTGCCCATGCTTGGTTAAGTAAGATTCCACCAATCCATTGATCAAGGTCACATTTCTCATGTAAGTAATCTAACTGTGTAACTTAAGTTGTATATGTTAAGGTAGTATGAAATGTATAAGTAATATAGCTTTATTTGTCTTGTTTTAGGGCGACCTCATTATGATGTGTTACTTAATAACATGTGTCAAGTGTTTCATGAGAAAATAATTGAGGGTATAAAAAACCAATAATTACAGCATTAAAATCCATCAGGGAATACTGTATGAAGATGATAATGCATGTTGTGATGGTCATTGAGAAGAGTAATAGGCCACTAACACCCATTGCACATCACATGTTAGAAGGTACTTAGAAAGAGGTTGTTAGGTATAAAGTTTTATGGAATGGCGGAGATAAGTTTCAGGTAACTGGACCATGGGGTGACCAATGTAGTTAATGTTGTAGACATGTATTGTAGTTGCAGAAGATGGGAGGTTACTGGTTTACCATGTAAACATGTTGTTGCTACCAATTGGAATACGGATTTCAATGGACAACAAGTAGGAGCAGTGAAACATGGTTCCATATTTGTTACTATCTTAACACTTGGGAAGCAACCTACAAACACCATGTCTCCCCCATAACTAGCAATGAGCATTAGGAAAAATCAGCAGTGCCAACAACAATTGTTGCTCCAAAATCTGAAACAAATGCAGGTAAGTTGATGTATAAGGAAAGCTTTAAATTTATAATACCAGTTTCACGGATTTTAATAAACCAACCACACGGGTAAAGTATAACCCTCGTTGTTAGTATAAGATTTAGGTGAGACCATGTCGTATCCACAGGGACTTAGTTCGTTTGTATTAAGTAAACATGAATAGTAAACAAGACAAGTAACGATTATGATAATATGAAGAATTCAAATGATAAAATGAATGATTGCTTGGATAGCTTAGATAATCTAGTGACAATGTTTATGTTTGATCTCAGTTTGATAATGTAGTAGTGCACAACTTATAACTTTGCTATTTTTGTCAAAAAAGCAATTTCATAATTTGTAGGTTCAATTCAAGATTCATAATTATCCATCAAGTGATTTCTCTCGAGATAGTATTCCATATCAAGTCTAGATTATTATTAATTCTCCTAAGTGGATTTCTCCTTTCAAAGGCTAGAAATGCAGACAAGTTACTATAATTGCTTTTAACAAGTTGGTTCTTTCGACCTATCCCAACACACTATATTCAACCAGTTTCAATAATCAAACGTGGTAAGAATATAGATAAAATAGTTCACAACATAAACTTGAAATTGATAGAGATCAAAGCATAATCATAAGTCACTTTATTATATTCAGATATCCAAGCAATCACAGGAGGTTTAGCCTCTCATGGCTAATGAGTTCATAACAACAGAAATGATTAAATAGTAAACAAGAGACATACGGATTGGATTGATCAAATGGATTACACAAGTGTCACAAGTAACCAAGAGTTGGACACCAACAAGTATATAACGTCCCCTGTTCTGATTCGTTCATGTCTGCCAATTGCTCAGGATCACGTAGCGCTTCTTATCTTACTTAGTGAAAATTAGTTGTTAAGTGGAGTGTTAAAATTCTTTCAGCTCTATTTATAGGCTTACTGATTGTAACAACCCACAAAAATCTCATCACTATCATTCCCATTACAAATACCTATATTAGGTATTTCACAAGTAAATTTTTGCTTTTTATGTGCATTCATTACCTGCATGACTCTCTAGACCTGTTCATGTATCCACACAAGCCAAATAACTCAACACTCACATCCTAGAAACCACTAGTATGTCAAGCTTAAGATCACAACAACACCACAATAAGTAATCTACCAATTTAACACACTAAACATATCATAAAACCCTAATGAACCCTAATTAAGCCTTAATTAGGTTTATGTGCTTACTAAACCCTATATGCTTAACTAAACTATTTTAAAAGTGTCCAAGGCTTAAGTATGAGTTACTTTAGGAACATTAGGATACCTTAGGACCCTTAGGTACTAGTAAAACCATTAGAGCTTAGGTACACTTATAAAGGCTTCACATTTGTGGTGAATGAAATTGAGTCTAGCTACAGTGTCAATCCAAGTGGATTTGCCTTAATAATTTATAAAAACATATAATTTTTATTAGAAAGCAATGATTGTATCATATAATCAATTTTTATGGAATAAATATTTTTACTAATTGACTCCCCCCCCCCCCCTCAATCTCAAGTTGAACATTGGCCTCAATGTTTATAATTGGATATAAAAATAGGAAAAATATAACTACTAAAAGAGAAAGAAACTTCCCGGACCATATGAGAAAGCATGAAGAGCTAAGCTATCCCAAATGTGGTCTTTTTCTTCATAATAATCTGCAAAATAAAAAGAAACAAACACACAAAAATGGAAAATATTTTTGGGTTTGGGTTTTTTTTTTTATTATTATTATTTTTAATAATCATACCTCCACACTTAAGTTTTAGAGTGTGGTTTAAACAAAGTACTAATAAAATAAATGAGAAGAGAGAAAAAAATGAAATGAAACGGGTTGCCTCCCGCTAAGCGCTAATTTCAGAGTCTATAGCTCGACTCATGTGATTAAGGTGATTTAGTTGTTTGGAAAGAAGGGTGTTGATTCTTCCCTTCTATCGTTGAAACTTTCTTCCTTATGGTATAATTTTAGTCTGTGACCGTTGACTATAAAACTTTTATCGTCAAGTCCGTACAGTTCAACATATCCGGATGGATGTTGGTGTTTAACACTATAAGGTCCAATCTAACGGCTTGTAAGTTTCGGTTGTTTGATTTTGAACTTTGATTGGAATAGGAGGACTTTATCTCCTTTCTTGAATTCTTTTCTCATTTTTAATTTCCTATCATGCCAAACCTTAGTTCTAGCTTTTTAAAGATGAGAGTTTTCATAAGCATGAAAGCGTAGTTCGTCTAATTCATGAAGTTGAAACATTCATTTCTCACCGGCTGCAATTAAATCTAGATTATAGTTTTTAAGTGCCCAGTATACACAGTGTTCTATTTCAAAAGGTAGGTAACATGCTTTACCATATATAAGTTTGTATGGGGTTGTTCCAGTTGGTATTTTGTAAGAAGTTCTAAAGGCCCACAGAGCATCGTCAAGTTTCCTTGACCAAACAGCAAGGTTGTCTTTAACTGTTTTTTCAAGTATTCTTTTAAGAGCTCTATTAGTATTTTCAACTAGACCACTCATTTGAGGGTGATAGGATGTAGAAAATCAATGGTTGACTCTGTATCTTTTCATAGCTTTTTCCATCATTTTATTGCAAATGTCCCATAAAGTCTATACCTCAGATGTCAAAAATTTCACATACTTGATTGTAATTCATGGGTATTTCATCCCTTTTAGAAATGTTTCCAGTTTTCTGACATGCTTCACAAAGGCGAACTAGAGTATGTGCTTCTTTCAGAATTGTTGGCCAATAGAATCCTGATTCAAATACTTTTTTAGCAGTAGTGGTGGCACCATAATGTCCATCGATAGGTCCATGATGACACTTGATTTGGCTCCAAACGGTCAACCTAAATTGATCAGGTAATGGTCAACAAAGTCAAACAGCCTAGAGTCAATGCTCCGCGGAATATAGTGGTTTCCCCAGGTCGTTATGTCCCGACGAGTTGTGGATTGTAATCAAAACGGTTTCGTGATCGGGTGAATTTGAATGAAAAGGGGTTTGAGATTGGTTACACTAAGGATTTATACAATGAAATAGCTTAAAGAAGCTATATGAATAAGACGGGAAAGTTACAAAAAACAAAAACGATTAAAATCTAAAACGTATACGTTTATGTTTAAATAAAACGTAAACGTACAAAATAAAACGTGAAAACGGAAATCTGAAAACCCCGAGGGGCTGAAAATAACTTTTTTACAAACTTAAAGGTAAAAGAAAATTTTTAGAAAAAGAAAATAAATTTTAACACTAATTAATTATCTAATATTAATTAATTACTAATTATTACTAATTATTAATATTTAAGTAACTTAAATACAATATAATATTAATTAAACACTAGAAAAATAAAAATAAAATTTCTAAAATTATAAAATAACTAAAAATAAGTTTTAAAATTAAAAATAAGTGTTTTTGTCTTTTTGTGGATTTTCTATTAATTAATTACTAATTAATTATTAATTACCTAATTAAACTATTTTAAATTAAGAAAAATAGAAAATGAACAGTAAAAATTCTAAGAAAATTTCCAAAAATGTTTTATAACATATAAAAGCTACAAAAAATATAAAAACTAGGTTTTACTTAATAAAAACTAATTATGCTATTTTAAACTTAATATTAATTAATTATTAATAAATCTAGGATTAATTCTAATAAACATAAAATGATGAAATAAAAATCTGAGAAAATTACTATAAATACTTTAACTTAAGAGGAAATTATGAAAAAAATAAAAAAGCTAAGTTCTTAATAAAAATATAAAAATGAAAATTTAAATTTAAATAAAATTAAATAGAAACTATCACTTAAAAGTACTTTGTTTTTTCTGGATTTTTATTTTAGAAAACTATTTTATAACTAAAAACAACAAACTTTTGTGAAAACAAGATTTTTAGAACTTAAAAATAAGCTGATTATGAAAGAAAAAGCCAAACAGTTGACTTATGTTGACCAAAATGGAAAATAAGCTTAAATGACCAAGAGTGGGGCCCACAATGATGAAATCAGGTCTAAATAAGATGTTGGTACATGATTAAGCTGGAATAAGCAAGTGGGGACCACAGGATAAGCAATAAGCTAAAAATAAGCACTTGCAAAACTCTTGGGTGCATAGAAATGGGACAAGATTGAGTAGCCAAATCAGGTGGGTCCCAGTGGGTTTGAGGTCAAACCAGAGGTCAAACCATGGTACCTACCAGGGGGGGTTGAAATGAACAAAAAGGTGAGGTAGTGGACCACTGTAGTGGCTGGAAAACCACCACTAAGTGGTGGTGGTGGGACTGTGGTCTGTGCAGCAGAACAAAGCTCAGCCTGCAGCTCACTTTGGGTGAAGGTGGGGCCCACAGGTAAAATCACAAAAATGAAAGTAAGCTAGGACATCAAAGATGAGCTGGGAAGGAACTAATCCTGAAAGTTACAAGGTCTAAATCTTGTTATATAAATCAAAACAATTCTAGCAAGTTTTGGAAAAATCTGAGAAAAGCATTCTTTGACTTTTAAGAAAAACTAGGAACTTGACTTTGTTCAATTTCTATTGGTCCTAATTAACTTAATGTGTTATAATAAGATACAAGTGGCTTAAATTAAGTTAAAACTCCTACTTGGGCATTGATATGGTGGGACAGGGATCACAAATTCCTCATAGTGACTAGAAAATTTAAGATAAAAGCCAATTAGGACTTTTCTGCTAATGTACTACTGGTTTATGGTTCCTGTGACCTAAGAATGTCTAAGGTAATATGCTAAAACAAGAAACAATAACAACTACCACCATGTACCTATCTAAAACAGCTGATCCAAACACCCCTTATGTGGTGGTCTGTTTTTGTTTTTCAAAGCAGATGGTCCATTTAATCCCTGAAACTGAAACCTAAGCTATCATACTCACTAGTTATCACTACCAAAGCATATTTAAACAATTACCAGGAACAAAAACTTAAAATGACATTGAACAAAGGAAAACATAAAAATCCTTACAAGTCTCTTCCACAGTGTGCACAAATGGTGAACAAGAACCCAAATTAGTAACCTACTACTCCCCATGGAATATTAAACCAAATGCTATCATTCTCCACCCTGCTAAGTCACCTCTCCACACCATGCATTTATGTTTGACTTTTATTGACCTTTTGGAAAAAACTTATGATAAGCAGAATCAATCCATAAAACTAACTGTAAGTTACTAACTAAGCTTGAGTGAACTTTAAACAACAGTGGGTAACACTTTTAACAACTATGAATGAACTTGAGATGTTTAAGTGAAAATGCAAAAATTGAATTAAGTAAATAGAGGTTTGATTAACTGATAGAAAATGATTTCAAATACACTAGGAATGTTAAAATTACAATTCAGAAGCTTGAAGTTACATTAGAATTAGAAAAATGATTAAAACTACATTAATATTTTACTACTAAACTATACTACTGCTATATATCGTTTCTTCTCTCTTTTTCTGACTTTTATAGTCCCTGGATGACTTTTCTCTCCTTCCCACTTGCTTTCTGACCATTGGATTGCTATCTTTGATCTCCACCCTTTAAAACTTGTTTTGGCGCCAAATTCCAACTTGGCAGTTGGAGGGTAACTTGGAGAGGGGTTGTGAGCAATTAATGAGGCTTAGATTGTTGTGGTTTGGAAGGGAACATGGAGTGGGTTTTGCTGAGAAGAGGAGGGGGGATGGAGTGTAGAAGGGATTACCAGGCAAGTGGTGGGGGAGAAGGGTTTGACTTGTGTTGACCCTGGTGGAAATAAAATGGACGGGGGAGTATTATAATTTTGTGGTGGTGGGCTAGTTTTTTGGTGGATCAGGTTTGGAGAGTGGGCTTGGGAGTGAGATGGGCCAAGGGGTTATAAGGTGTGTTTGTTGGGTTTGGTTTAATGGGTAAATTAAATAAGGGTCCGTTTGATTTGTAACTAAAATTCACAAGGACCATTTTTGTAATTTACCAAAGTTGAGGCCCTGAAATGTAACTTTCCAAATTTAATCACAAGGACCATAATTGTCACATGTGAATAACATAAGGACCAAAATTATAATTTTCCAAAATTTGAAACCCCGAGGACCAAAATTGATATTTTTCAAAGTTTAGGGGTTAATTTTGCCAATATGTGAAAAAATTTTATCCAAGGACCAAATTTGAACATTTTTGAACTTCCAAGGACTAAAAATGATTTTTCATCCAAAAATATCCCACCAGGGACCAAATCTGCCAATTATTGAAACTCCAGGGACCAAACTGTAAATTTCTAAAACTTTTCAGATTTTTCACCAAAGGACTAAATATGACAACTTATGATTTAAAAAGGACCTTTGGTGATAATTTTCCATATTTTAAATATCCAGGGACTAGTTTTGTAATTTTATGAAAGTTGAGGGATTGAAACTGCCAATTTTGCAAACTTTATACGTTTTTCATCTGTTTTTGCTTATTTTGCATCTAAAACATATAAAACACAATTTTGAAATATTTTTAGTATTTTGATGCATTTCTGAGTGTTTTTGTATGTTTTGCAGTTCAGATTTGACCAAAAATGATGAGTGTTTGAGCACTCATCAATCCCCCACACTAACTATTGCTAGTCCCTAGCAATAACTGTTTTGAAAACTTGATGGATTTTAAACTCTTTACCAAAAGCCATCACTTCTGGAGTAGCCAGGTGTAAGAACTGTGGCACACCTGATAACCGTGTGATTTTGAGCAAACCACCAGCTGTCAACGGATTTGAGTAGTCTTTACCAAAAGCCGTTTGCTTCTGGACTAGCCAGCTCTTGATGGAATAGTCAACATCTTGGTGAGCTGATTACCAAATATGGATTTTCCACTGCCTTTACCACAATCCATAATCTTGCGGGCTAGCCAACTCATTCGCTTTATGGGATATGGGGAGTTGAGGAACCATACAATTTTGGGCAAATTGCAAGCCGTAAACGGATTTGAGATGTCTTTACCAAGAGCCGTTTGCTCCTGGACTAGCCAATCCCTTTTGTCGTTTAGACAAGGCGGACTGATTACCACAAAAAATTTTGAACTCAAGTGAAAATTTTTTGAAATTTTGGCTAAAAACGGGGGTATTATATAGTAAAATGTGATAAAATTCGCTAGAATAGCGAATACCCCCCCCCCCCCCACTCTTAGCATGAATATTGTCCTCAATATTCAAAATCCCGGCTATTATGCCGACATTTTGAACGTAAAAGGGCAACATTACAAGCTAAGCGTGGAAAACACCATTTTGTATTTTCACTTCATAAGTAACCATAGCATGGGGGACTCCCCCACACTTAGGGTGAAAACCCTATAAGCATGCTACTGTTTTTGTTTACCGAGTCGCTAGCTTGACTCGACCCCGGATTCATTTGTCCTTGGGGAAGCATGATGTGGAAGAAACAATCTCAATCGGACTTTCATTCAAGATGTTTGGACAAACATTTGAAGCACGTGAAAGTTCCACACCAATGAGATAAGTATCCGGCTTAAGATAATGATACATGAAAATGCCGGGATCAAATATAGTGTCCTCACTCCCGAAGTAGTGAAGAAGAGAAGTAGTCACCTTATAGGTGAAGAAAAGGAAGAAAATCATGATGAAAATCATGATTTGATCTTCTTCCTCAAGAGCAGGCTCCATAGCCTGAGTTTGGATTTCAAAGGGTAAGCTCGTAAACAACCCGGGAGGGTGGGTGGGAATTTGCAAATTCTCATGATTGAGTGCATCTCCCCCCGGGATATCAAACTCCGGAGGAGTCATGATATGATGAGTGAGTTCACCGGAGAACTCCTCATGAAGAGAATTATTCACAAGATGTGAATCTGTGAATTCATGTTCCGATATAAACTCATCACAATCCTCATTCTGAATATCAAAGAGTGGATTATCAGAAATCAAAGTGAATTCAGAATCGAATTCAAATAGAGGATTGGTGAGAGTAGTATTGAATGTTTCGGGAACAAAGTGATCAATATTCTCTATTGGACTGCTGGGATAAGAAGTGAGTGGTGGATCATGATATAGGAGACTTTCAATTTCTCCCAGACCGGCTTGGAAATCGAGGAGACCATCATCACTTTCCAATGAAAGTGGATTGATGTGAGTAAGTTCATCGGCGAACTCCTCAAGAAGATGATCAGCATCAGTTTGTGGAACTGATGCCTCAATATACTCAATGTCTCCATGAGATGTACAATCATCATTAAAATCTGAGAAAGTCTCAAAATGATCGTTTGAACACTCAAGAGGGGAAGGAATATCACACATATGCTCAAGAGTTCCCTGTGACTCTCCTGGGATTGGAACAAGGATCTCAACACTAGACTTTATTAATTCGTCCGATTCCTTATCAGGAACAGTGTCAAGATGCTCGTCCCCCATGGTCAGAGAGTGAGTGGGAACTTCGGGTGTGATAGCAGTTGTTTGAGATGGAATCTCAACTGCTGGGGTATCAACTGATGAACTTGATGAAGTTTTGTAAAATTGAAGAATATCAAGGGTATCTTCATCATCACTGTCATCAGGGATAAAACGGAACTGAGAGCTAGATTTGACTGCTTTTTCTTTTGCAATGGATTCCCGAATAGATTTTTCATAGGTATCTTGGGAATTTATTCTAGCAGCCTGCTCTTCAGCTAGCAATTCTTCCATGGACTTTTGATGAGTATGTCTTTGGGCAAAGTCTTTAACTAAACCCTTAAGCTCATCAACGATTTTCATCATATTTTGCATTTCTGGAAGAAGTGCTTGATTCATATCGTACTGTGGAGGTTGGTCGTAATAGGGTGTGTCAAAATTGTCACAAGGATATGGATTTCCCGTTTGACAATCTGAACTGAAGTGTGGACCTCCACAGTAATCACAACAGTAAAACTGTTGAGTGTGGATTCGTGAATCATATGGGTATTGGTCATAACCAAAGTTCTGAGCATCACCGGAAAACTGTTCATAGACAAACGTGTTTCCGGATTGACACTCAAATCCTTGGTGAGGGCCTCCACAAAACTCACACAGATATGTCAGTATCTCATGATGTGGTGGCTGGTAGGATGAATCAGATGTGTCATGGTAAGGATAGGGAGCTTGGTTATAGACAGACCCATCTCCTGACTCTACCATGCTACAACCGGGACAATTCCCGCCATTATGAGGACCACCACACCATTGGCAACCCAAATGGTGTGGATACGACATAGGAAAGAATCAAAGGTTTACAGAGGGTAAGGAATGAAGAATCAAAGATGTGAGAGGGTAAAGGTGAATATTTTTGGGTTTTTGGATAACCGTTTTGTACAAATGAGAAAGAAAATATTTTTGTGTTTTTTGTGTTCGTTGAAAACTGAGTTTAAAAAGTTTTCGTGAACGGTTTTGTTTTGATAAATAGAAAATATGAACAAAGGATGGATAACTGTACAATGGAACGAATTCCAAAGTCACTAATCAGAAAAACCGTTTAGATACGCACACAACCTCCCCGGCAGCGGCGCCAAAAATTTGATTGGCTCCAAACGGTCAACCTAAATTGACCAGGTAATGGTCAACAAAGTCAAACAGCCTAGAGTCAATGCTCCGCAGAATATAGTGGTTTCCCCGGGTCGTTATGTCCCTACGAGTTGTGGATTGTAATCAAAACGGTTTCGTGATCGGGTGAATTTGAATGAAAAGGGGTTTGAGATTGGTTACACTAAGGATTTATACAATGAAATAGTTTAAAGAAGCTATATGAATAAAACGGGAAAGTTACAAAAAACAGAAACGATTAAAACCTAAAACGTATACGTTTATGTTTAAATAAAACGTAAACGTACAAAATAAAATGTGAAAACGGAAATCTGAAAACCCCCAGGGGGTGAAAATAATTTTTTTACAAACTTAAAGGTAAAAGAAAATTTTTAGAAAAAGAAAATAAATTTTAACACTAATTAATTATTTAATATTAATTAATTACTAATTATTACTAATTATTAATATTTAAGTAACTTAAATACAATATAATATTAATTAAACACTAGAAAAATAAAAATAAAATTTCTAAAATTATAAAATAACTAAAAATAAGTTTTAAAATTAAAAATAAGTGTTTTTGTCTTTTTGTGGATTTTCTATTAATTAATTACTAATTAATTATTAATTACCTAATTAAATTATTTTAAATTAAGAAAAATAGAAAATGAACAGTAAAAATTCTAAGAAAATTTCCAAAAATGTTTTATAACATATAAAAGCTATAAAAAAATATAAAAACTAGGTTTTACTTAATAAAAACTAATTATGCTATTTTAAACTTAATATTAATTAATTATTAATAAATCTAAGATTAATTCTAATAAACACTAAATGATGAAATAAAAATCTGAGAAAATTACTATAAATACTTAAACTTAAGAGGAAATTAAGAAAAATATAAAAAAGCTAAGTTCTTAATAAAAATATAAAAATGAAAATTTAAATTTAAATAAAATTAAATAGAAACTATCACTTAAAATTACTTTGTTTTTTCTGGATTTTTATTTTAGAAAACAATTTTATAACTAAAAGCAACAAACTTTTGTGAAAGCAAGATTTTTAGAACTTAAAAATAAGCTGATTATGAAAGAAAAAGCCAAACAGTTGACTTATGTTGACCAAAATGGAAAATAAGCTTAAATGACCAGGAGTGGGGCCCACAATGATGAAATCAGGTCTAAATAAGATGTTGGTACATGATTAAGCTGGAATAAGCAAGTGGGGACCACAGGATAAGCAATAAGACAAAAATAAGCACTTGCAAAACTCTTGGGTGCACAGAAATGGGACAAGATTGAGTAGCCAAATCAGGTGGGTCCCAGTGGGTTTGACGTCAAACCAGAGGTCAAACCATGGTGCCTACCAGGGGGGGTTGAAATGAACAAAAAGGTGAGGTAGTGGACCACTGTAGCGGCTGGAAAACCACCACCAAGTGGTGGTGGTGGGACTGTGGTCTGTGCAGCAGAACAAAGCTCAGCCTGCAGCTCACTTTGGGTGAAGGTGGGGCCCACCGGTAAAATCACAAAAATGAAAGTAAGCTAGGACATCAAAGATGAGCTGGGAAGGAACTAATCCTGAAAGTTACAAGGTCTAAATCTTGTTACATAAATCAAAACAATTCTAGCAAGTTTTGGAAAAATCTGAGAAAAGCATTCTTTGACTTTTAAGAAAAACTAGGAACTTGACTTTGTTCAACTTCTACTGGTCCTAATTAACTTAATGTGTTATAATAAGACACAAGTGACTTAAATTAAGTTAAAACTCCTACTTGGGCATTGATATGGTGGGACAGGGATCACAAATTCCTCATAGTGACTAGAAAATTTGGGATAAAAGCCAATTATGACTTTTCTGCTAATGTACTACTGGTTTATGGTTCTTGTAACCTAAGAATATCTAAGGTAATATGCTAAAACAAGAAACAATAACAACTACCACCATGTACCTATCTAAAATAGCTGATCCAAACACCCTTTATGTGGTGGTCTATTTTTGTTTTTCAAAGCAGATGGTCCATTTAATCCCTGAAACTGAAACCTAAGCTATCATACTCACTAGTTATCACTACCAAAGCATATTTAAACAATTACCAGGAACAAAAACTTAAAATGACATTGAACAAAGGAAAACATAAAAATCCTTACAAGTCTCTTCCACAGTGTGCACAAATGGTGAACAAGAACCCAAATTAGTAACCTACTACTCCCCATGGAATATTAAACCAAATGCTATCATTCTCCACCCTGCTAAATCACCTCTCCACACCATGCATTTATTTTTGACTTTTATTGACCTTTTGGAAAAAACTTATGATAAGCAGAATCAATCCATAAAACTAACTGTAAGTTACTAACTAAGCTTGAGTGAACTTTAAACAACAGTGGGTAACACTTTTAACAACTATGAATGAACTTGAGATGTTTAAGTGAAAATGCAAAAATTGAATTAAGTAAATAGAGGTTTGATTAACTGATAGAAAATGATTTCAAATACACTAGGAATGTTAAAATTACAATTCAGAAGCTTGAAGTTACATTAGAATTAGAAAAATGGTTAAAACTACATTAATATTTTACTACTAAACTATACTACTGCTATATATCTTTTCTTCTCTCTTTTTCTGACTTTTATAGTCCCTGGATGACTTTTCTCTCCTTCCACTTGCTTTCTGACCATTGGATTGCTATCTTTGATCTCCACCCTTTAAAACTTGTTTTGGCGCCAAATTCTAACTTGGCAGTTGGAGGGTAACTTAGAGAGGGGTTGTGAGCAATTAATGAGGCTTGGATTGTTGTGGTTTGGAAGGGAACATGGAGTGGGTTTTGCTGAGAAGAGGAGGGGGGATGGAGTGTAGAAGGGATTACCAGGCAAGTGGTGGGGGAGAAGGGTTTGACCTGTGTTGACCCTGGTGGAAATAAAATGGACGGGGGAGTATTATAATTTTGTGGTGGTGGGCTGGTTGTTTGGTGGATCAGGTTTGGAGAGTGGGCTTGGGAGTGAGATGGGCCAAGGGGTTATAAGGTGTGTTTGTTGGGTTTGGTTTAATGGGTAAATTAAATAAGGGTCCGTTTGATTTGTAACTAAAATTCACAAGGACCATTTTTGTAATTTACCAAAGTTGAGGCCCTGAAATGTAACTTTCCAAATTTAATCACAAGGACCATAATTGTCACATGTGAATAACATAAGGACCAAAATTATAATTTTCCAAAATTTGAAACCCCGAGGACCAAAATTGATATTTTTCAAAGTTTAGCGGTTAATTTTGCCAATATGTGAAAAACTTTTATCCAAGGACCAAATTTGAACATTTTTGAACTTCCAAGGACTAAAAATGATTTTTCATCCAAAAATATCCCACCAGGGACCAAATCTGCCAATTATTGAAACTCCAGGGACCAAACTGTAAATTTCTAAAACTTTTCAGATTTTTCACCAAAGGACTAAATATGACAACTTATGATTTAAAAAGGACCTTTGGTGATAATTTTCCATATTTTGAATATCCAGGGACTAGTTTTGTAATTTTATAAAAGTTGAGGGACTGAAACTGCCAATTTTGTAAACTTTATACGTTTTTCATCTGTTTTTGCTCATTTTGCATCTAAAACATATAAAACACAAATTTGAAATATTTTTAGTATTTTGATGCATTTCTGAGTGTTTTTGTATGTTTTGCAGTTCAGATTTGACCAAAAATGATGAGTGTTTGAGCACTCATCAACACTTATCAAGAATGGCACGAGTTTCGGGTCCAGATACACATCTACGGTTTAATCCGTCAGGATATATTTTGAATAAGTATGGTTCATCCCAAAAATATTTTTCTAAGTCTGGAAAGAATTTATTTTTCTCTTGGTGAGTCATTCCTTTAGGTAATACATTCCCCGCCAGATAGTTTGCAAGGTCTGCGAACCATGGCGTGTCTGGAAAACTAATTGCATTAAGAGTTTCATCGAGAAAGTTATCATCAATTTCAATTTCTATTTCTTCATCTTCATTTTCTAAACGAGACAAATGATCGGCCACTACGTTTTCAACACCTTTTTTGTCTTTGATTTCTATATCAAATTCTTGTAAAAGCAAAATCCAAAGAATAAGAAGTGGTTTAGAATCTTACTTTTTAAATAGATATTTTAGAGCGGAATGATCTGTTTATACCACAGTTTTAGATAGAACTAGATATGCACGGAATTTTTCAAATGCAAATACAACGGCCATGAGTTCTTTTTCAGTAACTGTACAATTTTGTTGAGCAGCGATGAGCGTTTTGCTAGCAAAGTAGATAGGATGGAAATGTCTATCATCTTTTTGTCCAAAAATAGCTCCGACTGCGAAATCGCTTGCATCACACATTAATTCAAATGGTAAATTCCAATTTGGACTTATTATAATTGGAGTACATGTGAGTTTTTGGAGTACTTATTCAAATGTAACGTCTTTTTCGAGAAGTTTAGTTAAAGGTCGAGCAATTTTTGAGAAATTTTTAATATATCGTCGATAGAATTCTGCATGTCCTAGAAAGCTTCTAATGCCTTTCACATTAGTAGGAGGTGGAAGTTTTGAGATTACGTCAATTTTTGCCTTGTCAACTTCAAGTCTTGCTCCTGACATTTTATGTCCGAGCACAATTCCTTCTTTGACCATGAAGTGGCATTTTTTCCAATTAAGTACAAGATTTGCATCTTCGCAACGTTGAAGCATTTTATCTAAATTACCTAGGCGTTTTTCGAAAGAATTTTCAAAGATAGAAAAATCATATGTGAAAACTTCCACAGATTCTTCAATCATATCATGAAAAACTGCTATCATACACCTTTGAAAAGTAGCAGGCGCATTACATAAACCAAAAGGCATACGTCGATAAGCGTAAGTTCTGAAAGGACATGTAAACGTTGTTTTTTCTTGATCGATTGGTATTTGGAAATAACCGGAAAATCTGTCTAGAAAACAGAAATATTCATTTTCTGCTAGTCTTTCTAACATTTGGTAAATGAATGGGAGAGGAAAGAATCTTTTGTAGCTACTTCATTCAGTTTTCTATAGTCAATACATACGCGCCAACCAGTGACAGTTCTAGTTGTGACAAGTTCGTCATTTTTATTTGTTACTATTGTGATACAACCTTTCTTAGGTACACAATGAATAGGACTTACCCATGGGCTATCTGCTATAGGGTAGATAATTCCTGAGTCAAGGAGTTTGACAACTTCCTTTTTAACAACTTCTTTCATATTTGGATTGAGTCTTCTTTGCTTTTGAATAATTGGTTTCTTATCATCCATCAACTGAATTTTGTGTTTACAGAAAGATAGACAAATTCCAGGTATGTCACTTGTTTTCCCAGCAAAGGCTCTTTTGTGATTTATGAGAACTGAAATTAATTTTAATTTCTTTCTCTCAGAAAGTTTAGATGAGATTATGACTGGGAGTAATGAGTCGCCTTCCAAGAAAGCATATTCCAAATGGTCTGGTAATGGTTTGAGAACGAGATCAGTAGGTGGTTCTTCAATGGAGTTTCTAACTTTGTGTTCGATGTCAAGAATTATTTTCTCGAATGATGGTTCTTTATTATCATCGTCGTCGGAACTTTCATTTTTATCTTTGATAGTCGTAGCCATGAATTGATCATATACAGTAATGACTTCGTCTTCAAGGATTGTTCCATCGACTGAGTAGAGTAATTGATTAAACTCATTTAGCAGTTCATCGAAATCTTCCTCAAGAATTTCATCAATAACATCAATTCTAAAGCATGTATCATCATTAGAGTAAGAGTGTTTCATAGCCTGATCAATAGAGAAAATCATTCTTTCTTTATCAACTCCTAAATTGAGTTGTTTTTTTTTTTTTACTCGGATCATTGCATCGGCTATATGTAGAAAAGGTCTTCCTAAGATTAAAGGTACTTTGCTATCTTCTTCCATTACTAGGATAACGAAGTCTACGGGGAAGGTAAACTTTCCAACTTCGACTAACATATTTTCAGCGATCCCGAGAGGATATTGGAAAGATCAGTCAGCTAACCTTACACTTATCTTAGTAGATTTAAGCGTTTCGATGGATAATTTCGCATAGAGAGAATATGGAATCAAATTAATGCTAGCACCAAGATCGGCTAAAGCATTGCATGATAATGTTTTACTGAAAATACAAGGAATTAGGAAACTTCCGGGGTCTCTGAGTTTTGGTGGAATTTTGTTTTGACCGATTGCTGAACATTCTTCGTTAAGGAAAGTTGCGGAAATTTGTTCTAGCTTACTTTTGTTACTAACAAATTCTTTAAGAAACTTCCCATAGTTGGGCATTCTGGCTAAAATGTCAACAAGAGAAACATTAATTCGAACAACTCGTATTATGTCAAGAAATTTTCCGTACCGCGCTTCCATCTTTTCTTTTCTTAAGCATTGAGAGTACGGAATTCTAGGTTTGCAAGGTTTGAGGACTGGTGTTTCAGGTGTTGTTGTTTCCTTTTGAGGAACAAGTTTATCCTCTTCTTCATCATCGGTGAAAACTTCAACAGCAGGTGAGTTTGACTAGGATCATGTGGTGGTTCATATGAGGTACCATTTCTTGTGGTAATAGCATTTACATGCTCATGTCGAGCGTGTGGTGGTTGATAAGGTTTGTTTTGGTTATTCTTAGGATTTGGTTGAGTCTTAATAGGAAGAGATCCAGAAGCTCGACCTGATTGCTTTTCAGCAAATCCATCGAATTTAGCTTCCAAATTTTGAATTGAGGCTTGATGATTTCTGGTTGAGGACTCAAGTTTGTCTTTTTAGTCCATGAATGTTTCTTTGACAAAAAGATTAGTTGATTTTTGTGCTTTATAAAGCCATTCAGCTATGTTTGTACGTCTGGTTTATCATCAGAGTTTATTGGTTTGAAAGGTTCTCGGTTGTATTCAGTTTTTGTATTAGGTCTCCATCTCTCGCGATCACGATAGTTCTCGTAGTAATGGGTACATCTAAATGTATTCATAAATTTAGCTTCTTCTTCACATGACATAGGTGTGTCATCACCACTGCAATTAGTGGTTGAATGGTTTTTGCCACAATGATTACAAGTTTCACTCTTTTCTTTCATTTCTTTATATTGGGCATCCATTTTGATTGCCATAGCATCCATTCTAGCCATAATTTAGTCAGTTTCATAATTACTACTGCCTTCATCCGCGAAAGCAATAGTATTACGAAGAGAAGTTTTTGGTTTTTGCTCTTTAGTCCAATCTAGTTTAAGCAAGACTTTGTCTTCAAGAAGTTGATATGCTTGATTTGGAGTTTTATAGAGAAATATACCACCGACCGCAGCGTTTAAAGCTTCTTGAGTTATTTCATCAAGACCTTGGTAAAAGATTTTGATTATATTGCTTTTCGTCAAACCGTATCCATGACAATTTCTTAGCAGTTATTTCATTCGAAGCCAGGCTTTGGTGAGATTTTCACCTTCGTGTTATGAGAATCCTCGGACTTCTCCAAGAAGTTTATCGAATAAAGCTGGTGGAAAAATCTACTAACGAAAGCAGTACGAAGTTCGTCCCATGATTCAATGGTTCCTTCGTCGAGTTCATCAAGCCAGGTTTTAGTTTCTCCTGTTAAAGATAAAGGGAACATCATGAGTCTTACCGCTTCAGTTTCGATAGCTCCGTATTTTAACATATCGCAAACGCTCTGAAATTCCTGAATGTGTTTGTGAGGATTAGTTTTAATTTGACCATCAAATTGATTGCCTTTGACAAGAGTCAAGTGATTTCCTTTGATTGCAAATTCGTTTGCGGTTTCAGGAATGGTAATAGCTGGTCCAGGAGTAGGTGCAACGATACGATCGTTAGCCCACATAGGTTCATTGTCAGCATCATCCATTGGATTGTATAATTGGATTAGTTTGCTGAAAAATCTGAAATTTGAGATATCGTCAATAGGTATGTGGTGAACACGAGGTTGTTCGAGTCTTTGGTCTTTTTGAGAAAAAGGAACTCTTTTATTGTTATGTTTTCTTTTGATTAAGATTCTTTCAGGTTCTGATAAAGATAAAATGGGATCAGTTTCAGTTGAACGAGTGTGCATCCAATATAGAGAGCGAAATTTAAATCAGTGTGACAAATTTCGTTTTCTAAGTAAGTAAGTGCGGCGTACACAAAAAAATGTGCGGTGTACTTGTGTGAAAGTCCTAGGTTCGGCGTACTGGAGTGTAAGTACGGCGGTGTTATTTTTACCGAGAAGATTAACTTCAAAAGATAGTGAAAGTACGGCGGTGTTATTTTTACCGAGAAGATTAACTTCACAGATTGAAATGAGTGCGTCGTATTTGGTGACAAGTACGGTGGTATGCGTATGTTTTGTGTAAAAGTGCGGGGCACAGATTTGTTTGTGCGGCGTGCTTTCAGCAACAGAAGAAACAGAGTGCTCTGATTTTTTTGAAGAAAATATAGTTTTGTTTGCTAATTTCACTTCGAAAATACTTAAGGAACATATTTAAGTCCCCGGCAGCGGCGCCAAAAACTTTGATGTGTAAGGAAAGCTTTAAATTTATAATACTAGTTTCACCGATTCTAATAAACAAAACACACGGGTAAAGTATAACCCTCGTTAGTAGTATAAGATTTAGGTAAGACCAGGTCGTATTCACAGGGACATAGTTCGTTCGTATTAAGTAAAAATGAATAGTAAACAAGACAAGTAACGATTATGATAATATGAAGAATTCAAATGATAAGACGAATGATTGCTTGGATAGCTTAGATAATCTAGTGACAATGTTTATGTTTGATCTCAGTTTGATAATGTTGTAGTGCATAACTTATAACTTAGCTATTTTCGTCAAAAGAGCAATTTCATAATCTGTAGGTTCAATTCAAGATTCATAATTATCCATCAAGTGATTTCTCTCGAGATAGTATTCCATATCAAGTCTAGATTATAATTAATTCTCCTAAGTGGATTTCTCCTTTCAAAGGCTAGAAACACAAACAAGTTACTATAATTTCTTTTAACAAGTTGGTTCTTTTGACCTATCCCAACACATTATATTCAACCAGTTTCAATAATCAAATGTGGTAAGACTAAAGATAAAATAGTTCACAACATAAACTTGAAATTGGTAGAGATCAAAGCATAATCATAAGTCACTTTATTATATTCACATATCCAAGCAATCACAAGAGGTTTAGCCTCTCATGGCTAATGAGTTCATAACAACAAAAATGATTAAACAGTAAACAAGAGACATGCGGATTGGATTGATCAAATGGATTACACAAGTGTCACAAGTAACCAAGAGTTCAAAACCAACAAGTATATAACACCCCATGTTCTGATTCGTTCACATCTGCCGATTGCTCAGCATCACGTAGCACTTCTTATCTTTACTTAGTGAAAATTGGTTGTTGAGTGGAGTGTTCAAATGCTTTTAAATGAGCTCTAATTATAGGCTTACTGATTGTAATAACCCACAAAAATCTCATCACTATCATTCCCATTACAAATACCTATATTAGGTATTTCACAGGTAAATTTTTGCTTTTTATGTGCATTCATTACCTGCATGACTCTCTAGACCTGTTCACGTATCCACACAAGCCAAATAACTCAACACTCACATGCTATAAACCACTGATATGTCAAGCATAAGATCACAACAATGCCACAATAAGTAATCTACCAATCTAACATACTAAATATATCACAAAACCCTAATTAGGTCTATGTGCTTACTAAACTCTATATGCTTAACTAAACTAATTTGAAAGTGTCCAAGGCTTAAGTATGAGTTACCTTAGGAACATTAGGATACCTTAGGACCCTTAGGTACTAGCACAACCCATTAGAGCTTAGGTACAAGTCCCTTAGGCACAAAACCATAACTAGGTTATAACTTCCCGGAAACTAGGTCAAACCTTCCCAAATCTTTTGCATAAGCTACCACCACTTAGTATAAGCCTTTTAGGACCTAGGATTAGTCATTAGGCACTCATAGGACACTAATCTAGGCACTAAACCCTAAGCTAGACACTAATCTCCCACTAAGCCAAATTAGGATAAAACTAAACCTAAATTAGTTAAAACCTAAACATAAGCACCTCAAGCACCTCAACCTATCACCCTAACACCTTAGTCCCCTAAGCACACACCCTAGCACCTTACAAGCACCCACACAAGGAGGTGCATCACCTCCTTGTCACCACCTTCACCCCGCGGCTTCATCCTCTCCATACAAACCCTAAACTGCCTCTTAGCCTAGCCTTGTCACTCCATAGCCTTCCTTAGTCATGTAGTAGCTTAGCTTACTTACCTCCCCCCTTTTGACACCTCCTTCTTTCTTTGCTTGCTCGCTACTCCTCGTTGCCCTATAAATACCCACGAACCTCACACCAATTCAAAAGCATACCTCTTCTCTTCTTCACCCCAAAAAATTTTGTAGTAGTAGTAGTACTTGATCTATAGTAGGCCTAGGAGTCAAGCAAAGCAAGCCAAGGACCCTTGTCGCGTTGTTTTCCTATCTCTAAAACCCTAAAACCCTCGTTATCCCTCCCTTTGGTCATGTAAGCCTCTAATCTAGTTTCTCTAGCTTTAGTTTAGTCCTAGGATAGTATTAGGTTGCCTTAGATCACATTAGAACCCTTGCCTAAGCCTTGATCACTAAAAACTAGCACTTTACATTTTAAAACCCTAATTTTAGACAAATTATAAATTATATACTATAATACCTTACCATAAGCTATAGACTAGTCAGGGTAACATAGATAAGCTAACATTAACTAATCATAAGCTAGGAAACTTAATTATATCATTAGAATAAAGTTTACTTAAAGTTTGGACTAGTTTTGCAAAACTTTACATGCATAGGGGTATATACGGTAACTTTTTGAAAATATTAAGTCTAGCGACTATTTTTGACATTTCTTAGAAGTTTTAAGTATAAGGACCCTTTTTGCAAAGTTATATAACCTTAGGATAAAAAGTAAAATAGTTATAAACTAATAAGGACTAGTTTTGAAAAAGTTATGAAACTTAGGGTATAAATAGTAAAATCTAAAAACTTATAAGTACAAGGGTCATTTTTGTCATTTTTCTAAAATATAGAAGTATAGGGACTAGTTAGGAAGAGTTTAGATAGTTAAAAACCTAAGTAATATAAGTATCATAAAGTATAGGGTAGAAAGTGTAAATATATAAACTATAAGGGTGTAAAGTAAAAATAGTATATAAATATAAAACTTAATTAAAGTTAGAAGCATAACACAATACTAGAGAGCTTCATTTGAGGAGTACCATATGGATATTTTGTTTTGACGAGTTTAATGGGTTTACGAATTAAAGTGCCCTAGCTTCTCAAACGAATATTGCATGTACTTCTGAATTATGATGGTCTGAATGGTGTTATGTTATAACTAAATTTAATACTCCCTCCGTCCCAAATTATAAGTCCACTTTCATATTTCACAAAGTTTAAGAAAAGTGGGGCCCTTACAATACTAACCAATAAAATTTTATTCTCACCCACTTACAAACATTTTGATTGGTTGAAATCAAAAGTGGACATTAATTTTGGGACAACCAAAACAAGCAAAATGGATTTATATTATGGGACGGAGGGAGTAACAACATAGCTCAATAGTAGGGAGCTTTACGTGAGGAGTATTAACTTCTGAATTATGATGGCCCTAACGGTATTATGTTGATAACATAATACAATAGTAGGGAGCTTCATGTGATGAGTCATATACTTCTGGATTGTGATGGCCCAAACGGTGTTATGTTATATCTAAAACATTAACGAACCTAAGAATGATTACTTAAGAAACTTAAACAAGATAACTAAAATCTTGACATACATCCAAACCTACAACACACCAGGATACGTGAGTAAGGCAGTCTAGTTCCCGAGTCACTTTTTGCATCAATTAGATTTCCCTAAGCCTAGGTGAGTTCATAGCCTCACACTCTTTTTCTGTGAGTTTCATAGCCTCACATCTTTTTAAACTTTCACTCTAAATGCTTTACAAACCCTTTGAGGGGGATACATGCTACTTGCTTTACTTAAAACCGAATACAAGTCTTTTTCTTTGGTTGTTGCACGAGTAAACTATCTGCCACCACTACATAACTAAAATCATGAATCTAATTGTTTAGGATATTTTACCCACGCGAACGCGAATATACTTGATAGATCTATTAGAGTTTGACAACTCCCGTTGATACAATATCTTTCTGGATGGTATCAATAAGTACTATATTTGAACCCACTGAAGGATTAACTTTGGCAAGTTATCCTTCCCGCCCCCCTCTTGGTTGGTCTGTCGACACCATGACCCGGACTGTTAACGTGTGGTTCATGAGCTTAGTGCAACTCACCCCACTCTTGATAATTGTGCATGCATCACAATTATCACGCACACACAACATTTTCCCAGATGGGTGTAACAACGGAACCCAGGGAACTTGTATTCACTAACATTTAAACCTATGACTCTCACTCAACACCTAGTGTTGACTTTTAAGCATGTATTCTAGGTATATCACTTCTACGGAGATATGGCAGAATGAGGCACTAACCTCGGAGGACTTTCAAACCGGTTACCATTCAAACATAACTTAATGCCTAGACTTTGGGGCCTCATCAATAGTAGAAGTATATCTTTTACTATAAAAACTCTGATAATTAAATCAATGATAACTAAATTTCTAAAATCGTCTCTTTTCGAGTCGTTTTCTATTACTGTAACTGTGATTCCATAAAGTAATACCCCAACCCTAAATCCGCTGCGAACGTTGAAAATGGGAGTGTTACACTTGTGGAAAACTAGAAGGGGGGTTGAATAGTTTACCGTTTAAAATCTTTTTAACTTGTTTAATTATCTTTTGAAACTTTCCGTTTGATCAAAGATATATACACAAACACAATATATAACATGCAAGTATAAAGAAAGAAACGATCAAACCACAACACGAGTATTTATCGTGGTTCGGCTACAAGGACTCTTTTTCCTTGCCCTACGTCCACGCCCCGAGTATCCAACTCGAGAGTTTCTTTCACTAGTCAACAAGCTCCTTTCACCGGCGGAGAAAACCTTACACGTCGCTTATACACGTTTACCGACACTAAGCTAGATGTCGAGTTCTTTTACAAGGGTACAACCACTCCCGTTAGTTCTTTTACAAGGGTACAACAACTCCCGTCACACTTTGTATTTTGAGGACTAAAATACTAACCGATCACTACTGAAAATACACAATCAAAAGAAGTGTAAACTACACAAGTCTACACAATGCTAAGCTAACAAGTCTTGCAACATTGTGTTGAATACTTGTAACTTTTATGAACTCTTGAACCTCTTTGCTACAAAAAGAAACTTCACATATGAGATGTTAAAGGGTTAGATGAAAGAATGAATGAGTGTCTGTGAAAATATGATGTAGAGTGATAAGCCAAAATTCAAACTTGTGGCTTAGTATTTATAGCAAAACCTTCTGCAGGTCTGGCGGATACGGCGGAACCCTCAGATGGGTTCCGCCCGTATACCCCCAAGGTTTCGCCAGGCTTGCAGTTGGTTTTGCAATAAATCTTGCAAACCAAACAATGTCACATCTCATTACACCTAGTCAAACACAAAACTTGTGCAAGCAAATATATGGTTAGTCAAACACACTTTCTTTACATAAATGTATATTGACAAAACTTGCCATAAATGAGATGTGACATTTCTATTTAAAGAAATAAAAGTGCTGTGTTTTATGAAATGTAAAATGTAGCAAATGTTTAGTTATGCAAGTCTTTTAAAACTAAGATTATGATTTACTTAGAAACTAAAGTTTACATTTTGTCGTTAACAAAACTCAGCAAAGATCGTAAAATATAAATAACGTTTTTAGGCGATATTTGTATTAACAATCTCCCCCTTTTTGTTGATGACAAAACATAAACTTTGTTTTTAAGTAACTCACAAAATCTTAGTGTTTAAGACTTAAAAAAATTATATTAAACTTGTTTTACTTAAGTGATGAAAATCATATTAAGTTTAAAGGTTTAATATATTTCTCCCCCTTTTTGTCAAAACAAAAAGTAGAGTAGCGAAGCGGAATAATGCACGTGCTCCCCCTTGGTCGATACTCCCCCTAAAAGGAGTGCCAAGATGGGAAACATGAATTTTGATCCTACAAAAAAATGGTTAGTTGGTGATATATATAATCAAGCTTGTAGTTACCACACATAATGCAACCACAATAACAACTCAAAAATGACCAACCAACAATGCAAGTAAGTATGTAGAAAAAGATGCCATTTCAAGTAAAATTTGACTTTTAAAAGTCAAAGACAAGAAATGGGAAAGATCCTCCTACTTCTAAACAAAACACTAAAAATAACCAAGAAAATAAAACAAAAATCAAATCCTACTTTCCTAAATGGGGCAAAAGGCCTCCAAATGTTGTCTAGGATTTGTTTGGGTGGGAAAGAGCATCCAAACGTTCTATGACGTGTTGGAATGCAAAACGGGTTTCATCGTGAAATTGGTGAAGCAACAATTTGATGCTTTCACCCATTTTCAACATTTGCTCACAATGTGAGCAAACATGGGGATGATTGGGTGGAAATGGGTTGGTGTTGGTTTCTTGGTTTGAGGATGGGTTGGTTTTTGGTTCTTGGGTGGAGGATGGGTTTGGTATAGAGTGAAGCAAGGTGGTTTGAAATTCCATTGCTTGATGGAGGTGATTCTCGACCATGCTTTTGGATTTCCTCATAGGAAGGAAAGAAAGACTCAAAGGTTTGGGCTTGAGAATGTGGTGGAGTTGGGTGATCATGGTTTTCAAAATTTGGTTCTCCATAAAGAGGACCATGGATGTCATGATATATAGGGTGAAACAACAATGGTTTGGGTTGGTGGTATTCTTGTTGTGGTGGTTGGTTGTGGTTAAAATTTTCATTTTGGTCAAGAAATGACCTTGGTGTTTCATTTGCAAAAGGTGGTGGTTGAGTTGGTCTTGGTGGAAGATCATTGAGATCTTGGACAAAAGGATGTGGTGAGGTTGGAGGAGACCCAAATAACTCCATAGGTTCAAGTTTTGGTAATGCTGATGGTGATGGAGTTTTGGATGGTTAGGTTGGAGCACTTGGTGGAGTTGGGTCAATCGGTGATTTTGTTGGTGGTGGAGTGAGCTCATTGGGTTCATTGGGTGATGGAGATGGAGATGCAAGGTTTAGAAAATATTCATTTTTTATTGGTGAGGTGAATTCATCCGAGGATGAGGAGCTTAGGTTGATGGATTGGTTAGACCAAAGTGGTTTGACACTAATCCGGGCGGTTTTCCAAACGGGTCTTGATGGTTGAGAGGTGATAGTTGACTTAGTCGTGGTTAAAATGGTTTAAAGATCAGAAATTGTGATGAGGAAGGTGTGATTTGATAGTGTTTTAGGATGGTTCAATTTATAGTGATGAAGGATATGTCTCAGGGATTTCAAGGAACCTTTGGAAGGGTTCCTTCCTTTATGTGTGAAGGTTCCTTGAGGTGGTTATGGCTATTTTTGAAATTTGGCGGGAAATGGTTTTGTTTGAGTTATAAGGAATGAGAAGTACCCTATTGTGCTAAACAAATTGCAAGAAATTGGTTTCTATCTAAAAGGATTGAATTTTGTTGATTGGATGTTGAAATGTTGAAAACTAAAAAAAATTCTGCAGGAAATCTGGCGGAACCTTCAGAATACACAGGCGGAACCCGTATGATGGTTCCGTCCGGTCCGTTGGGCCATTTCTGGGTTTCCCAGAAATTACACTGGCGGAACCCATTCTAGGGTGCTGCCAGATCCTCCAGACCTGAAAAACTATATAGTCCGCGATTTTGACCCGCGAGATGATTGTCAAATTTTTCGAAAACTCCTAAAATCAAAAATATAAAGCATATCTGGTTAGGAAATGCAAAAAATGGACATTTAAATACACATACCATTGGATTTTGAACGGGGGCTAGCGAATTTCACTATACTTAGTGAAAAATTCATAAACATGAAAATTTGACAATGTGCTAAACGTTGTCTACCTGCATCATTGTTAGTTAAGACATGTTCCAAATAGTATCACAAATTGTACCAACATACAAATACATCACAAACATTGTTTAAACGACCAAATTGTTCAAATAGCACCTTGTGCCAAACACTCCTACACACCCGCACTCATTGACGGTCAATCTTGTTCTTGAGCTTTCCAAGGAATCTTCCAAGATTCTTAAACATCCCCTTTGTTTGCTTGAACTCCGCCGACTCATTTGGAATATCTGGAAGTTGGGATAGGTATTCTAGAGGTGGGAGCCTAGAGTTGGGCAAAGAGTCATCTTCACTCATTGAGGAAGATGATGAGGAGGTAGGAGGATGAGGACGTTTTCCTTGGGCTTTGTACACTCTCTTATCACTTAGTGGGACAAAGGTGTGTGGAATGAGAGAGTAGTCAAGGCGAAGACAGTTAGGAGTTGGTGGAATGGGAGAGATGAACCTAAAGAGACGGGTCAAGAGCATTCCATGCTGCATAGCCGTTGTGCCATGCACGGGAATGTCGGCCATTCTCTTGGCCATGTAGTAGGCAAGGTTGAATGGTTGCCTAATGGACAAGGAGTAGAGCAAGTAGCAAAGGTAAAGATTTATATGATCTGGGTTTCCTATTGTGCTAATGACATTGGCTCTAAGTACTTCCTCCCATTTCTTGAATTGGGGCTTGAGTTCATTAAGTTCCATTCCATACGGGTCCTTATCAACCTCATTTCCCGAACGAGTTCTCCTAGTGTTGGTTGTCCTAACAAAGAGGTGATTACGAATTTCATCTTTGGACACAAGAGGGGTGTCATAGGTATGGATGCGGTCAAAGAGTATGTCAAGAGTTGAGAGGGAGTGCAAGTCAGAGTAGATGCAAGTACCACGGTTTGGGACACCTACGATTTGAGCAAACTCCTCAAGAGTGAAGGAGTATTGATGACCACTAGCCCTAAAGTTGATAGACATGCGACCATACTCATCCGTGGAGAGAGTGACGGATGCATAGAATTCTAGAATGAACCTAGGACAAATAGGCTCGTCGATTTCTAAAAGACACTCAAAGCTGATTGTGGCAAATTCCGTGTAGAGGTTTGTGCCTTCTAGGAAGGACGGGTCAATGGTTCTACCCTCATGGACATAATGTTTTTCTAAGGCTTTGAAAAGATCGACTTGATTTGGGGTAAGGCCTTTGGTTTTGTGGTGTTTGGGTAAGTACTTAATAGTGCCCTTGTGGTCGTAGTGGGTTAGAGGAGGCATGATGATTCCTAGAAAAACAAAATTTCACATTTTAGTCTAAGTAAACGACTATTGTAATGTGGTTGTTCTAGTGTGTGCCTATATGAAAACAAAAGGTGCGGTTATCTTGACTCATTTTGATGCTTCAAAAATGTTTTATAATGCAAGTTTTGTTATAAAACAAAAGATAACCCAAGCGCTCCTAGTTCAATGTAGCTTCGTTTGAATGTAACCAAAAATACATATTGGTAATGTATTCCCTTTAGCATTCTAGAGACATTATGCAAGTGATGTTTGAGACATAACGTTTTGATTTTGTATTCTCAATGTGAGATGAAAAAATATTTGTCCTATTTGTGAGAAATTTTTGGAAGAATTTGACATGGGGTGTTTTAGCAAACATGTTTACACTTAGTAAGAATGCAATTCCTAACTATGGGGAGCATGATTAGTTTTGTTAAACACCTAATTTCATGCATGAGTTTTTCAAGTTATGCATAACCCCAAGTTTTTGTTTTTGTGCAAAAAATAGAATTCCTAGACTCAGATCAGGATTTTAATCAAGTTTAGATTACTTACAATGATGATTGTTTTGCAATGTGAGTGAAAGGAAGACCAAGAAATCGCAGGTATGGATGGATGGTAAAGTGAATAGTAACAGTTTGAAAGTGGTGGTATGAGATAATGGGTGTTTGGTTTAATATAAACAATGAAAATGTTTCTGCAGGTCGGCGGATACGGCGGAACCAAATCTTGGGTTCCGTCCGTTGTGGCTGAGGGTTCCGCCGACCCTGCTGAGAAAAAGAGTTATGGATTTGTTTTGATTTTTGTGAATTTAGTCTAATGTCTAGAACTACAACGTAGGTTCCATGAGTCCTAAGCCTAGCCTAAGAAGGTTAAAAGGTTCACATTTAAGGGGTTTTGTGAGAATGTCGGCTATGTTGTCTTCGGAAGAAACTTTCTCAATTGAGATATTTCCTTTTTGAATGTTGTCACGAAGGAAATGATGATGGATTTCAATATGTTTGGTACGATCGTGTTGAACCTGGTTTTTACTAAGATCAAGGCACCTTTGTTGTCACAAAGAATTGTGATGTCGTTAAGTTGAGTTCCGTAGTCGACAAGAGCTTGCTTCATCCAAAGAGCTTGTTGACATGCCTTTCCGGCCGAAACGTACTCGGCTTCCATTGTTGAGATAGCAAGAGCCGTTTGCTTCTTAGAGAACCATGAGGTGAGACAATGTCCAACAAAAGTACAAATACCAGTTGTGCTTTTTCTATCAACATAGTCACCGGCATGATCCGAGTAGGCATACACTATGGTGTCTATTCCCGTTCCTTTGGGATACCATAAACCTAAATGTGTAGTGCCCTTAATATACCTAAAAATCCTTTTAACGGATTCGAGATGAGTTGTCTTAGGATCTTCTTGAAAACGAGCACATAGACAAACACTAAACATAATGTCAGGTCTACTAGCCGTTAGGTAAAGTAGACTACCAATCATACCTCTATATTTAGTGCTATCTACGGATTCACTTTCCTTATCCTTGGTGAGTTTAGTTTCCGTGGACATGGGTGTTTTGATTGGTTTCAGATCTTCTAATCCAAATTTCTTAAGTATGTCCTTAATATATTTAGATTGGTTAAAGAAGATACCATCTTCTAGTTGTTTAATTTGGAGTCCTAGGAAAAAGTTGAGTTCTCCCATCATACTCATTTCAAACTCGTCATGCATGATTTTTGAGAAATCCACACATAATTATTGACAAGTTGATTCGAGTATAATGTCATCAACATAGATTTGGACTATGATAATATGTGAATCTTTCTTCTTAGTGAAGAGAGTATTATCAACTAAGCCTATGGTATACTTATGGTCAACTAAGAAGGTTTTAAGTCGATCATACCATGCTTTTGGAGCTTGCTTAAGTCCGTAAAGAGCCTTTTTAAGTTTGTAAACATGATTTGGTTTTTCAAAATCGATGAAGCCCGGTGGTTGAGCAACATACACTTCTTCATTTATGACTCCGTTTAGAAATGCACTTTTGACGTCCATTTGAATGAGTTTAAAATTGTGTGCACATGCATATGCAAGTAAGATTCTAATTGACTCGAGCCAACCGGAGCAAAAGTTTCATCGTAGTCAATGCCTTCTTGTTGATTTTATCCTTGTGCAACTAGCCTAGCTTTGTTTCTAGACACAATTCCATTTTCATCCATTTTATTACGAAAGACCCATTTTGTTCCAATTATAGTTTGACTATTTGGTTGAGGAACTAATGTCCATACATCATTCCTAACAAATTGGTTTAACTCTTCTTGCATTGCAAATACCCAAGACTCATCTTTAATGGCTTTCAACTAAGTCATCATCTACCAAAGGTGATGTCTTAGAGGGAGGTGGACTCTCGTCAAATGTTACGTTCAACGATTCCTCGACTCTTAAGGTTTCTTTGTTCAAAACAATGTAAGTTTTACTATTTTGTGAATATCCAAGAAATACACCTTCATAAGACTTTGGGTCAAATTTGGTGAGATAATCCTTGGTGTTAAGAATGAAACATTTACTCCCAAACACTCTAAAGTATCCTAATGTAGGCTTTTTACCTTTATATAGTTCATAAGGAGTTTTATTCAAAAATGGTCTAATTAAGACTCGATTTAAAATGTACGTTGATGTGTCAACGGCATTACATCAAAACTTTTGTCGAATGTTTTGTTCATTAAGCATTGTTCTACTCATCTCTTGCAATGTCGGGTTTTTACGTTCTACTACACCATTAGATTGAGGGGTACGTGGAGCCGAAAAGTTATGAGTAATACCATTAATATCAGAAAAGTTTCCAAATTGAAATTCATTATCAAATTCACGACCGTGATCCGTTCTAATAGACATAATATTAGACCCTACTTGATTTTGAATTTTCTTACTTAGAATCTCAAATTTATCAAAAGCTTCATTTTTACTTTTCAAAAATTTCGTCCAAGTATATCTTGAGTAATCATCGACTATGACCAAAGTGTAGAAGTTACCTCCATAACTTTGTATAGCGGATGGACCAAATAAATCCATATGGAAAAGTTCTAGACACCTAGATGTAGAAAATAAGTTTTTAGCCTTATGGCTACTATGGACTTGTTCACCGACTTTGCAAGCATCACAAAAGTGTTGGTCATATTTAAACTTAGGTAGGTTTCGAACTAAGTCTTTGGAGAAGAGGTTTTAAATTAGTCTCATGTTAGCGTGTCTTAAACGTCTATGCCATAAAGTTGAAGATTCATCTAATGAAGTAAGACAAAGTTTGTCTCTAGATGTTGGATCCATCTTCATGACGTATACGTTGTTCTTAAGAACACCTTTGGCTATGGTTATACCATCTTTAAGTATTTTACTTCCGTTTTCACTAAAAAGGACATAATACTTATTACGAAAAAGTTGACTAATACTAAGAGGATTAAAACCTAAGTTATCAACATGAGCTACATCATCTATAAAAAGGGAGTCATGAGAGATTGTACCTTTTCTGATGATTTTGCTCTTAGCTTTACTAACAAACGTAACATTACCTCCATCACATTTGTGATAAGTAGTGAGGAGGCTTTTGTTACCCGTCATGTGCCTTGAACAACCGCTATCTTTAATCCATTCATCCGGTTCCAAACAAACTTTGAGGCACACCTATTTTACGAAAAACACTCAAACATTTGGTCCCCAATTTCTCATGGGTCCATTTTGGTTAAGCATACCATTAACTTATTCCAAGTATGAAAATAGAACATAAGGGTTCCATTACATGTAATTTGGAGTTTGGTAATGTCCAGGAGTGTTTTGGTTCTAAACATGTTGGTAGTTTGGTCGAGTGTTGAAGTTGCTCTTTGGAAAGGGGCGTTTGGGAATTGGAGTCTTAGGTCTCGGTTGAGTAGTCTTAGCTCTAAATTCGTTTTTACTAAGTCCTACTCCAGTTTTAAGGGCAGGTTTTGTTCCATTTTTATATGTGACTTTAACAAATTTTGAACGATCCGATGTGGAGGATGTTACTGCTGCAGCAGACCTGGCGGAACCTTCGGGTTCAACGGGCAGAACCCTGGATTGGGTTCCGTCTGTTCCGCGGGCTGCTGTAGTAGTTTTGTTAGTTTCTTGTGCATTCTTTTCTTGTTTCGTTTGACCCTTTGAAGTTTCTATTTTCATGAAACCTAGTCCTGTTTTATCAAAGGGTGACTTTTGAAGTTTCTTGATTTCATCCGCACAAGAAATGCTCTTATCGAACTTCTTAAACTTGGTGGTTTGTTTTATTAGATCATTTTGAGTAATTTTAAGTTTCTCAACTTCGAGTTTAAGCTCTTCACATGATTTTCAAGATGTGACAATACCTTTACTCTTTTCTAATCTCTTAGCTTTTTCTTTTAACTCATAAACTTCATTTTCTAAAAATTCCTTCTTAGTTTTCAAAAACTTATTTTTGTTTATGATTTTTAAGCTTAATTCACAAAGTTTGTTATATTCTTGTTGTAAGGTGTCATCATCAATAGAGGAGTAAGATGAGTCGGAGAGTACCTCATTTGAGTCGTGAGCCATGAGAGCAATATCATCATTCTTTGGCTCATCGTCATCTCCTTCATAGTCAGTCCAAGCACCACCCACAAACGCTTTTTGAGGCTTGCTCTTGGGTGGTTTTGGACATTCTCCTACTAGATGACTTGTGTCTCCACACCTATAGCATTTCCTTTCAACCTTTCCTTTCCTATCATCACGATCTTTTTGGAAAGTTTTATTGTCATCTTTAGGTTGCCTTACAAACCTCCCTCTTCTATGAAAGAACTTCTTGAAGTCTCTAACGGCCATAGCATATTCCTCATCATCACAATCCGAAGTAGATTCTTCATCATCACTTGATTGGACTCTAGCTTTCAAGGCAATTGACTTAACTTTTTCTTTCTTGCCTCTAACTAGTTCCGAATTTTTTTCCATTACCATTTCATGAACTTTGAGGTTTCCAATTAGCTCGTCAAGTGACATGCTTGAAAGATCCTTGGATTCTTCAATTGCCATCACTTTTGCTCTCCACTTCGGATGGAGTGCTCTAAGAAATTTCCTGACAAAATTCTTACTACAAAAAGATTCATCAAGTGCTTTAAGTGAAGTAACAATAGTGTTAAACCTAGCAAATGCATTATCAATAATCTCATCTTCGGGAATAACAAATTGTTCATATTGTTGAACAAGGAGATCAATTTTGTTATTCTTAACTTGTGAGTTTCCTTGATGAGTGACTATTAAAGATTGCCAAATATCTTTGGCAGTTTTACACATAAAGACTCTTTCATATTCTTTCTTAGGCAAAGCATTGTAAAATATCATTTTAGCTTCATTATTTTTAGCAATCAATTTCTTTTGATCATCATCTTTAATATTAGTAGTTATATTATCACCATCAATGATTATATACCATAAATCTATATCTTTAGATTTCACGTAAGTTTCAAAACGGTTTTTCCAATATATAAAACCATTTGCTTCAAAAAGTGGTGGTCTTTGCATAGATTGCCCTTCTTTGTATTTTCAAAATCCATGGATCGTTTCAAGTTTTAAAACACAATACATTTTAAAAGCTTGAGTAACGTAGCTCTTGATGCCAATTGTGGAAAACTAGAAGCGGGGTTGAATGGTTTACCGTTTAAAATCTATTTAACTTGTTTAATTATCTTTTGAAACTTTCCGTTTGATCAAAGATATATACACAAACACAATATATAACATGCAAGTATAAAGAAAGAAACGATCAACCACAACACGAGTATTTATCGTGGTTCGGCTACAAGGACTCTTTTTCCTTGCCCTACGTCCACGCCCCGAGTATCCAACTCGAGAGTTTCTTTCACTAGTCAACAAGCTCCTTTCACCGGCGGAGAAAACCTTACACGTCGCTTATACACGTTTACCGACACTAAGCTAGATGTCGAGTTCTTTTACAAGGGTACAACCACTCCCGTTAGTTCTTGTACAAGGGTACAACAACTCTCGTCACACTTTGTATTTTGAGGACTAAAATACTAACCGATCACTACTAAAAATACACAATCAAAAGAAGTGTAAACTAAACAAGCCTACACAATGCTAAGCTAACAAGTCTTGCAACGTTGTGTTGAATACTTGTAACTTTTATGAACTCCTGAATCTCTTTGCTACAAAAAGAAACTTCACATATGAGATGTTAAAGGGTTAGATGAAAGAATGAATGAGTGTCTGTGAAAATATAATGTAGAGTGATAAGCCAAAATTCAAACTTGTGGCTTAGTATTTATAGCAAAACCCTTCTGCAGGTCTGGCGGATACTGTCACACCCCCAATTCACCTGACTTGCAGCGGAATGGAATACCTGGGGGTGTCTGTCATAGCATCACAGTTACAGTTACATTGAACGACCTAAAGTGTCGTTTGGAAAATACTTCGTTTGATCATTGAAATAATCCAGAGTTTACAATATGAGGTCCCCAAAAGGTGTTGCATGTTTATGAAAACAAGTCCTACTAGATCAAACGTTTACATAAGTGCATGAAATAATGGTGAGACGCGTCGACCCCGCGACTCCATGAAGGTCCAAATGCATGTCACATGAGCTACCTTAATAACCTGAAATACATTGCTAAAACGTCAACACGAATGTTGGTGAATTCCATAGGTTTATAAAATGTAATGATGTACGGCCACCACAAGTAAAAGTGCAAGATAAAAATCTCATTAAAATTGTACAATAGACCTTAAGCTCATGACCCCGAAGCTATGACTGTTGAAATTATATGCCCCTCCCGAATGTTTTACCAGAACACTCGTAACTGTGTCAAAATGAAATGCATCCGCTTACTGTTGGTAATCACTACCACGGATGGAGGCGTCACCCTCGATAGATCTATCCACTCACTCTCGCTTACCGGCAAATTAACGGTTCATGATAATAAATAGGGGACTTTAACAGGTTGATAAGGCAACTTAAGCAATGTACATATGTTTTGGTACTTGGGTTCGTACTAAAATAATTGATGCAAGGTATTCCCCCCGTGGGATTTGAAATCAAAATATTGAATTGAAAACGGGGCCATGAAAACTCACCTTAAGCTAATGATACTGTGATGAAGTGAAATGAACAACAACAATGAACGGTTAGCTGCCTCAACCTAATATGAATGATGAACGATCTTTTTAGATCACAAAATGATGTTATGAATGTCCATGCACATGTTTCCTATACCACTCTACTCTTTGGAAAAATACTTGTTGTTATCAAAAATATACATTTTTCAAGACTTAGGAAAATAAGGCAACTAGAAAAATAAAACTAGTTGAAATGTGCATATATATATATATATATATATATATATATATATATATATATATATATATATATATATATATATATATATATATATATATATATATATATCGTATGTATCAATGTTAGTGTTGAAATTCTCGGTTTGAAATCCTTGAAATAATGCCTTGTAGTAATGAAAATATACTTGTAATTACTAATACTTCATTAGTTATGAATTTGGGTACTTGGTTTATATTTCTAGAAAATCTAGAATTTAGTACGTAGAAGTATTATTATTATTATTATTATTACTAGTGAAAGCTGCCAATTATAGAGGATTTTTGCCGATATTGAAACGTGAATATCTTTGTCATTATAAGCCCGTTTTACTTGTTCTTTATACCCACGGTTACGTCTTAGCATGTAGTAATATATTTTGGAAAGCTTGGCTCCTCCGGGTTACGTCTAAAGCCTCTTTTTGTCCGACGAAAAACGTCCAACAGCATGTATTTTTCCGGAAAATAGTTTTCGTCAATGAACTTGCAAAAATCATAACTTCTTCGTTATAAACTCTTTTTAATCCGTTCTTTCGCCTACGGATTCGTTTTTGAAAGTATTTTCTAAAAAGTTTGTCAAAGTTTCCTTTGTATTTACTGAATTTCCAGGATTTACCAAAATGGGACAGTAGGTTTTTGTTTGTTACAAATCCATTTCCAAGGTTCAAAACTAGTTTCTACATCAACAAAAACTCTTGCAAACTCCACAAATCTATACTAATCCTACCATACACCTTCTTAGGGTGCCATGGGTTCCTAATGATCACTAGACAAGTTAATTTAACAAAGGAGTACCTAAAAACAATTCTAGGATTTGTATGTTCAAAAAGTATACAAAAATAAGGTGGTATAACTAGTTTGTGCATGAAATTAAGCATGAATACCATAAGATACAAGTGTTAATTAGATGAAAACATGAAAATAAATTTGATAACTCACTTTGAAATAGGTGATTAGATGATGAGAAACCTGGTGTTATTTGTTGTATGATTCTTGATTAGAATGATGAAATGAACAACTTTGTAGCTTTGTACTTTGAAAAATAATGGTTTGGTCATGGAGATCTTGGTTGGGTCGTGGGTTAGAGAAGAGAAAGGGAAGAGATGAAAACTTTTTGGCTTATGAAATTGTGATGTTATGATTCTAGGAAATGGTTATGTTTATGTTTAGGAGGTTTATTGTATTATAAGTGTACATTAAGACATGAGGTTAAAAGGAAGCACATGGTGTCTAGGGGAGGGCATGTGGCCGGTTTGTAATGTGAAAAAGAGTAGCAAAGTCGGTTTTGATCACTTAGGAAATGTAGTGTAACAATAGTTGTAGTTTGGTGTAAGTATTAGTTATAATCGGTTACCGGGTTTGATAGAAATAAATGTTAACAAAGTTAACCGGGACTTAATAAAGTCATAAAAAATGTTAAAAATATGTTGGGTATAATTACTGAGTGTTCGGGTGATTATTGTTTAGTTTTCACGAAAACCGTCGTAATATTCATAAGCTCACGTTATAAATAAGATAAATTTCCAGAATACTGGGTAACTGAATGTTATAACTTTTATGATGATAAAATTGATATAAAAATATGTCGGGACCATTGTGGGAATATTTAGATATATTCGTTGTGTATAAACCGGGTGTTAACGTTTATTATAAATACTTATAAGGAAAACGTTAAATGTATCAAATATATAAATTTGAAAATCCCAAGAGTGGTATAACATGTAAATGACCTACAGATGATATGCAGACTGTCTCTAGTCCGTATGCAGTATCCTTACTGATAATGAAATGCATTCGCACCTAAACCAATCCGGTTACGCGAATTTAAATTCCCGTAAACTAAATTTATGATGAAATGTGTAATGCAAATGAATAGTGAAAACTTTTCTGGCAATGAATAGTGTTCTGTGAATAGTAAAATTTCTGAATGCTTATCGAAATGTCAGACTGACACAAAAAATGATGAATAGTAAACTGATGAATAGTGTTTTGATGAATAGTGTTTTTCCAAAGTTTGTAAAATGACCTGAAATGGTGAGTTGTGACAGTCTTCCCCTCTAAAAGGAACTTCGTCCCGAAGTTCAGTTTATGTTGGTTTCTGAACACATATTGGTGAAAATGTGATGATATTCGAGAATTTCAGCGAACTCTAACGATAGGAATTCGACTCTGCTCCAACTGTTCGACCTAACTGTCCATGATTTCTACTTGTTCTCCTGCAAGGTTTATGTTTGACTTTGGGTTGGATTCCTTTCCAAATGGGATTATGAGTGACTAGTCTGAAAAAATGATAATACATGGTTGTGTAATCCTGTTGTTCTCTAACAAGGCTCAAGTCTGACGGCCACTAGGCCTAATCTGTCTGAAATATTTCATGGTCCAGTGTATATCGGGTTTAACTTTCCAAGTTTTCAGAATGATATTGTGCCTTTCCTAGGCAGAACTTTCAACATAACTCTGTCTACCAACTTGAAGTTTTAATGGTTTACAACTTATTGAACTTGTAACTGATTCTTGACTTGTAGAAAATTCCTGGTTATCTCATGAATGCCTACTGGACTAGTGAGTTGAGCTTTTTCCGAGTTTGGCCCATCAATAGATGGTCTGCGCTTCTTAATGTTTTAAATGTGATACTGGTAATATATACTGCTAAATTCTGCCAGAACTCAAGTTTGTATGCTAGTTGGTCGATTCTAAAATGAATCTTAACTGGTCCAATATGCTAAAGGTTCAACCTCTCTTGTTATCCAATTTGTATCATGCCAATCCAAGGCAATGCTTTTAACTTAGTTTGTTCTCCCTACTTGAATCTGGATGGTTTGTTGTTCAGGATATCCAATCCAAATGATGTGTGTTATGTACCAACCTAACTTCTACCAGTTTCTTGCTGTTGGTGTGATAACTATTGTTGTAGAAGAATTTGATTTATGTTGAGTGATTAATCCAACCATTTCTAAGGTCAATCACTCATGCTCTGAGCATACTTTCCTATGTTTGAATTGTTCTCATGCTTTGACCATCGGTCTGAGGATGATAGGTGATGTTTACATCTAAATGGGTTTCTGAAGGAAATCCTGAAATGATTACCTGAAGTCCAAGGTGAATCGGTTTCCTTAACAGGAATAACTGAAATGGGTATAGTAAACCTTTGTGACTAATTCCACAATGTTCGGTCCTTCGAACTTGGCGTTATCTGAAAGGGATAGAATAAAGGTAACAATTTGATTCCTTGTGTTTTGTTCCAACGGATGATAAGACATATGTCCTTCTTTGTCTATTGGGTTTGGTCTTCACTACTGAAGTTCGTGATTAATTTGTGATGTCCTTCCTAATTCCTTCATCACATATTCCAAATATTCTTTATTGTCAAGTCACAAAATCCTAAATGCATAAGCGATGTTGTAGGGAAATTTGTTCTGGAAATTTGTCTCGCGATTGTAAGTTTTGGTTGAAATCTTTTTCTGAATAAACAAATTTAGAAAATGGAGCAAATGATTTACTAAGTAATATTTTTTCTGATGATTCAAAATTTCAGTAGTTATGAAGTAGAAAAATGTTTTCAAACATGTTGTGATTAAGACTGCTTACCAAAGTTTGATGTCTATGTATATTTCTCATTGTACAATAGTGTTGCTAAAGATTGACCTAAAAGGATCGTACTTGTTCAAGATAGGAATTTCAGAAATCATTTTTCCACAATGTATGTGATTTATGTAAACGCATCAACTTTATTTAAAAGTGAAAACACTAACAAGGATAAAATGGTAGAATGGGAAATGTTCGCTTAAATGCATAGATGTCTTTAACATTTAGTTCCTGAGGTTGGATAATGCCTATGGGTGATTATCATGCATAACTACAAGCATAGGTATTTAGACTAACTTAAGTCCTGAAATGGTTTATCGTTGTAATTGGCAAGGCGAAGGTATCACTTGATGTTGTGTCGATGAATGTCTATTCTGTTTTCCCATGTAAATGAGGAGATATGTTCTGGTTTGATCCCTTTCTTGGTATGAAGGTGAGGTTATCGGAAAATTCTAGAGACATAATGCCTTAGGGGAATCTACATCGATATTCTTGATTCAAACAATTGTCCTTTGTGAAAACTTACTGCAGGAAAGTTTATGTATGGATGAGGCCATGTTTAAATGAAATGCTTTACAGTCTCAATTAGAAGCTTGGTTTATTTCTATTGTGTTGTCCTGCGGACATTTATATTGAGTTCAATCATGTAGCTCAGTCTAGCTAGTACTTTTAAATGATAGAATTTGACAACTAAGTCAGAGATGGTGATTCGGATGGTCTCGCGGTATCTTAGAATTTGTTGTTGAGTTATGAATTCTCTCACTATATACTTCTAGTTCTGTTTAGTAGTTCTGTAATCCTTTCATTGCTTTTCTTGTATCGAGGAATCCTACTTGTAATTGATATGGAAAGTCTCTCGTAGGGAAGTCAATGGGAAAATCCAACTTAATGGCTAAGTGAGTGACAGGTAGGGTAAGTATCCAGGGATAGTTCGGCAAAAGGGATATTTATGGAAAAGTTCCTTTGTTTACAAAACTTTTAAATGAAGATTGTTATTAACAATCCTTTAAAAAAAATAATTATTTCCTTCATGGCATAATCCTTCCTGAATTTTACATAGGTGATCAGGCTATGTACAATTGAGGACTAATGATGCGATGTTAGATTTTGTCAAAATATCATAAATTTTCTCAAAAGTTTTAGATGGTGTTCAATGCATTGTTATTAAAAATGGTATCCTGATGTTTTCTTTCAAATAACATGAAAATTGCCTCGCATAATAATAATAAATACTTGGTGTAATGACAGAAAATCAATTTATAGGATGGTAATAAAATAGCTTACTTCAGAAATTTTTCTGTAAAACAATTTCCCCATATGATAGTAAAATAGCTTGAATGGTGTATTGGATACGTGGGTGAATCTTGTCGAATGGTAATAGTCTACTAATTCATCAAAAATGAAATCAGCCTAATCCCTGATAAGACAATGCTGAAATGTTGCGAAACGATTGAAGTCTGAGCAATTGGGATAGAAAATGGAGTAAACGAAGGTTATGATTATCACAGGGGTAACAAAGGATAGATATTACATTGGATAGGAAAGTGCTTAATACAACTAGGTTATGTCATCGTACCAACGGTAAGTACAAAAGGAAAGATACAACCCTAAAGGGCTCGAACTACCGTTTATATACTGAAACAAGGCTCCTCCTGGTGAAGCATTGTTGTTATCCTTGATGTTGCTAATATCCTGACGGTTCTCTTTCAACAGCTCACGCTATTCCTCGAGCGATTCAATCTTGATTCCAAGTTCCTGATTTTTCCTTGTTCCTTAGCTCCGGGCAGTCATTCTTGAAATGCCCTAAGTTTCCACATTTGAAGCAACTCCCTGGGATCTTCTGATTTGTGAGTTTCCTACAGTCCTCAGTCTGATGACCCTGCTTCTTTCATACTCCACACGGTTCACTGCAATGATCTCGGTGATGTTGATTACATAGGTTGCAGTAAGGTAACTTTCCAATATACCTTCTCTTTGTGTACGGTTCTACAGTAAAGGCTCTATTCACTTCTTGTCCTTTGGGTGATTGTTGAGCAGTGTTGCAACCTAGATTGTTGTTCCACTTCCTTTTATTGTCACTATTGTTTCCTGATGTCTCGGCGTGAACTATGAGTTCCTTGGCTTCGATCGCCATTTTGATAGCTTCAGACATGGTATCGGGTTCCCATGCGATGACCAACATACGAATTTCATTTAAGAGTCCCCTGATGTACGTTTCAAGTTTCTTGCTTTCCGGTTCATCCATTGCAGAACCTAGTCATGTTAATTCATGAAAATGAGTAGTGTACTTGTCAACATCATTTCCTACCATGGTAAAGTTTAGTGTTTCCTGTTCTTTTGCTCGTAATTCATTTCCTACACAAAATGTTATACTCATCATCCTTCTTAGTTTCACCCAAGAGTGTGAGTAAGCAGCATCAACTCCCACCATCTTAACATGTTTGGTCCACCATTCCTGGGCATGATCCTGAAAAGTGCATGTGGCGAACTTAACCTTGTCCTCCTTATGACAGTCGCCACATTGAAATATTGTTTCTATTTCTTCGAACCACTTGAGAAATTCCTTTGTGTCTCTAGTTCCGCTAAAGGAGGGAGGATTGCACCCCATAAATTCCACGTGAGTGAGTTCCTTAGTCAGGGTGGTGGCTATGTTCTTGGCAATGACTTGTCCAACAGCAGCTTGCGTCATGCTTGGAGTGGTTTGCTTAAATCTCTCTTCATCAACTCATAAGAGACCATGAGGATATAGTTAATAAAATTCATCATATTCACAACACATGAATATAATACATGAAAATTTCGGTCTACGTGAACCGATATCACAAATAGCACAACCATTCCTTATATAGTAGAGTCACACTTGATATATTTGTTTGTACAACAATCAAAAGACAACAAGTTCTTTAGACTATGTCCCACACTTTCTGTGGCTAGGATAATAGTAAAAGCTAGTGAGGATATAAGTCTGGTCTAGGGACTTCCTGGTGTCCCTCTGTGTGAAATCAGGTTTGTGGCATCATAAGGTCGAGATAGTCCTGAAGTGGTGTCTGAAGTTGTGCATCGATCAAATCTTAGATAATGTAGGTTCTGAACCATTCCTGAAGAATCTGCGGATGTTCCTGTTGAGTCCGTGATATTAGTATTATCTACTAGATGTTATCTAGTTCATGGCAAGTGGGAATGTAAAAGGAAAATGACAATGGTGGTACTAGTGAATGGAATACTACCCTCTTTCGCGCTACCTCGCGACATCTCAGAGGTAAAACTGAAGTACGCACTATGGGACGACCAATAGTGTAATAAGTAACTGATGATGGTGATAGTACCTGAGTAGTGGGTGCTCTACTAGTGAAGGACAAAAACATACTATCTTCCTTGCAATAAACATCCTAATAAGTCCATTAAGATTAAGTCTGAATACTCTACCAAAAGGCATTCTATGTATGGGCTAAATGATAGGAAAACCCTGTTCCTATGGCAAATAAATAGTGCTAATGATGGTGTAAGTGCCACTGGTGGTATAATGGTAGTGGAAGATGACAAGGCATCTTCAATGTCGGAATCCGATAAAAGGATGTCAGGGTGAGTATCTGAAGACATGTCACTTGTGAACCAGGTCAATAAAATGATATATTCGTATATATATATATATATATATATATATATATATATATATATATATATATATATATATATATATATATATATATATATATATATATATATATATATATATATATATATATACGAATATAAGTATAAATAACTTGCACAGGGTATGCATGAAACAACATGTATCATGATTATGCACTTATGATGAAATGATGAGATGCTATGATGATGCGGTTATAGTCTAGGGTCCAAGATACATCCTAGTTCGCTAGAACCTTAGCTCTGATGCCAATCTGCCACACCCCCAATTTACCTGACTTGCAGCGGAATGGAATACCTAGGGGTGTCTGTCATAGCATCACAGTTACAGTTACATTGAACGACCTAAAGTGTTGTTTGGAAAATACTTCGTTTGATCATTGAAATAATCCAGAGTTTACAATATGAGGTACCCAAAAGGTGTTGCATGTTTATGAAAACAAGTCCTACTAGATCAAACATTTACATAAGTGCATGAAATAATGGTGAGACGCGTCGACCCCGTGACTCCATGAAGGTCCAAATGCATGTCACATGAGCTACCTTAATAACCTGAAATGCATTGCTAAAACGTCAACACGAATGTTGGTGAATTTCATGGGTTTATAAAATGTAATGATGTACGGCCACCACAAGTAAAAGTGCAAGATAAAAATCTCATGAAAATTGTACAATAGACCTTAAGCTCATGACCCCGAAGCTATGACAGATGAAATTATATGCCCCTCCCGAATGTTTTACCAGAACACTTGTAACTGTGTCAAAATGAAATGCATCCGCTTACTGTTGGTAATCACTACCACGGATGGAGGCGTCACCCTCGATAGATCTATCCACTCACTCTCACTTACCGGCAAATTAACGGTTCATGATAATAAATAGGGGACTTTAACAGGTTGGTAAGGCAACTTAAGCAATGTACATATGTTTTGGTACTTGGGTTCGTACTAAAATAATTGATGCAATGTATTCCCCCCGTGGGATTTGAAATCAAAATATTGAATTGAAAACGGGGCTATGAAAACTCACCTTAAGTTGAGGATACTGTGATGAAGTGAAATGAACAACAACAATGAACGGTTAGCTACCTCAACCTAATATGAATGATGAATGATCTTTTTAGATCACAAAATGATGTTATGAATGTCCATACACATGTTTCCTATACCACTCTACTCTTTGGAAAAATACTTGTTGTTATCAAAAATATACATTTTTCAAGACTTAGGAAAATAAGGCAACTAGAAAAATAAAACTAGTTGAAATGTGTATATATATATATATATATATATATATATATATATATATATATATATATATATATATATATATATATATATATATATATATATATATATATATATATATATATATATATCGTATGTATCAATGTTAGTGTTGAAATTCTCGGTTTGAAATTCTTGAAATAACGCCTTGTAGTAATGAAAATATACTTGTAATCACTAATACTTCATTAGTTATGAATTTGGGTACTTGGTTTATATTTCTAGAAAATCTAGAATTTAGTACGTAGAAGTAGTATTATTATTATTACTAGTGAAAGTTGCCAATTATAGAGGATTTTTGCCGATATAGAAACGTGAATATCTTTGTCATTATAAGCCCGTTTTACTTGTTCTTTATACCCACGGTTACGTCTTAGCATGTAGTATTATATTTTGGAAATCTTGGCTCCTCCGGGTTACGTCTAAAGCCTCTTTTTGTCCGACGAAAAACGTCCAACAACATGTATTTTTCCGGAAAATAGTTTTCGTCAATGAACTTGCAAAAATCATAACTTCTTCGTTATAAACTCTTTTTAATCCGTTCTTTCGCCTACGGATTCGTTTTTGAAAGTATTTTCTAAAAATTTTGCCAAAGTTTCCTTTGTGTTTACTGAATTTCCAGGATTTACCAAAATGGGACAGTAGGTATATTTATTTGTTACAAATCCATTTCCATGGTTCAAAACTAGTTTCTTCATCAACAAAAACTCTTGCAAACTCCACAAATCTATACTAATCCTACCATACACCTTCTTAGGGTGCCATGGGTTCCTAATGATCACTAGACAAGTTAATTTAACAAAGGAGTACCTAAAACCAATTCTAGAATTTGTATGTTCAAAAAGTATACAAAAATAAAGTGGTATAACTAGTTTGTGCATGAAATTAAGCATGAATACCATAAGATACAAGTGTTAATTAGATGAAAACGTGAAAATAAATTTGATAACTCACTTTGAAATAGGTGATTAGATGATGAGAAACCTTGTGTTACTTGTGTTTTTGTTGTATGATTCTTGATTAGAATGATGAAATGAACAACTTTGTAGCTTTGTACTTTGAAAAATAATGGTTTGGTCATGGAGATCTTGGTTGGGTCGTGGGTTAGAGAAGAGAAAGGGAAGAGACGAAAACTTTTTGGCTTATGAAATTGTGATGTTATGATTCTAGGAAATGGTTATGTTTATGTTTTGGAGGTTTATTGTATTATAAGTGTACATTACGGCATGAGGTTAAAAGGAAGCACATGGTGTCTAGGGGAGGGCATGTGGCCGGTTTTTAATGTGAAAAAGAGTAGCAAAGTCAGTTTTGATCACTTAGGAAATGTAGTGTAATAATAGTTGTAGTTTAGTGTAAGTATTAGTTATAATCGGTTACCGGGTTTGATAGAAATAAATGTTAACAAAGTTAACCGGGACTTAATAAAGTCATAAAAATGTTAAAAATATGTTGGGTACAATTACTGAGTGTTCGAGTGATTATTGTTTAGTTTTCACGAAAACCGTCGTAATATTCATAACCTCACGTTATAAATAAAAAAAATTTCCAAAATACTGGGTAACTGAATGTTATAACTTTTATGATGATAAAATGGATATAAAAATATGCCGGGACCATTGTGGGAATATTTAGATATATTCGTCGTGTATAAACCGGGTGTTAACGTTTATTATAAATACTTATAAGGAAAACGTTAAATGTATCAAATATATAAATTTGAAAATCCCAAGAGTGGTATAACATGTAAATGACCTACTGATGATATGCAGGCTATCTCTAGTCCGTATGCAGTGTCCTTACTGATAATGAAATGCATTCGCACCTAAACCAATCCGGTTACGCGAAATGGTGAGTTGTGTGAAAACTTTTCCGGCAATAAATAGTGTTCTGTGAATAGTAAAATTTCTTAATGCTTCTCGGAATGTCAAACTGACACAAAAAATGATGAATAGTAAACTGATGAATAGTGTTTTTCCAAAGTTTGTAAAATGACCTGAAATGGTGAGTTGTGACAGATATGGCGGAACCCTCAGATGGGTTCCGCCCGTGTACCCCAAGGGTTCCGCTAGGCTTGCAGTTAGTTTTGCAATAGATCTTGCAAACCAAACAATGTCGCATCTCATTACACCTAGTCAAACACAAAACTTGTGCAAGCAAATATATGGTTAGTCAAACACACTTTCTTTCCATAAATGTATATTGACAAAACTTGCCATAAATGTGATGTGACATTTCTATTTAAAGAAATAAAAAGTGTTGTGTTTTATGAAATGTAAAATGTAGCAAATGTTTAGTTATGCAAGTCTTTTAAAACTAAGATTATGATTTACTTAGAAACTAAAGTTTACATTTTGTCGTTAACAAAACTTAGCAAAGATCGTAAAATATAAATAACGTTTTTAGGCGATATTTGTATTAACAACACTGATAGGCAAAGTACGGCGCACTTAGCTATTTTCTTGGCGCCAAAGTTTCATAAATGCAGAGGAAGTATGGCGCACATCGATTGTAAGACCGGCACACTTTTATTAAATATTACTTATTAACTTCCTTTGACCGAGAGGACAAGTACGGCGCACAGAGCTGGAAAATTGGCGCACTTGCTTGCATAAAGGACTAACATAGTAGACTTCTTATTTATTTACTTCAAGTGGTGAAATAGTAGGGCTTTGTGATGTTCCTTGCTTCAGAGCATCCGAGAGTGAACGTGCATTCATTTTATGCTATTAAGTACCAAAAATTCACACTAAATGATCATAAAACATAAAATATAATGCTCGAGAAATATGTATAATTAGAGCGTTATCATAAGTCAACTAGTAAGAAGAGAGTACGGTTAGCTCCTGAAATTGAATAGATTGTCAAGAATGGTAAACTGTCTAAGGCTTGGAAGAGTGTAAGGTGTGTTTGTGGCATCACTGGACACAACCGAAAGCATGTCTTAGCTATGGTGGAACCCAAAGTAGTCAAACTAGACCTAAAGGTAAACCAAAGAATGGAAAAGGTAAACAAGTGTCCCAAAAAGTTGCATCAAATAATACACATCCTACAGGTAACAAATTTGCAGAAGATAAACAATCTGAAGGTACATGTGTTGATGAAAGTCAAGATGTTGTTGTTGAAGGTACTTCTTTGCAATCAGGAATTCAAGAGAAAGCTACTCCGGATGTTGCAACAGACAAAAAGGTGAAGTTGCAGGTGTTGAAAGTGAGAGTCAAGATCAAGCAATTGAGAATCTCAGCAAACATGATGAATCCCAATGTCAATCTAAGCAAGATGATCATTCACAGTCTCAATCTCAGGTCCATTCAAGTAGTGTGCAAGGAGTTTCAATTTCATTCCAGCCTACTACACGAAGAGTGACTAGGCAGCAGGATGCAATGGATAGAATGATGCCCTCTGAATAGGTCAATTAGGTTATGCTAATGAACTATACAATACTTCTTTATGTTTGCTATGGACAAGTTATGTACTCTAATTATCATGCTTTGAAAAGTATGAAATTTTATGCATTTAGAATTATATCCATTTGCATTATCTATGGAACCATGTTATATTTCTGTATTTAAATTGTGTGTGTAATTTGCATCTTGTGTGGACTGTATGTTATAGCCAAGTCTATGGCTGCAACACCTTCTATTGAAATTGACAAAGGCAAAACTAACCAAACTCAAAACTTCATAACAATGTTAACAATTAAAAGTCAAACATAACAAAATTCATTACCATCTGCATAACCATAACGTGTATACAGCAAAAGAACAAAATTCATATCCATGTAGGAGACAAAGTTACTACCATTCAATAAAATCTAAACTTAAAACATACTTGAGAAAATAGTTTGATCAAGGTTCTAGCACTACCACGATTGCCTAACAAGTAATTACATTTCCCCATGACACAAAACACGGCCATCATACATTAAAGCTAAAAAGTTAAGCAAGTGCATAAACAATCAAGAACAATATCCAATTGAGCACCACATAAATCTTCCACTTCCACACATCACCTTGAGCAACTTCTAATCTTTCCTCGAGCTCATTTCTCCCCCCTCAAAACGCCTGGTATGATCATTCTTGAACGAGCACACATTTCAGGATCATACCATCCTATCCACCGACAAGAAGACCTCTAATCTTGAATATGGCCACTCATTAATCAATCACCATTGTTACAATGCACTTTGATACTTGCAAAAACAAGCTAATACAATAAAACTTAAAACACACTTACTTCAATAGGACAAGCATAGAATCGACGCCCTAGGTTGGCCGATGTCTACGAAGCGCGTGTTATAGCTTACTTACCACACCAGCAGTGTACCATGTTGTAGGAAGAAAGGTTTTAGGGGAAAGCTTATGGATGCTGAGTGACAATACAATTGTGAGTCAAAGTAATATAGGGAAGTGGGACACTTTACAACGGCTGGAAACTAAATCGCTACAGTGAATGACGATTTTGCCCTCATCAAGAATACGTTGAAGTAATGATTACGGTCCGAGGGACGCAATCGGCCTCAAAAATGTTGAGTTTTGGACGCATGATGACGATTTTGCAAAGTTAGGGGGCATAGCGATGTTTTTGGACGAGTTTAGGGACCAATGGTGTATTTTTCAATATATTTCGACTGATAATGATTTAAGATAATTTGATGATCAAACTTTTTTTACATACCAAGGGACTAATCTCCACCCTGCTTCTTTATTTGATCTAATAGATGAGATTAATCCAAACAATTTAAAAAACCTGCTTTTATCATATTTTTTTTCAAATATTAATATATTTCGAACTGTTAATCGTTAAGCTAAAAAATATACCGTTACGACGAGCATTTAATTATCTTTCTATAGATAGTCACTTTGATATATTTTTGACATTTTTTTTTTCGTTTTTTTCACCTTTTTTTCGTTACCTCAAAAATCACATGGGATATTAGACTAATATCACATGTGATATACCACATGTGCTTTTTTTGGTAATGAAAAAAAAAATATGAAAAAAGTGATTTTTTTATTTTTTATTATTTTTTTTTGTCGAAAGTATATCAAAATGCCTGTGTATAAAAAGATAATTAAATGCTCGTTGCACTTGTTTAATTATTTTCGCTTAACGGTTTAAGAGATATTTAAATTATAAAAAATTAGTTAAATATAAAAATGCTTTTAATCACAACTATTAATATCTTTTTAAATGAATGATAAGTTTGGTATTCAAAATAACTCTCCTCCTATTTATTGCAAGTTAAATCGTAAAAGAATAAAACTATTGCATTTGAATTGTATTATGATTAATTAAATTGATCCGAAATAGCATAACTCTGTTTAAGATTAGATAATGTTTCTACTTTCCTTGCGTACATTTACTTGTTTTTATTTTAAATAATTGATTTTGTTATAGCCTGTTAAAAAGTAGACGAAGGAAACACGATGAAGGAATAGCGTATCACATGTTTTGCCCCATATGTGGAGTTTCACCCAGCCATGTGCTTTTCACTTTGTAAATATATATTCATCAAATGAAACAAGTAACGGTAAATATCAACGAGATTTTATCGCGTCATATAATTATTATTGTGATATTTCGGTTAACATTTATTCATACAATGTAATAAAAACCAAAATGTAACTATAAATTAATGTAACATATAATGATTTTAAGTAAAGAACAAATTTTAATATCTAATTTCAATGTTCAAGAAATGAGATATTTAAATTTTTTGAATTAGTTTCTGGCCTTCAATTTAAGTAAAAGAATAAATTAGTTTTCTAAATTAGTTCAAAGTTTTCAATTTTTATTTTTTTATTTTTACTTTATATATAGTATAGATAAACATATTTGTTATAGAATAAATAAAATAAAATAAATCCGTTTGGGAATTTTAAAAAAGAAGAAAATTAAAAAAATTAAAAAAATAAAAAATAAATAAATAACCTGATAATTAAGATAAACATATCAAAGTTTTCATACGTTTTTCGTCTTTTTTCTTACGTTTTCACCCGTTTTCATACGTTTCGTCCATTTTAGTAAGTTTTCGTCTGTTTTTATACGTTTTCGTCCGTTTTTTTACGTTTTCGTCTCTTTTCAAACGTTTTCGTACGTTTATATACGTTTTCATCCGCTTTCGTATGTTTTATACCTTTTTGACCATTTTTATACGTTTTCGTCCATTTTCATACATTTTTGTTTGTTTTCAGGCCTTTTTGTCCGTTTTCATACGTTTTCGTCCGTTTTTTTACGTTTTTGACTGTTTTCAGACGTTATCGTCAACTTTTATATGTTTTCGTCTATTTTTATACGTCGTCCTTCATTTTTTGTCCGTTTTCATACGTTTTCGTCCGTTTTATACGATTTTGTCCGTTTTTATGTGTTTCCATCCTTTTTTATACGTTTTTATCCGTTTACATACGTTTTCATCTGTTTTCGCCCGTTTTCATACGTTTTCGTCCGTTTTCAAACGTTTTCGTCCATTTTTATACATCATTGTCCGTTTTCAAATATTTTCGTCCGTTTTTGTACATATTCGTCCGTTTTCTTACATTTTCATCTATTTTCATATGTTTTCGTCCATTTCTAAATGTTTTCGGCCATTTTTAGATGTTTTCATACGTTTCTAAATATCGAAAGTATTATTATTTGATACTCAGAATATCACAAGTGATATTCTGAATATCACAAGTGATTTTCAACTAATGTTTTGTAACATGAAAATCACTTGTGATATTCAGAAAATCACAAGTGATATTCAGAAAATCACAAGTGATATTCAGAAAATCACAAGTGATATTCTAAATATCACAAATGATTTTCAACTAATGATTTATGACATAAAAATCACAAGTGATATTCTAAATATTACAAGTGATTTTCAACTAATGTTTTGTAACATGAACATCACTTGTAATTTTCTAAATATCATTTGTGATATTCTGAATATAACTTGTGATTTTAATGTTACAATGCATTAATTGAAGATCACTTGTGATATTTAGAATATCACAAGTGATACTCTGAATATTACAAGTGATATTCTGAATATCACAAGTGATTTTCAACTAATGTTATGTAACATGAAAATCACAAGTAATATTCAGAAAATTACAAGTGATATTCAGAATACTACAAGTGATTTTCACGTTTTTTTTCACTTTCATACGTTTTCATATGTTTTTGAATATCACAATTGATATTCAGAATATCACTTGTGATTTTCTGAATATCACTAATAATATTCTGAATATCACTTGTGATTTTCTGAATATCTATCACTTGTGAATATCACAAGTGATATTCTGAATATCACAGAATATCACTTGTGATATTCTGAAACGTATGAAAACGTCTGAGAATGACCAAAAACACAGAATATCAATTGTGGTACTCAATATATCACTTGTGATATTCAGAAAATCACAAAATATGATATGTGATATTCAGATAATCACTTGTGATATTCCGAATTTCACTTGTGATATTTAGTATATCAAGAAAACGGATAAAAACGAATGAAAACGACGATAATATAAGAAAACGGAAGAATATGTATGAAAACGGAAGAAAATATATGAAAGCTGTTAGGTCATGATTTTAACAACATAATCACTAAGATAGATCTAGAGAGAGAAAGACAGTAGAGAGAGAGAGTGGAAGGAACCCTTAGAATGAAAATGAAAGAGATGAAATTACTAGGAGAACCAACCCACCTCAAAATGACATTATACATAGCTATTTATAGGTGAGGATTAGGGCTTCTCTAAACTTAGACAATATTACATACTTAGCCCTTAGACTTTATCCAAACCTATAAACCAAACATAAAACTTATAAAACTTATAAAATAACTAACGTTTTAACTAAATAATGCAACCTATACCAAAACTCAATGACCGACACTTGAAATAATAAAGTCTATTCCCAACAATCTCCCCCTAAGTGTTGGTCATCAAAGGTTGCTTGACGTCGTCATCTTCTATACTTTGACTTTGTAGTTGACGTCCTCAAAAATAGTTAGAAAAATCTTTCATCGTTCTTTGTACTTCGTTCTTTGTTGATGTGAAGGTGATCATGTTATGAAGTTGTCTACCAATCGTCACTTCTGTTTCTGTGGTGGTTGTCCGCCATTCCAGCATGCTCATACATCTTAGGACTTTAGACTTTCGAAAGCACGAGGTTCCTTTGCATATTCTTTGATCTTTAGTCTTTATACTTTGTAGATTCTTCTTTTTGGCGTAGAATCTTTCTTTAAACTTTGTGGTGCTAAGATCTTTGGGGGAGCTTTCATTTGCTTCAAGATGTATGTATAAGCATGCTGGAATCTACCATCATGGAGGAGATATACCTGCAAGTAAACAGTTAGCAATAATCAACCGGTACTTACGGATACGGAATTAGAGCTCGTCAACAGCATATTGTGAAGACTCCTTCTAATCCTTATCCAGGCCGTTCCCATATCAGATACTCCCGAAGGAGCTTACGAGACCCACTAGGTAGCTTAATGGCTGGGTGAGTCGCTGGGGATCACTCCACGACTGTAGATCGCTAAGGAACCACCACGAACACTAAGCGTAACCCTTGTGGGGTTACCGAAGTGACCTGCTGTCAGGGCTGTTTGATGTTGACCCTGGCAGGAATTTCCGTTCAATCATTGAGAAATACATATGTAATTCTCTCAAAAACATTCTCGGCAGATTGCTAAGATCTGCGAAGGACTCGATGATTTACAGCTGGTGCCCATTGATGTAGAACACCAGTTGTAGAAATACTAAGTGTTCCTAAGAGATCTTTGATGTATCTCATGGCTCTAGACTCGATAAGTGCTCACTTAGGTTTCCTATACGGAGACTAGGGAGGGGTCTCCTGCTTCAATATCAACTATCTCTAAGAGATAAGTCGATAGATTACACTGGTTCCCCGTGAGAATGAAACAAGCTCTTTTAAGAGAACTTGAGTGGTTAAGAAGGTTTAGTGCATTGCGTCACTGGGTCCATGACGACTTAATCTTCAATACCGGTGTTGTCTTTGCAACAACCAGTAGCATATGAATTGAACCCGGTGTCTGCCCTAAGGTTGAACATATGGAGGGCTATTTCTTTTCACCCTTTTCTTTACTTTTCTTTTTAATTCTTCAACTCCTTCTTTCCCTTTCATTCTTTTCTCCTTTTTTCGTATCATACCTAAGGACTTCTAATTCTAACTATTGGTGATGTCCTTGGGTAGATCCCTCCGGCTCTAGCGGATCATAGGACGGTTATTCCTATCTTAATCACCTTATAACTCCGTGATTATCCGAAAATAGCCAAGAAACCTTTGAAAATCTCTCAAAGTGTTTGTGATTATCAAACATTTTGTTTAACACTTTGAGGGTTTTGTGTTTATGAAGGGCTCCCCCTTCACATGTGCTCATATGTATTTTATAAATTTGCACATGCGGGAGAAGTGAGCACTTTTTGAATTGATCCACTTTCAGTGAACAAGACCGATTCGAGACACGCTTACATCACTAGTTAGACTAGCTTGAAGTTATTACCCGGCCTGGTCAAGTCCACAGAAAGTTTCTCGAAACGGTACATTTCTACTAAGACAAATCCTTTTCGAGACACGCTTACGTGGCTAGTTAAAGAGTTCCATTGTCAGCTTTTAGGTGACAACTAGCTCTAGTAACTAACTTGATGTTATTACCCGTCGAGGAAAAGTCTTTTCGAATTTACTAACTTTTATGTTTCGTCAATTCCTGGGTGAATCTGAGTCTAGCTCGCATGAGATTTGACATTTCAGCAACTTTTAACTTTCATATTTTAATCACTTTCCTTTTCTCCCCCTCAAAAATAGCATATAAGATGTTGTTTTTGAAAAACATTTGATTAAAATATGCTTTTTGAGTCTTATGGGGAGATATCAACAAGAACTTTTGTTTTCCAAAAAAAAACGATGAGTTTTCAAGTACTCCCCCTCAACAAGTGAATACTCATTGAGGTGAAATACTTGTCTTTTGAGCAGAATTATGAAAAACAGAAAATGTTTGATTAATTCTACTCAAAAGTAAGAAGCCTTCGCTCCTTATATTAGGATTGAGGCACTGAAGCGTACCTCAGGGTCCTTTAAATACAAGTACGGGTTGTACACTGTTATGTGTGCACAAACCAAAAAACATGATTTTGACAAAGCATTTTGATTTCAAAATACTCCCCCTCAAAACGAGCATGTGTTTTGACATTTTTCAACTGTGGATCGAATTGGGGAGTAAAGATTTGAAAAATCTTGAGCAAAATTTTGAAAAGTTTTTAAAAACCTTTTGAAAAATTTTGAATAAATTTTGCTCAAGATTAAGAGAATTTTAGATAAGCTTTGCATGAGAACTTCTTCTTGTTTTCAAGGATAAGTGCACGTTTTGTATTTAAGAAATGGTTTAGCAAGGCACTTTCCTTTCTTTGAAAACCGAGTTGTACACTGAAATGAGTGCACAAGTCGTTGTTTTAATACAAAATTAGTTTTCTTGAAACAAAATACTCTCCCTCAAATAATGAAGTTTATTCGAGAGATAGTCTTCTTGAGCAGAATTTAGAATCGTATTAAAGAAATACTTTTTGAAAAATTCGAGAGATGATTCTGCTCAAGGTTTTAGAAAACATAATCAAGTATTATACAACAAAGAATGCTTGAAATTCAAAACTTTTTTTTTACTGTTGAATGTTGTTTGAGACTCGGAGTCTCTCTTTTGAGTTTTTAAAATCTGAAAAAGATTTCCATCAAAAGTTGAACCTCATGGGTTCTTTTTGAAGATTAGTTTTTGTGATGAATGGAAAACTTCAGGTATTTGGGATGCCCAAATCAGAGTCATTCTTTAATCGTAGCCAAAGCATTCCAGATTATGAAAATTTGAAAAAATTTAGGACAACTTTGCTTTGGTCTTCACACTTGCTTTACCGGTGTAAAACAATAGTGTAGAGTTTGGAAAAATTTGTTTCTCACCATTTTGGATCCATTTACTAGTTTAGCCTTTAAACACATTTTTTCTTTGACCTCAAAATATGTTCCATAAGAAACATTTTGTCGAATGTTGAAATTTTGACTTTCAATGGGATGACATGTACTTGCACACAGAGAAAATGCATCAGGCACAAACAAGTATAAGATGAATCAAAAATCTCATTCTAAATCAACCTAAGTGCTCAGAATTCTCAGATTAGCACACAAAATCACAGATTAATTCATTCATTCACTCGAGATTTACCAATTATTGTCATGGTTTGGGGTTATGATTTGAGTCTATGCACACTTGTTACCATCATAATGCCTGAATATTAAACAAACAAACGTCCTAGTAATAGCAGCAAAGACATTGACATCTTAAACCCTAAATCACATGATTCTAATCCTATGTTGTTCCTAATCGAGCAAGTACACCAATCGAGCATTCTTTAGCGTTCTCTAAAGCTATATAAACTAGTTAATTAGACTAAACACATAAAAAATGAAAGCCCTGATTGATAACCCTAGTTTCTGATTATGCCTTTTTGACCGTTGAAAACACTTGAAACATTTAGGGAATGATTAGACAACAACCATGAAGAAATTAGAAACTCACAATCGGGAACATTCGAGGGAAAAAAAATCGTTAGTCTGAATCGATGAGGTTTATCGATTATGTGTGATACTTTTGAGAATATTTAAAGAAACATTTATTAGAGCCCGTTTTATTTTCCATGCAAGATCCTTTTTTTTTTTTTTTTTTTTTTTTTTTTTTTTTTTTTTTTTGTGAATCTTTACTCATTAAAGGTTAATTACTTATCCAATTGAAGTCCAAACAAGGTTAACTTGGAATCATTGCAGAAAGAATTTCCTTTTTCCCCCTCGAATTAGCATATATTTTGTGAAATCTTTTTGTACATTTTAATTCGAGAGATCATAGAAGTTTTTGAAAATGAGATTTTAATACGAATGATGAAGAAACATTTTATCCTTGAAGAATTATGATGAGGTGTGCAAACTTCATGATAATGTGAAAGGTTTTCTCCCCCTCAAAACATGTTCCATTTTGACAGAGTAAAGCAAAATTTGTTTTAATGAAGGAACATAGTTTTGAAGTTACGAAGTTTGTACACAGAGAAAGAAGATTTTTTTTTTCTTAAATATTTAAAGAAAAAAAATAGATGTTTGACTCACTTAGTTTTAAAGGAAATTTTGCAAATTATCTGGAGTCAAACACCGCATACCAATATGGTGAACTAAATCAACAAACCTTGATGGAGGTAATTATCTCGCATGTGAGCAGGATCCAAATTGCGTGTAGACGACTCAGTAATGTCAGGAATGAGTTGAGCCGGTGCAAACGGATTAAAGAACGCCTCAGGGTCATGCTCTGCGGTTTGTGGAACTGATTTAGGTATGGAGTCTTCAGCTGATTTTCGTGAGTTGGACCCGGTTTGTTCTATGGTTGTTGAAGATGCAATTGGAGGACCGTCTCTCCCAACAGTTGTTGTTGTTTGTGAGGTGAATCAGATACTTGATTGTGATCAAGATGTGCAGCGGAAGTTGGTGAAACCTCAGAAAGACGGTTTTCAATCGTATCATCAAACAATGGAGCAAACAAGGTTTCCACTTCTTTACGGGTGAGAGACAATGGTTCAGCTGAAGAATCCGGAAAGTTCAGACGGTTGGATGCGGGTCCTAAGCTGTTTTGCTCAGAAGCCATAACATTAAGCGCGGGTCCGAAACTGATTTGTTCCGAAGCCATTGCTGAAGAATCTGCAAAGAAAGAAAGAAGAGACAAGAAAACAGAGAACAAGGATCCCCAAGAGAAACTGGGTTCCAGATGTTAGAAGCATAAAGATGTAGTGTCAATTATCTTCTTGACACTCGAACACACAATTCCGACGGTTTTCCTTCTTGTCTCAGGGGTAGATATAGTGGAGTTCACATTAGTTTTGGTGCAAATGTCTAAAATCTTTCCTGTAGGAATCCACCTAAGACCAATCGATTTGAAAATTCTACCTGTAGGTACCCACCTAATCTTAGATCTAGGAGATTTTTTCCTTTTAGATGCAGTGGAATGAAATGTGGGTGCATCACTTCGTTGAGAAAAACTACGTCCTATATTGATCCACTTCTTAGGTTTCTGACTTATGACATTTGGTTCAACGGGTTTGTTTGTCTTAGTTGATTGAGCCTTTTCAAGTGAATTTCCCTTATGAAGATATTTTAAAGCACAAACAACATGATTATTTACGCAACTACTCTTAGAAGCTATCTAATTCCTATTAGTTTGTTGATTACTCTTAGGTTTTGGTGTGCAACTACAAGCAGTGTTCTGTACTACAGTGGAAGGCATCTCATGAGGTTTTGAACCTAGAATTCCATCCTTTTGATGTAGTGCCTTTTTTCTAGCCTTTTCTAGATCATAGTTCTTGTACATGTCATATTTGCTATAAAACTCTTTACTTTTAATGCTCGTTTTAGACACTGTTTTCGAACTGATCCTAGATGAGCCAGGTATAATCATGTGTTGAGATTTAGCAGACACAGATGCATTTTCCTTAGGCCAAGAATGTGGAGTGACTGGTTTTGTCAAAGTGTTTTTCTCAACAACTTGGGAAGTAAACCGAGGTTTTGAAAATTTAGATTGTTCAGATTTAAATGTAGTAGGTTGTCTAACCACTGATTGTTTTCTGTTTGTTTGAGAAGGCTATTTCCCCAAGATTGATGGTATTGCAAACTTAGTATCCACACTCTGGCCAGTCAGTCTTCTTAATTTGTTTTGTAATGCAACATGTGCAAACACCTTTTCTTGAATTTGACCTTTTAAAAGCTCAATTTCTTTAACTAATGTATCCACACGTTTTCTTTGTTCATTCAAAAATTGACCATTGTTGCCCGAATTTATAGATTCGTTTTGCATTTGAAGTTCAAGTGAGATGCAATGTGCCTCTAGTTTTGAAAAATCTTTATGACACTGGGCAATGGTCTTTTTGAGAAGAAGGTTTTCAGACTCAAGAGTTTTGTATGATGTTTCAGTAATTGGATTATCAGGTAAGGACTCAGACTCAGAATGTATTACTAGACATTGAACAACATCCTGGTCAACCTCTCCTTCATTACTGAAGTTAGGTTGCTCAGATTGTTGTTTCTCATATGCAGGCGTAATATGATCAACAGTAGATTGTACCTCAACCATTTGCTCTTTGTCAAAGTTCGGTTCTTTGTCATAGATGGGTATGAATTCTTCCTCATCCATCTGTCCTTTGTCAAGGTTGGGCTCTGAGTCATAGAAGGGTATGATCTCTGCACAATCTGCATCTTTATCATTCCCCAATCTGTTGTTGTCATCCTGCACTTCTGATTCTGTCCCTTTGTTTTCCATGACAACCACATTAGCTTTCAATGAATCATCTTTATGAACTTGCTCTTCTTGAATCTGCAAATTCTGTTCTTTGATAGCACTCAGATGAAGTGATCTTTCATTAAGCATAAATTCTAAGCGGTTTAGACGTGAAACAAGTTGATCTCTAAAATCTTCAACCTCCATACTTGTGATGTTCTCTCTCCATACATTGCTTTCATATTTATAGTGTATGAGAGCTTTAAAATGCAATGCCATGTACACTTTGAACTGAGCCTTGAGCGCTCTAAATCCTGCCATGTAATCGCTTCCCTGTTCAATTTGTTTTTCAATTTGAACAATGTTTTCTCGGAGTTTCCTTTGGAAGGTTAGACGATCCATTCCAGTTCCGAAGAATGCATTAAAGGTACCCCCCCGTAGGAAACCATGCATCTGAGAGAATCTTGCATTGAGTCTTAACTGATTCAAAATGAGCTAAGCAATTTTCTGTAGAATTGATGGCTCCTTTCTCAGCTTCAGTCATCTTTCTCTCAAATGGGTCTTTAGAGTCATCAGAAGCATTTGTGTTGTATGCTGGTTCGGTATCATCCATGACACCCGAATTATCTTCCAATATTTTAACCTCATTGCCTACATTAACTACATCTGCAGTATTCTCACCATTCCCAACCAACCTTTGAGTATTACTTCCTTGTATCCCAACTCTTTCACATAGCGTGAGAGATTGATTTCGATGATTTTGGATTTTAGATAAATTCTGACACATAGTTTGTAAGAACCCTGAGATGGTTCTGCTGTGACTTAGTTTGAGACCTTGATTGATACATTTTCTCTTTGTTTAATCTCACAACTGGATCTACAGAATTATCAGACTCATACTCTGAGCCAGTATTAATCATGTGAAATTCCTGCATGTTTGCCATTAACATCACATCTGCAGTATCGATTTCCAAATCTGCAGTATTGGATTCCAAATCAGCATATTCATCATCAGATGTAATATCTCCAATGACACTTTGCAAAACCTCATTGAGATTACTCCCTTCAACTTCCATTTGACTAAGTGTGGCATTGTATTCAACATTATCGTCAAAGATTGGAGTTGAATCATAATCCTGAGCTTCCTCATCTACAATATTTTCTGTATATGCCAAGAATGCCATGCTTGGTTCGATAAGATCTTCTTCATCATCAGTATCTTTCATTGTGTTTAAGCATTCAGAAGTTGAAGTTATATCGCCATTGCCTTTCTTAGAAGATACTTGACTAAGCTTCACTAGATTTTGCAGAAGAGATTGCACATTATTATGTAGTGTTGCAGGATGGTACTGTGGAATGAAGAAAGGCTCGGGTGCATTCGGAGGATTGAAGAAGAGACCATTTGGAGTGTAAATTAAGGATCCATGGTCAACAGCTGGAGATGGTGGAGCAGGGAGAATGGTCTTCAGAGGATTCATGCTTAAACAAGATTCAAGAATTTGCTTCATTCTGATGTGATGAAGTTCTTCGGTACGATGCAAAGCTTCAAGATGTTTCCACATTTCATAAGCACTGTCTTGAAAGTCCATATTCATGTAAATTGAATTGGGAAGGGCTAATGACATGGACCATGCAGCCTGATGGTCAGCATCGTACTGAGCGAGTTCAGTAGCATTCAAGTCTGCAGTAGTTTGTAGCCTCATAATCCCTGTTGAGTCAGCAAGAATTATCATTTTGTATGGACCATCTTGAATGGAATTAAGCATGAGATCTGCAGCAGGACGATATGCGAGCCATTGAAGAAATATCCGTTTCCAACAAGTAAACATTCCTGGCAGCAACATTGGAGGCCTTGATTCATTGCCAAAGAACAGCACATGATCAATGAGGGAGCTGTGACTTTGTTGTTGATGATACCGTTGCTGATGAGAATAGTGGTGAGGAAGGTAGTTGGAAGAAGGTCCTGTTGCTGATGACTGTTGCTGATGAGAATATTGGTGAGGAAGGTAGTTGGAAGAAGGTGATTTAGACGTTGTGGATGACATTGCTCTCCCCTTTGATTGTTGCGTTGTAATCAAAATAATCAAGCAAAATGTCACACGTAAGGTCGAAATAGTGAATTCAGATTTTCCCTCCAAAAATTATTTGAAAAAATTCTTTCCCAAAATTTGAAAATCACTATGAAATGCAATAATAAGGTTGCAAGAAAAAATTGAGTTTCAAAAAATTTTGCCGCCAAATTTCACCGAAAAAATTTGAATTTTGGCCTAAAAATTTGAATTTTGGGCCAAAATTTTCAACGTTATACCAAAATTTAAATTTCGCATAAAAATTGAACGTTTAGTCTCTGGTAAAAATTAAATTTTACTCAAATTTTCCCGCCAAAAAACTTAGGTAAAAATTATTATTATTATTTTTTTTTTTTTTTTTTTTTTTTTAATTAAGAAGAGAAAGATAAGGAAAAACTTAGGTAAGTGATTATGTTAAAACTTGGATCGATAAAGATAAATAAGGTTGTAATTAGATTTGAAAAATTTGATATCAAACTCGGTATGTTAATATAATGTTTCAAACTCGGTATGGCCAAATGGGTTTCAAACTCGGTAAGTTCTTTTAATCTTCAAACTCGGTATGTTCTATTAGGTTTCTAACTCGGTATGTGCTATTAAGTTTCCAAACTCGATAAGTTCTCTTAAGTATCCAAACTCGATAAGTCCAGTAGTACCTCAAACTCGGTAAGTTAAGTTAATGTCTAACTCGGTAAGATCTTGGAATTCCTAACTCGGTATGGTGACTGGAGTTGGACAGAGTTTCCCCTTAGTGTAAGTCACTATAAGCCTAACTCGATAAACGATTAGGAAAAGAAGGCTAACTCGCCAAAATAATCAAACTCGATAAGTCAAAAAACATCTAACTCGATAGACCAGAAAAACTTAACTCGATAGAACTGAAAAAAGCCTAACTCGATAGAACTTGAAAGGCCTAACTCGATAGAACTTAAAAAATCCTAACTCGCTAAGAAAATTCACCCCTAACTCGAAACCTAGGCGATGAACAATACCAATATTTCACAAATACACAACAAAAAACAAGTTTTTACTACCAAATCAAACCTAAATCAACCTATATTATCCCTTGGCGAATGATACCACTTGTTAGGTCATGATTTTAACAACATAATCACTAAGATAGATCTAGAGAGAGAGAGTATAGAGAGAGAGTGGAAGGAACCCTTAGAATGAAAATGAAAGAGATGAAATTACTAGGAGAACCAACCCACCTCAAAATGAGGTTATACATAGCTATTTATAGGTGAGGATTAGGGCTTCTCTAAACTTAGACAATATTACATACTTAGCCCTTAGACTTTATCCAAACCTATAAACCAAGCTTAAAACTTATAAAACTTATAAAATAACTAACGTTTTAACTAAATAATGCAACCTATACCAAAACTCAATGACCGACACTTGAAATAATAAAGTCTATTCCCAACAAAAGCATAAAAACACGTATGAAAAAGGAAGAAAACACATGAAAAATAGGACGAAAACGAAAGAAAACGGATGAAAATGGACGAAAACGCAAGAAAACGGATGAAAACACAAGAAAACGGATGAATAAGTATGAAACGGACAAAAACACATGAAAGCGTAAAAACACGTCTAAAAACGAATGAAAACGTATGAAAAATGGATGAAAAACGAATAAAAACGAATTAAAACGTCTGAAAATGAATGAAAACGTGTATAAACGTATGAAAACAGACGAAAATGAATTAAAGCGCCTGAAAACAGACAAAAACGTTTATAAACGTATGAAAACGGACGAAAATGTAAGAAAGTGAAAAAAACTTGAATTAAAATAAAAAACGTGAATTAAAAAAACGTGATTTTTTTTAAAAGAAAAGAAAAAAAGTGAATTAAAAAAATGTTTATTAAAAAAAAGCTTGAAAAAAGAAAGAAAAAAAAAACAACGTGAATAGAAAAGGAATGACAAAAAAAAGAAAAAGAAAAGAAAAGAAAGAAGCAAACCTTGACTAGAAAATAAAAAAGAAGACAAAAAAAGGCCACGTGAAAAGCTAAAAAAGACAAAAAAATAAAATAAAATAAAATAAAATAAAAAAGAGAAAAAGACAAGAAAAAAACATGAACTTAAGTTTCCATATTAAATCTTAGATTAATCACCACCATTAAATCAAACTAAATGGATGGTGGGGATTTGTCTCTCAGTATGTGACAAAAACTTAGTTCACAAATGAAAGATTCAAGGACTTACAAATGTAACTCAGAAACCTACAAATGGATTAAAGGACTCACAAATTATAGCAAAAAATTGTAAAAAAATTGCTGCACTAAATTATAGCTAATATATTACATTATCATTTTACATGTGCAAATACTATTTGCGTTTGTCATTCATCGGTCATTAACTCATGGAAAGGTGAGACGTGGAGCCAAAGAGCTAAAAGAAATCAAATTAAGTACGCGTTACAAACGAAAATGAGAATAAAACAATATCAATATACATTATATCACGCCTTGCGCTTTTTCGCGCTTGTTCGTCAAAGTTGAAATATGAAAAGGCGTGACGCCACACGCTTTAGCATGTTTTATCGCGTTTTTTCACGCCTCACTTCACGTTACGTCTAGAGTCGATACCTTTATCTATTTCATAACGTGAAAGTCAAGCCTCGCGCCTTGATGCCCGCCTTAATGCTACCATGACATGACACGCTTTTTAGAACCCTGCATACTACAGAAGAAAATTATTACATCTTCAATCAACCACGCTTTAAGTCCAAAATTTTAGAAACTTGATCGAATGCTTTTTAACGGTTTAACAGGTTGAACCACTCGGGTCGAACAGGGTTTCAAAACATTATGTTTAATCCTCAAATCATCAAACTTTTATTATTTTTTGTTCATTACCTATAAAATTTTTTTACCACTAAAACTATATGACGCTATAAAATGCCATTGTTATGCACGGTGTTAATATAAATATCGCCTAAAAACGTTATTTATATTTTACGATCTTCACTAAGTTTTGTTAACGACAAAATGTAAACTTTAGTTTCTAAGTAAAACATAATCTTCGTTTTTAAGACTTGCATATACTAGACTTTTGCTACATTTTACATTTCATAAAACACAACACAAGTTTATTTCTTAAATTAGAAATTGTCACATCACATTTATAGCAAGTTTTGTCATTATGCATTTATGGAAGAAATGTGTTTGACTAACTTTGTTGTTGCTTGCAAGCTTTGTATTTGACTTGTTATTATGAGATGTGACATTGTTTGGTTGCTAGGAGTTATGAGACAAGACCTTGTTCGGTTTGAAGAGTTATTGCAAAAACCTATTGCAGCATTGACGGAACCCTGGGGGTACACGGGCGGAACCTATCTGAGGGTTCCGCCTGATCCGCCAAACCTGCAGTATGGTGTGCTATAAATACCAAGCCATAACTTGATTTTTGACTAACCTCTTGAGATCATATTTTACACACACACACACACTCATCTTTTCTTCTAACCTCTTAACATTGTAAATGTGAAGTTTCTTTTTGTAGCAAAGAAGCTCACAAGGTCGTGAAAAGTTACAAGTATTCAACACAACGTTGCAAGACTTGTTAGCTTAGCATTGTGTAGACTTGTATAGTTTACACTTCATTTGATTGTGTATTTTCAGTAGTGATCGGTTAGTATTTTAGTCCTCAAAATACAAAGAGTGTTGGGAGTTGTTGTACCCTAGTAAAAGAACTAACGGGAGTGGTTGTGCCCTTGTAAAAGAATTCGACATTTAGCTTTGTGTCGGTAAAAGTATAAGCGACGTGTAAGGTTTTCTCCACCGGTGAAAGGAGCTTGTTGACTAGTGAAAGAAACTCTTGAGTTGGATACTCGGGGCGTGGACGTAGGGCAAGGAAAAAGAGTCCTTGTAGCCGAACCACGATAAATACTCGTGTTGTGGTTTGATCGTTTCTTTCATTTACTTGCATGTCATATATTGTGTTTGTGCATATATCTTTGATCAAACGGAAAGTTTCAAAGCTAACTTAACAAGTTAAAAAGATTTTAATCGGTAAACTATTCAACCCCCCTTTTAGTTTTCCACAATTGGTATCAAGAGCTACGTTACTCAAGCTTTTAAAATATATTGTGTTTTAAAACTTGAAACGATCCACGGATTTTGAAAATTACAAAGAAGGGCAATCTATGCAAAGACCACCACTCTTTGAAGCAAATGGTTTTATATATTGGAAAAACCGTTTTGAAACTTACGTGAAATCTAAAGATATAGATTTGTGGTATATAATTATTGATGGTGATAACGTAGTTACTAACATCAAAGATGATGATCAAAAGAAATTAATAGGTAAAAATAATGAAGCTAAAATGATGCTTTACAACGCTTTGCCTAAGAAAGAATATGAAAGAGTCTTTTTGTGTAAAACCGCCAAAGATATATGGCAATCTTTAATTGTCACTCATCAAGGAAACTCACAAGTTAAAGATAACAAAATTGATCTTCTTGTTCAACAATATGAACAATTTGTTATTTCCGAAGATGAGATTATTGATAATGCTTTTGCTAGGTTTAATACTATTATTACTTCACTTAAAGCACTTGACGAATCTTTTTGTAGTAAGAACATTGTCAGGAAATTTCTTAGGGTCTTAGAGCACTCCATCCGAAGTGGAGAGCAAAAGTGACGGCAATTGAAGAATCCAAAGATCTTTCAAGCATGTCACTTGATGAGCTAATTGGAAACCTCAAAGTTCACGAAATGGTAATGGAAAAAGATACGGAACTAGTTAGAGGCAAGAAAGAAAAAGATTGCCTTGAAAGCTAGAGTCCAATCAAGTGATGATGAAGAATCTACTTCGGATAGTGATGATGAAGAATATGCTATGGCCGTTAGAGACTTCAAGAAGTTCTTTCGTAGAAGAGGAAAATTTGTAAGGTAACCTAAAGATGACAAGAAAACTTTCTGAAAAGATCGTGATGATAGGAAAGGAAAGGTTGAAAGAAAATGCTATAGGTGTAGAGACACAAGTCATCTTGTAGGAGAATGTCCAAAACCACCCAAGAGCAAACCTCAACAAGCTTTCGTGGGTGGTGCTTGGAGTGACTATGAAGGATATGACGATGAGCCAAAGAATGACGATATTGCTCTCATGGCTCACAACTCAAATGAGGTATTATCCGACTCATCTTACTCCTCTATTGATGATGACACTTTACAAAAAGAATATGACAAACTTTGTGAATTGAGCTTAAAAATCATAAACAAAAATAAATTTTTGAAACTAAAAAGGAGTTTTTAGAAAATGAAGTTTATGAGTTAAAAGAAAAAGCTAAGAGATTAGAAAAGAGTAAAAGTATTGACACACCTTTCAAATCATGTGAAGAGCTTAAACTAGAAGTTGAGAAACTCAAAATTACTCAAAATGATCTAATAAAACAAACCACAAAGTTTAAGAAGTTCGATAAGAGCATTTCTTGTGCGGATGAAATTATGAAACTTCAAAAGTCACGCTTTGATAAAACAGGACTAGGATTTACGAAAATAGAAACTTCAACGGGTCAAATGAAACAAGAAAAGATTGCACAAGAAACAAATAAAATTGCTACAGCAGCCTGCGGATCAGGCGGAACCCAATTTAGGGTTCCGCCCGTTGGTCCCGAAGGTTCCACCAGGCCTGCTGCAGCAGTAACCTCATCCACTTCGGATCGTTCAAAATTTGTTAAAGTTACATACAAAAATGGAACAAAACCTGTGTTTATAACTGGAGTAGGATTTAGTAAAAATGAATTTAGAGCTAAAACTACTCAACCAAGACCTAAGACTCCAATTCCCAAACGCCCCTTTCCAAAGAGCAACTTCAACGCTCGACCAAACTACCAACATTTTTGGAACCAAAACACTCCTAGACATTACCAAACTCAAAACCACATGCCATGGAACCCTTATGCTCTATTTTCATACTTGGAACAAATTAATGGCATGCTTAACCAAAATGGACCCATGAGAAATTGGGGACCAAATGTTTGAGTGTTTTTCATAAAATAGGTGTGCCTCAAAGTTTGTTTGGAACCGGATGAATGGATTAAAGATAGCGGTTGTTCAAGGCACATGACGGGTAACAAAAGCCTCTTCTCAACTTATCACAAATGTGATGGAGGTAACGTTACATTTGGTAGTAATGCTAAGAGCAAAATCATCGGAAAAGGTACAATCTCTCATGACTCCCTTTCTATAGATGATGTAGCTCATGTTGATAACTTAAGTTTTAATCTCCTTAGCATTAGTCAACTTTGTCGTAATAAGTATAATGTTCTTTTTAGTGAAATCGGTAGTAAAATACTTAAAGATGGTATAACCATAGCCAAAGGTGTTCTTAAGAACAACGTATATGTCATGAAGATGGATCCAACATCTAGAGACAAACTTTGTCTTACTTCATTAGATGAATCTTCAACTTTATGGCATAGACGTTTAGGACACGCTAACATGAGACTAATTCAAAACCTCTCCTCCAAAGACTTAGTTCGAAACCTACCTAAGTTGAAATATGACCAACACTTTTGTGATGCTTGCAAAGTCGGTAAACAAGTCCATAGTAGCCATAAGGCTAAAAACTTGGTTTCTACGTCTAGGTGTCTAGAACTTTTACATATGGATTTATTTGGTCCGTCGGCTATATAAAGTTATGGAGGTAACTTCTACACTTTGGTCATAGTTGATGATTACTCAAGATATACTTGGACAAAAATTTTGAAAAGTAAAAATGAAGCTTTTGATAAATTTGAAATTCTAAGTAAGAAAATTCAAAATCAAGTAGGGTCTAATATTGTGTCTATTAGAACGGATCACGGTCGTGAATTTGATAATGAATTTCAATTTGGTAACTTTTGTGATAATAATGGAATAACTCATAACTTTTCGGCTCCACGTACTCCTCAATCTAATGGTGTAGTAGAACGTAAAAGCCGGACATTGCCAGAGATGAGTAGAACAATGCTTAATGAACAAAACATTCCACAAAAATTTTGGTGTAATGCCATTGACACATCAACATACATTTTAAATCGAGTCTTAATTAGACCATTTTTGAATAAAACTCCTTATGAACTATATAAAGGTAAAAAGCCTACATTAGGATACTTTAGAGTGTTTGGGAGTAAATGTTTCATTCTTAACACCAAGGATTATCTCACAAAATTTGACCCAAGTCTTATGAAGGTGTATTTCTTGGATATTCACAAAATAGTAAAGCGTACATTGTTTTGAACAAAGAAACCTTAAGAGTCGAGGAATCGTTGAACGTAACATTTGACGAGAGTCCACCTCCCTCTAAGACATCACCTTTGGTAGATGATGACTTAGTTGAAAACCAAGCAATAGAAAATCAAGAAATTTTAAGTGATGACAAAGAAGATGAACTATTTAACAAAGAACCTGTCAATGTCAAAGAATCTAAAAGTCATCCATTAGATGGTGTCATTGGCAACATTAACGAAAGAACACTAAGGTCAAAATTTCAAAATGAAAGCAACTATTTTTGTTTCGTGTCAACCATTGAACCTAAAAATATTAATGAAGCCATTAAAGATGAGTCTTGGGTAATTGCAATGCAAGAAGAGTTAAACCAATTTGTTAGGAATGATGTATGGACATTAGTTCCTCAACCAAAGAGTCAAACTATAATTGGAACAAAATGGGTATTTCGAAATAAAATGGATGAAAATGGAATTGTGTCTAGAAACAAAGCTAGGCTAGTTGCACAAGGATATAACCAATAAGAAGGCATTGACTACGATGAAACTTTTGCTCCGGTTGCTAGGCTCGAGTCAATTAGAATCTTACTTGCATATGCATGTGCACACAATTTTAAACTCTTTCAAATGGATGTCAAAAGTGCATTTCTAAACGGAGTCATTAATGAAGAAGTGTATGTTGCTCAACCACCGGGCTTCATCGATTTTGAAAAACCAAATCATGTTTACAAACTTAAAAAGGCTCTTTACGGACTTAAGCAAGCTCCAAAAGCATGGTATGATCGACTTAAAACATTCCTAGTTGACCATAAGTATACCATGGGCTTAGTTGATAATACTCTCTTCACTAAGAAGAAAAACTCACATATTATCATAGTCCAAATCTATGTTGATGGCATTATATTCAGATCAACTTGTCAAGAATTATGTGTGGATTTCTCAAAAATCATGCATGACGAGTTTGAAATGAGTATGTTGGGAGAACTCAACTTTTTCCTAGGACTCCAAATAAAACAACTAGAAGATGGTATCCTCTTTAACCAATCTAAATATATTAAGGACATGCTTAAGAAATTTGGACTAGAAGATTCGAAACCTATCAAAACTCCCATGTCCACGGAAACTAAACTCACCAAGGATGAAGAAAGTGAATCCGTAGATAGTACTAAATATAGAGGTATGATTGGTAGTCTACTTTACCTAACGGCTAGTAGACCCGACATTATGTTTAGTATTTGTCTATGTGCTCGTTTTCAAGAAGATCCTAAAACTACCCATTTCGAAGCCGTTAAAAGGATTTTTAGGTATATTAAGGGCACTACACATTTAGGTTTATGGTATCCCAAAGGAACGAGAATAGACACCATAGTATATGCCGACTCGGATCATGCCGGTGACTATGTCGATAGAAAAGGCACAAGTGGTATTTGTACTTTTGTTGGACATTGTCTCACCTCATGGTTCTCTAAGAAGCAAACGGCTCTTGCTATCTCAACAACGGAAGCCGAGTACATTTCGGCCGGAAAGGCATGTCAACAAGCCCTTTGGATGAAGCAAGCTCTTGTCGACCACGGAATTCAACTCAACGACATCACAATTCTTTGTGACAACAAAGGTGCCATTTATCTTAGCAAAAACCCGGTTCAACATGTTCGTACCAAACATATTGAAATCCGTCATCATTTCCTTCGTGACAACGTTCAAAAAGGAAATATCTCAATTGAGAAAGTTTCTTCCGAAGATAACATAGCCGACATTCTCACAAAACCTCTTAAACGTGAACCTTTTAATCTTCTTAGGCTAGGCTTAGGACTCATGGAACCTACATTGTAGTTCTGGACATTAGACAAAACTCACAAAAATCAAAATAAATCTAAAACCATTTTTCTCAGCAGGGTCGGCGGAACCCTCAACCATAACGGACGGAACCCAACTCAGGATTCCGCCGTGTCCTTCGACCTGCAGAATCACATTCTTTGTTTATATTAAACCAAACACCCATTATCTCATACCACCACTTCCAAACTGCTACTATTCACTTTACCATCCATCCATACCTACGAATTCTTGGTCTTCCATTCATTTACATTGCAACTACATCATCATTGTAAGTATTCTAAACATGATTACAATCCTGATCTGAGTCTAGGAATTCTATTTCTTGCACAAAAACAAAAACTTGGGGTTATGCACTAACTTGAAAAACTCATGCATTAGATTAGGTGTTTAATAAAACTAATCATGTTTCCCATAGTTAGGAATTGCATCTTTAATTAGTATAAACATGTTTGCTAAAACACCCCATGTCAAATCCTTCCAAAAATTTCTCACAAGTAGGAAAAATATTTTTTTCGTCTCACATTGAGAATACAAAATCAAAACGTTATATTTAAAACGTCACTTGCATAATGTCTCTTGAATGCTAAAGGGAATACATAACCAATATGTATTTTCGGGTACATTCAAACGAAGCTACATTGAACTAGGAGCGTTTGGGTTATCTTTGTTTTATAACAAAACTTGCATAAAACGATTTTGAAGCATCAAAATGAGTCAAGATAACCGCACCTCCACATTGTTTTCATATAGGCACACACTAGAACTTCCATATTATAATAGTGGTTTACGTAAACTAAAATGTGAAATTTTGTTGTTCTAGGAATCATCATGCCTTCTTCTAACCCACTACGACCACAAGGACACCATTAAGTACCTACCAAAATACCACAAAACCAAAGGCCTTACCGCAAATCAAGTAAACGTTTTCAAAGCCCTAGAAAAACACTATGCCCATAAGGGTAGAACCATTGACCCATCTTTCCTAGAAGGCACAAACCTTTACGCCGATTTTGCCACAATCAACTTTGAGTGTCTTTTGAATATCGACGAGCCTATTTGTCCTAGGTTCATTCTAGAGTTCTATGCATCATTCGTCCTCTCCACGGATGATTATGGTCATATGTCTATCAACTTTAGGGTTAGCGGTCATCAATACTCCTTCACTCTTGAGGAGTTTGCTCAAATCCTAGGTGTTCCAAACCGTGGTACTTGCCTCTATTCCGACTTGCACTCCCTCTCAACTCTTGACAACCTTCAAGACCGTATCCACCCTTATGACACACCTCTTGTCTCAAAAGACGTTCTCTGTGACCACCTCTTTGTTAGGACTACCACCACTAGGAGAACCCGTTCAGGGAATGAGGTCGATAAGGACCCATATGGAATGGAAATGAACAAACTCAAACCCTAAATTCAAGAAATGGGAGGAAGTCCTTAGAGCCAATGTCATTAGCACAATAGGGAACCGTGACCATATCAACCTTTGCCTTTGCTACATGCTCTATTCCTTGTCCGTTAGGCAACCCTTCAACCTTGCCTACTACATGGCCAAGAGAATGGCCGACATTCCCGTGCATGGCATAACTGCTATGCCGTATGGAATGCTCTTGACCCGTCTCTTTAGGTTCATCTCACCCATTCCACCAACTCCAAACGGTCTTCGCCTTAACTACTCTCTCATCCCACACACCTTTGTCCCAATAAGTGATAAGAGAGTGTACAAAGCCCAAGGAAAACGTCCACATCCTCCTACCTCATCTTCGTCTTCCTCAATGAGTGAAGATGACAATTTGCCAAACTCTAGGCTCCCTCCTCTCGAATACCTTTCTCAACTTCCGGATATTCCTAATGAGTCGGAGGATTTCAAGCAAACAAAGGGGATGTTTAAGAATCTTGGAAGGTTCCTTGGAAAGCTCAAGAACAAGATCGACCGTCAATGAGTGCGGGTGTGCAGGAGTGTTTGGCACTAGGTGCTATTTGAACAAATTTGGTCATTTAAACAATATTTGTGATGAATTTGTGTGTTAGTACAATGTTTGATACAATTTGGAACATGTAATATCTAACTTTGATGCAGGTAAGACAACTCTTGGCAAGTTGTCAAAATTTTCAAGTTTATGATATTTTCACTAAGTATAGTGAAATTCTCGACCTCAAGGTCAAAGTCCTATGAAATGCATGTTTACGTGTCTATTTTTTGCATTGCCCAACCAGAAATGCCTTATCTCTTTGATTTTAGGAGTTTTCGGAAATTTTGAAAATCGTCTCGCGGGTCAAAAACGCGGACTGCCAATTTTTTTGGGTCTGGCGGATCTGGCGGTACCCAATATTGGGTTTCGCCAGTGTAAATTCTGGGAATTCCAGAATTGGCCCAACGGACCAGACGGTACCCTCAAATGGGTTCCGCCTGTGTATTCTGTGGATGCCGCCAGCCACCTGCAGAATTTTTGTTTTCATTTTCACCAATTCAACATCCAAACACCAAAAACCAATCCTTTTAGGTAGAAACCCATTATTTGCAATGTGTTTAGCATAATAGGATACTCCTTCTTTCATAAACTTAACCAAAACCAATTCCCGCCAAAATTCAAATTTAGCCATAACAACCTCAAGGACCCCTCAAACATAAAGGAAGGAACCCTTTTAAGGGATCCATGAAATCCCTGAGATTTATACTACCACAAATCAACCAAAACCACTAAGCATTTAGTGCAAAACTTGTCTTCTCACTTCACCATGTTCATTGGATTGACTTCCATGATATGACAACCCACAATTAGTTTTCCAAATCATTAGAAACCTCAATTTTTGTATGGACTAACATCAAATCCAAACACTCCTTTCCATAATTCATCAACACTATAAATTAAGCCATCCTCAACACCATCAAATCACACTTTCCTCAACACAATTTCTGAAACTTATAAACCATTTTTCACCATGACTAAGTCAACAAACACCTCTCAACCATTAAGACCCATCCGGAAAACTGCCCGGATTAGTGTTAAACCACTATGGTCCAATCAACCCATCAACCTAAGCTCCTCATCCTCGGATGAATTCACATCACCCATAAAAAATGAACACTTTTTGAACCTTGCATCTCCATCACCATCACCCAATGAACCAAATGAGCTCACTCCACCACCAACTAAATCACCTATTGACCCAACTCCACCAAGTGCTCCAACTCAACCATCCAAAACTTCATCACCATCACCATTACCCAAAATTGAGCCAATGGAACTATTTGGGTCCCCTCCCACATCACCACATCCATTTGTCCAAGATCTTAATGATCTTCCACCAAGACCTACACAACCACCACCTTTTACAAATGAATCACCAAGGTCAATTCTTGACCAAGATAACCTTTTTAACCACATTCAACCACCACAACAAGTGTACTATCCACCTAAACCATTATTGTTTCACCCCATCTACCATGACATCCATGGTCCTCTATATGGAGAACCAAACTTTGAAAACAATGATCACCCAAATCCACCACATTCTCAAGCACAAACCTTTGAGACTTTCTTCCCCTCATATGAGGATATCCAAAGCATGGTTGAGAACCACCTTCATCAAGCAATGGAATTTCAAACCACCTTGCTTGACTCAATACCAAATCCATCCTCCACCCAAGAACCAAAAACCAACCAACCCTCAAACCAAGAAACCAAAACCAACCCACTTCAACCCACTCATCCCCATGCTTGCTCAAATTGTGAGCAAATGGGTGAAACCATCAAAACATTGCTTAACCAATTCCAAAATGAAACCCGTTTTGCATTCCAACACATCATAGAACGTTTGGATGCTCTTTCCCACCCCAACAAATCCTAGATAATCCTTGAAGGCCGTTTGCCCCAATTTAGGAAAGTAGGATTTTATTTTTCTTTCTTGGTTATTTTTGTTTAGAAGTAGAAGAATAGTTCTCATTTCTTGTCTTTTAACTTTTAAGAGACAAAATTTTACTTGGAATGATATTTCTTTCTACTCACTTTAGTACATTGTTGGTTGATCATGTTTGTGTTGTGGTTGCAATGTGTGTGGTAACTACATCCTTGACTATATATATCACCAACTAACAATTTTTTTTTTGTAGGGTCCAAAATCCATGTTTCCCATCTTGGCACTCCATTTAGGGGGAGTATCGACCAAGGCGGAGCATGGGCATTATTCCGCTTCGCTACTCTACTTTTTGTTTCGACAAAAAGGGGGAGAAATATATTAAATCTTCAATACTTGATATGCTTTTCGTCTCTTAAGTAAAACAAGGTTAATATAATTTTTTTTAAGTCTTGAAAACCAAGATTTTGCGTGTTACTTAAAAACAAAGTTTATGTTTTGTCATCAACAAAAAGGGGGAGATTGTTAATACAAATATCGTCTAAAAATGTTATTTATATTTTACGAGCTTCGCTAAGTTTTGTTAACGACAAAATATAAACTTTAGTTTCTAAGCAAAACATAATCTTAGTTTTTAAGACTTGCATAAACTAGACTTTTGCTACATTTTACATTTCATAAAACACAACACAAGTTTATTTCTTAAATTAGAAATTGTCACATCACATTTATGGCAAGTTTTGTCATTATGCATTTATGGAAAGAAATGTGTTTGACTAACTTTGTTGTTGCTTGCAAGCTTTGTATTTGACTTGTTATTATGAGATGTGACATTGTTTAGTTGCTAGGAGTTATGAGACAAGACCTTGTTTGGTTTGAAGAGTTATTGCAAAAACCTACTGCAGCATTGACGGAACCCTGGGGGTACACGGGCGGAACCCATCTGAGGGTTCCGCCTGATCCGCCAAGCCTGCAGTATGGTGTGCTATAAATACCAAGCCATAACTTGATTTTTGACTAACCTCTTGAGATCATATTTTACACACACACACTCATCTTTTCTTCTAACCTCTTAACATTGTAAATGTGAAGTTTCTTTTTGTAGCAAAGAAGCTCACAAGGTCGTGAAAAGTTACAAGTATTCAACACAACGTTGCAAGACTTGTTAGCTTAGCATTGTGTAGACTTGTATAGTTTACACTTCATTTGATTGTGTACTTTCAGTAGTGATCGGTTAGTATTTTAGTCCTCAAAATACAAAGAGTGTTGGGAGTTGTTGTACCCTAGTAAAAGAACTAACGGGAGTGGTTGTGCCCTTGTAAAAGAACTCGACATTTAGCTTTGTGTCGGTAAAATTATAAGCGACGTGTAAGGTTTTCTCCACCGGTGAAACGAGCTTGTTGACTAGTGAAAGAAACTCTCGAGTTGGATACTCGGGGCGTGGACGTAGGGCAAGGAAAAAGAGTCCTTGTAGCCGAACCACGATAAATACTCGTGTTGTGGTTTGATCGTTTCTTTCATTTACTTGCATGTTATATATTGTGTTTGTGCATATATCTTTGATCAAACGGAAAGTTTCAAAGCTAACTTAACAAGTTAAAAAGATTTTAATCGGTAAACTATTCAACCCCCCTTCTAGTTTTCCACACACGGGTACTCGTGTAGTTATAAAACCAAATATAAAATGATTATGGGCTCGTTTGGTTGAGGGGGTTGGCCAGGGGCGGAGCCAGAACTTTATTGTTGACGGGGAAAAATATGATAATTTTAAAAAACTACATTAAAAATTGGTTCGTTGGGGGGGGGGGGCAAATTACAAAAATAGCCGAAAATTTTCAAAAATTTACACTACAATTTTTTTCGGCGAGGGGTCACGTGACATGTGCAAAAAATAGCCGAAAATTAAAGGATTCACAAATTATAGCAAAAAATTGTAAAAAAATTGCTACACTAAATTATAGCTAATATATTACATTATCATTTTACATGAGCAAATACTATTTGCGTTTGTCATTCATCGGTCATTAACTCATGGAAAGGTGAGACGTGGAGCCAAAGAGCTAAAAGAAATCAAATTAAGTACGCGTTACAAACGAAAATGAGAATAAAACAATATCAATATACATTATATCACGCCTTGCGCTTTTTCGCGCTTGTTCGTCAGAGTTGAAATCTGAAAAGGCGTGACGTCACACGCTTTAGCATGTTTTATCGCATTTTTTCACGCCTCACTTCACGTTGCGTCTAGAGTCGATACCTTTATCTATTTCATAACGTGAAAGTCAAGCCTCGCGCCTTGATGCCCGCCTTAATGCTACCATGACATGACACGCTTTTTAGAACCCTGCATACTAAAGACGAAAATTATTACATCTTCAATCAACCACGCTTTAAGTCCAAAATTTTAGAAACTTGATCGAATGCTTTTTAACGGTTTAACAGGTTGAACCACTCGGGTCGAACAGGGTTTCAAAACATTATGTTTAATCCTCAAATCATCAAACTTTTATTATTTTTTGTTTATTACCTATAAACTTTTTTTACCACTAAAACTATATGACGCTATAAAATGCCATTGTTATGCATGGGTACTCGTGTAGTTATAAAACCAAATACAAAATGATTATGGGCTCGTTTGGTTGAGGGGGTTGGCCAGGGGCGGAGCCAGAACTTTATTGTTGAGGGGGAAAATATGATAATTTTTAAAAACTACATTAAAAATTGGTTTATTGGGGGTGGGTGGCAAATTACAAAAATACCCGAAATTTTTCAAAAATTTACACTACAATTTTGTTCGGCGAGGGGTCACGTGACCACCCCCCCCCCCCCCCTCCAGACCCTCTTTTATCTCCGCCCCTGAGGTTGGCATAGGTTTAGAGATTTATGGTAAAAAAATACTTGTTTGGTCGAAAGGAGTGGGCGTATGAATCAACCTTTTAAATTTGGTATTTCTCAAATAATGTCACTGTCCAAGTTTTAAAATTATACTCGTGTTGTGTCAGCCCAATTTATACTTACACCACATATATCTCTTTATATTGTCTGATGCGTGGGGTTTGCACCAGGCTTTACCTCTCAAGGGATCTTGAGAAGCTTACAACCCCCACCAGGCAGTGTACCTGATCGATGTAGTATAGTATAATGACAAGTACCGGGGGATTGATCGTTAGCTAGGAATAGTGTCGCTAGGATTAGAAAACCTAAAGACTAGGTTTAGAGATGAGGGATGATTCTTTTTCTATTTTTATATTTTTAAGAAAGCAAGTAAAAATCTCAGGTTTTAAGGATTTGGGCGAAATTAGTTGCTAGTCAACTAACCCAATACTAAAGATGCAATCAAAATAAAATACTAGAAATGAAAATAAACTATATTAAACTAAGGTTGTGAGCAATATATGGGAGAAATGTGTTTACTTAGATTTCACTACTCCCTAGATATCTTTTACACGTTAATTACTTGTTATGGTTGCGTGGATGAAGAATTGTATTCCTTAGTACCATTCATGGGGTGGCGTACTTACTTCCCCAATCCTATGAGTGCCTACTTCACTCCTATGTCGAGCCGGTTAAGAAGCTCCTAACATGGGATCATTAGAATTTACTCATGCATTAAATACAACCAATAAAACCTAGTACACATCGGTTCATGTTTCCTAAAACGTTCAAGCATGTTACACAATGGAGATCTGCCAGTTTTCTTAAGCCTAACATTGAAATCATTCATCCAATACAACCATAAACAAGTAATCAACACATAATTAACATATAGGTTTCATTAGATCTAAGCAAACACAAGATAAATCTAGCCTAGCATGTTGAAATCAAGACAAGCACAAGATATAGACAACCAACACATAGACATATTGATTGAATTAAAGAGAAGACTTATCTTAATAGCACATGAAAGGATTCAAGGGGTAAAAACCCTTGAATTTGCTGTAAAATACGAGCTAGGGTTCACAAAGTTCGGCCCTAGGGTTTCTCCACACAAGTTCCTCCTAATGAATGAAAAATAGAAAACTATATATAGATTTAAGAAGGTGACAGCGTCAAGAACAAATGTCTGATGACGTTATCTCGCCGCCAAATAGTTCCTCGGACTGCCTAGATCTGGATCTGACGCCGTCATGTGTACACCTTATGCAGGCCGTCATGAATTTAACTCTTGGCGCTCTTGTTGTGACGCTCTCATGTTTCTTCTGGGTCGTCATGGTTTTTACTCTTGACGCCGTCATACACTGTTTCCAGCATGGAAAATTAAGTCTTTGGCGTTTTCTTCACTTTTATGCTCCAAAAACGTCCGAATTGCTTCCTTTTCCAGATTTCACTCCCCAAGTACCTAAAATCACAAAAGGAACGATTTAGGGTAATATTTGATCAAATAAATTCAATTCCGGGCTTAAATGACCCCCTAAAAGTGGTCCATTTTTCGCCTCATCATATACCCTTACACTTGAGATTTGCTTGTCCTCAAGCAAATGCGCTTTTATTCTAATCAAAATACAAGTTATGGGTCATTTAACACTAATATAAAAGTAATTGCAACAAATAATCGTTCCACTAAAGACCAAAGACAAGCACGGAGGTCATACAGTAGAACCTCACAAATAGTGTTTAGATACTCACATTTCTCGGGTGTAATAAAGTATAAATTACAATATGGAAATGGAAGATATCTCTCACTACCTGTCATAGCAAAATAGATTACCATAGGCTTGGGAAAGGATCAAACCTCCACCACATGGCGTAAGCACCTACGATAAACAATCAAAGAGGTCTTTTAAAGGGTTGTAACGTTAGGTGTAGGGAAATGAAATACACGGTTTTGTTGGATATAGGCAGTCTTTACAGGTGGCGAGTTAACAATCTTGGTTAATTACATGTACAATATGGCGTTGCTAAGCCAAGACTAGACTCGACTTTAGCTAATAAATGAAAAATAACAAAAACATAAAATGAACATAGAATAAAAAGGGATGGTAGTCCGTATGTTTTTTCTCTTTTCTTTTTCTATTTTTTTTTTCTTTTTCTTGTTTTTTTCATTTTATTTTTATTTTTTTATTATTATTTTTTTTTTGCATACACTATTACCCTACCATCCAAAATAATACATCATAAGGAATGAACATTGCCCTTACACTTGAATTTTTACATACTTTACAATAAACTAATCTAATGACTCAAATCAAGAAAATCAAAACACTTGGAGTACTTTTAAGATTAACGTACATATGGGGGTAATATATGATGTTCTTCCCCATTACTCCATAAAATAAGTATTTTACCCATGAGTCACAATCGTCCTAAAACAATATGTACAAGGATATGACTCGACTTAGCAACCATGTAATCAATTAGATAGTTAACTTAGGGTTTAAAAAATAACAATAATGCACTAAAGATGAGTGCATACACGGAAGGCTAAGGCGATTTGGGTGTACATTTAAGTGGGGTGTAACAAATTCTTCCTTTAAGTAAAATGCTTAAAGTTAGAAACGAAAAGATAGGCTCGGAGGGGTGTACTAGGGGTTTCATGTACTAAAAATGAGTACAACGCTAAGGGTGTGGGAAAAATTAGTTGACTTAACTAGCCAAGTAATATGACTTAAATGGTCAAGTAATTATGATACGGGTTTAACACAAGGGTGATCCTAATGCCTCTTATCATGTAGTAAATTCTACTACACGAATGTAGTCTCGCTAGCGGTCTCGGGATGCATCACTAACGCAAGTTCTAGAATCTAAATGCTGCCGGTACACTCATAAGCACTAATAATAAATGTTTTTCCTATCAAATCTAAAGGCGAACCTCACATATTTGGGTGGAAAATTTTTCTGAATATAACGGTTATGTGCTAGTCATACAATCTCCTATCCATGAAACGCTTGCTATGGCTAAAGTTTCACTCCTAAATGTTGTAAAAAAATTTAAATTTGGCGCTAAGATTGCACTAACAAGTATTTCTCATAGTTTTATTACACATCTACTATTAAACAAACAAACTCAAGCGAAAGTGTATTTTTAAGGTATCATCATTTTAACCTCCCCTTACACTTAAGATGAACATTGTCCCCAATGTTCAAGTAAAGAATGTAAAAGTTAATAAGTAAAAAGGATGAAATCAAATACTCCCCTGATTCGCTCGGTATGGATAATAAGGTGGCCAGGTTAAATCTTCCTCCAAGAAAATGAACAATCAAAGCTTCCCTTCCAGAAAATAAATCATCTTCTTGTCATACATAACCTGTAAATTCTGAGAAAACAGACAAGGCAACCTCACATAAAATCGGCGGCAATCTACATATGTTACTAAATCTTAGAAAACAAAATAAGATATAATGCTTGTGGAATCGTGTTTGCAGATTTCTTGTAGATTATAAAACTAATAATTCAACAAAATCTTTAAAACTCCGTTAGAAAAACAAAACTAGTAAAATTTCCAGATTTTTACACGTGACGCCGTCAAGAGTAAACTCATGACGCCGTCAGATTTGACCTGCAGAAATTCTTATGTTAAGTTTCCGGAAAATTTCTGGAAAAACTTGGTTCTACTTCCTAGAAAATCCTGCAAAACATCACTATGACTCGATACAAGCATTTGACTCAAACAAATACGAATATACATGTTCATTTAATTATTGTGGAGAATCATGATCGGTTTGTTTCTTAAAAACATATTTGGGGTTTCCCCTTACACTTATCTTTTGCAAAAATACCTTTGGGTGAAGTTAAGACTAGCTAAACAACAAAGTAAAGTATTTTCACTATTTTAGTTTTGAAACATGATCTACCAACAATAAAAATAAAGCATGCATACGGAAGCAAATAACAAACAAACAAAAATAAAAATCACACAAAACATGGGTTGCCTCCCAAGAAGCGCTTGTTTTTGTTCGAGTCACGAGCCTGACTCTACCCTTATTTAACGGAAATAGGAGAGGTTTTCCCTACACTTTGAATTAAGTGCGGGTGGAAGTAGCGATACACACCCTTAGGGTGGAAGTAGCGATACACACCCTTAGGGTGGAAATATGCCTCATGAGGAAAGCGTGTGGATGAATTATATGCTCAAAGGGGTGTGCTCCTATCATTATAACCTTACCAAATTCAATCGGGTTAATGGGTGGATTAAGATTTTCTCCTAGAAAGGGATCATTTTCAATCAACTTCAAGAGATTACTAGTTGGTGATCCATCTTGACCTAATAAACCCGGTTTAAACACATAATGTTTCTTGTGATCAATCATAAACGGGTGATGTGTGAAGATCGTTTAAGCTCTTCTAGGATTAGTAACAATGATAAGCACAGCGGAATAATAACATAAGAATCAAAGTTACTTCAAGGTTTTCTTTATTAAACATAACATACAACTACTATAACTACTACTACTAACGCTCTATGCGTTTCTAGACTCTCATTGGAGGGACTAGCTATTGATGAGATGCTAATAACCAACGCCTTGCCTCCCTTTATATAATAGAGAGGCTAGGGTTTACATAAAAACCTGGCTTACTATGAAAGCTAACTAAATATTTCATCTTAGGTCCTCATTGTTTCTTCTTTCTTCATTCTTCTCGTGTGTTTTGTAATTATCAAATCTGTAATTCCCAACAATCTTCCCCTATTTGATATTACAAAACAATCTGCATGAAGAAACAATGTCATCACAAATAATAAGCTAAGCTGCACATTATAGCTATTCTTCCCCTTTTTGTAATCATCTAATAGGGGTCTTGTGCAACTCCTAGACGCTTCCCCTCAAGTGATGCATGTAGAAACCAAATAATAGCTTTTTTTTATTTTATTTATTTTTATTTTTTTTACTATTAAGCAGCAGTAACGAGCAGCAGGAACGAGGATCAGCAGTATCGAGCATCAACAGTAACGAGCAGCAGCAATATGGTCAAGTATAAATTAACAATAAGCTTCCCTTTAAAAATATATACTTGCCATCTCTATAATCCAGTAGGCTCCATCGAGTGATCATTGATGAAGAAAATCAAATCTGATTTGATGAAGAAATGGAATCTCCCAACCTTGCATCTTATGTCTTGCACTATCCACGTGACGGCCTCTTGACAAACTCCTCATTGACTTATCCAATGAGACACTGAGCACTATAACGTAACTCCTTTAAGTGATAGCAAATGTACGCATTAAGCACAATAAAATAGATCGTACCCCTTCACTAGAGTCGTCAAGTCTTCGTCACCATACAAACCAAGCAAGTTATCTTAAAAAGCTCCTGATCTCTTTAAGATATGATAAGAACACAATACTTGGGAAAATCAATTACAACATCAAACAAGTAATAATCAAATGTCTTCATCAAGTAATCTTCTCAACAAAATGATGATGGTTGATAACTCCGTCTTCCTTAACCATTAGTAATCTCACATGACTAGTAGGAACCAAAACCGACCAAAAGAAAAAGTATACAACAAGTCAGCAGGAACCATAAAAAAGTCAGCAAGAACCATCAGTAGAAACCAATCAGGAGGAACCAAATAACCATCAGCAGCAGAAACAAATAACCGATCAGCAGAATCAACTTTAAACGTACCAGTATTAACTGACCGGCCAATAGTAGCAGAATTAACAAACATTACTCATTACATATTCCACCGACACATTAATGAGAATTCAATCAATCCAATAAATGACAGCAGCAACACATTCTGTGTACAAGGATATCAAATATAACCACTAATTGACATACCACTTGCAAACATTCTGCTCCTTGAACCATTAAACCTCGAAAAAGAATTAGCCACCTACCAATTGATAACCAATCACCATATTGAAGATTTGAACAGTACGAGGTTTAAATCAATTCACACCGAGAGAATAACATAATCACCAATATTCTCTTAATTTGTACTAGATATGTCAAACACCGACCCATGATGATGAATATTGAGAAAATAAATTAACCTCAATTAATTCATTCCCATGACCAAATCAGTACAGCTGCTCCTCTATTAATATTAACGACACACACAAGCGACAAACTAGCACAGTCAAACCTCGATGAAAACGATCAAACATATAATCAATAACTTTTCACCGTACCCCACAAACCAATGTATCACATCTCATATCTGATCCACATTCTTGAATTATAAATAACTTTCATGGACCCACGATATCTTATCCACATATCTGAGCCGCTTATTATTGAATATAAGATGCAAAGTTGGGAGATTCCATTTCTTCATCAAATCAGTTATAATTGATTTTCTTCATCAGTGATCACTCCATGGAGCCTACTAGATTTATGAGATGAAAAATATACTTTTAAGGGGAAGCTTATTGTTAATATACTTGGCCATCCTCTTACGCTTTGTGATGGTGTGCTTACTTGTTTCTGCTATTCGTTCCTGCTGCTCGTTACTGCTTATTAATAATATATATATATATATATATATATATATATATATATATATATATATATATATATATATATATATATTAGTTTGTTTCTACATGCATCACTTGAGGGGAAGCGTTTACGAGATGCACAAGACCTCTAGTAGAAGATTACAAAAAGGGGAAGAATAGTTATGATGTGCAACTTATTATTGGTGATGACATTGTTTTTTCATGCAGATTGTTTTGTAATATCAAATAGGGGAAGATTGTTGGGAATTACAAGATTTGAAGATTACAAAACCCACAAGAAGAAATGAAGAAAGAAGAAACAATAGGGACTTAATATGTAATAGTAACTTAGCTTTGTTAGTAAGCTAGGTTTAGGGTTTCTTGTAACCTCCATCTACTATATAAAGAGGGTAGGCGTCTAGGGTTACAAGTATCTTTTCATCTTTTCATTCATAGTCTCTTCAATGAGAGTCTAGACTTACGATTCATAGCGTGTGTATATTAGTAGTGTAGTAGTTTATTTTATATTCAATAAAGAAAACCTTATTAGTAACTTTGATTCTTCTTATTATTATTCCGCTGTGCAAATCAATGTTACTATATCCTAGATGAGCTTAAACGATCTTTAACATGATGTAAACATGTAAGGTCATTTTTCACTCCTATATTTGCTTCCTCTCTACAAGGCTTAGAGTCCACTACTTTTATCCTAAGACTACCCGGACTATATGGTTTGATGGGTGGATCGGAACCTATTTCAATTCCTAAATTCACATCTAACGATGGAAGCTTAGGTAATGGTTTTGGTTGAGGCTTCGGCTCATCAAAATTAGGAACTTCCCTAGAACTAAGAGTAAGGTTATCATTATAAGTATTCAAACCTATATCCTCTAGTTGTTTTTTGTTCAAAGGTTCTACCTCTATTGGGGTTCCTATAGTCTCTTCTACTTTTTCCGGGTAAGTCAAGGGAGGTGTGTACGCATCAAATGATGGTAGGACTTGTGGGGTACTTTGTAGGCTTATGTTTTTTACTTTACCATTTCTTGTGTTAAGATCACCTATATCCTCAACATGTGTTTCATTATAATCTAACCCTAACATTTTCCCAGGTATCTCACGTGCTTCTCTAGGCATCTCAACTTCTATGTCCGAATCATAAGGATCATCCTCAATATTCTGACTGCTATATACAAATTGCCCAAAAGATTCATCATCTGTTTCTTGAGATTCATCATCATCGATCATAAAACCTAGGTCTTTTTTATCAATGAGATCATGTTCGGCTAAATCCTCCATCACATCAAGGTTACCAACATGTTCAGCTTGTATTGTGGTGAAATCAAACCACTTCGTGCACCCAGTTATCTCATCTATACGCTTATCCCCAAACAATCTTCTTGTTTGTTCCTTTAAACTTGCTATCAATTGATCCGTAACAACGTTTGTTGGGTTATCCATTTTTTTGGCAAGTCTGGCACAATTCTCTATGGTTTCCCATGCTTCATCAGCACTTAATCCCCAAAGGTCCCCATCTGCGGTATGGTCAATGTCCATTTTGGTATAGTGGTCGAAACGATGGTAAAGTATTTCTATTTGGGACCATAGATCGAAATTATGATGAGAGACTTTTCGGAATAAATATTTAAAACGAGCCCATGCATCATAGATAGGTTCATCCTCATGTTGTTTAAATATCAAGATGTCATTTGGAGTGGGTGAATTTCGTGGTTGGTAGTATGGTGGATTCGCGTTCTCCATAATGGTGAACGGAATAGTCAATGGAAAGGTTTTTATAAACAAAGACACAAAGAAAAGATAGACTAAAGAAAACCTAAAAATAAAAATAAAATCTTACTAGAAAGGAATCTAGCAAGTAGACCTAATAAAAAGAGATTCTAACCTAGACAATAACTATTCCCCGAGTTGCGGCGCCAAAAACTTGATGCGTGGGGTTTGCATCAGGCTTTACCTCTCAAGGGATCTTGAGAAGCTTACAACCCCCACCAGACAGTGTACCTGATCGATGTAGTATAGTATAATGACAAGTACCGGGTGATTGATCGTTCAGCTAGGAATAGTGTCGCTAGGATTAGAAAACCTAAAGACTAGGTCTAGAGATGAGGGATGATTCTTTTTCTATTTTTATATTTTTAAGAAAGCAAGTAAAAATCTCGGGTTTTAAGGATTTGGGCGGAATTAGTTGCTAGTCAACTAACCCAATACTAAAGATGCAATCAAAATAAAATACTAGAAATGAAAATAAACTATATTAAACTAAGGTTGTGAGCAATATATGGGAGAAATGTGTTTACTTAGATTTCACTACTCCCTAAATATCTTTTACACGTTAATTACTTGTTATGGTTGCGTGGATGACGGATTGTATTCCTTAATACCATTCATGGGGTGGCGTACTTACTTCCCCAATCCTATGAGTGCCTACTTCACTCCTATGTCATGCTGGCTAAGAAGCTCCTAACATGGGATCATTATAATTTACTCATGCATTATATACAACCAATAAAACCTAGTACACATCGGTTCATGTTTCCTAAGACGTTCAAGCATGTTACACAATGGAGATCTGCCAGTTTTCTTAAGCCTAACATTGAAATTATTCATCCAATACAACTATAAACAAGTAATCAACACATAATTAGCATCTAGGTTTCATTAGATCTAGGCAAACACAAGATAAATCTAGCCTAGCATGTTGAAATCAAGACAAGCACAAGATATAGACAACCAACACATAGACATATTGATTGAATTAAAGAGAAGACTTATCTTAATAGCACATGAAAGGATTCAAGGGGTAAAAACCCTTGAATTTACTGTAAAATACGAGCTAGTGTTCACAAAGTTCGGCCCTAGGGTTTCTCCACACAAGTTTCTCCTAATGAATGAAAAATAGAAAACTATATATAGATTTAAGAAGGTGACGGTGTCAAGAACAAATGTCTGACGCCGTCATCTTGCCGCCAAATAGTTCCTCGGACTGCCTAGATCTGGATCTGACGCCGTCATGTGTACACCTTATGCAGGCCGTCATGAATTTAACTCTTGACGCTCTTGTTGTGACGCCTTCATGTTTCTTCTGGGTCGTCATGGTTTTTACTCGTGACGCCGTCAGGATTTCCTTCTTGACGCCGTCATACACTGTTTCCAGCATGAAAAATTAAGTCTTTGGCGTTTTCTTCACTTTTATGCTCCAAAAACGTCCGAATTGCTTCTTTTTCCAGATTTCACTCCCCAAGTATCTAAAATCACAAAAGAAACGATTTAGGGTAATATTTGATCAAATAAATTCAATTTCGGGCTTAAATGACCCCCTAAAAGTGATTCATTTTTCGCCTCATCATTGTCTTTTTCCAACAATAAAAATCGATTTAAACAATTTCTTTAATAAAAAATAATTATTTATTTATCTTATACTATATTTTGTCTCTCTTATATTAAATCCAAATTCAAATTCTAATACAAATTTAAATCAAAATCCAATTTAATTATATACCCACTTACAAAACAAACAAACAAACGGGCCATATATCTTTATAATATATTAGGTGGTGTTTGTTTTTCATAAAAATGCTTTTAACAGCATCTTAATTTGAACCGTTCAGACGCGGTCAGACATTTTGGTCGTTAAGACCGATTGTTTTTTTCCCTTTCAGACGTTTAACAGCCTCTTAATCTGAATCGTTCAGATGCGGTCAGACATTTTGGTCGTTCAGACCGATTATTTTTTTCTTCACGTTCAGACGTGTTCAGATGCAGTAAGATCTTAATGGTCTAGATTTGAGAGGGGTGTCTGAATACCTCTTGTTGACAAAAAAAAAAAAAAAAAAAAAAAAAAAAAAAAAAAAAAAAAAAAAAAGGAATTAGTACAAGCAAGCAAATGTGCGATTCAAACATGAGTTTTTTTACCTGTTCAAATGCGATCAAATTCAATCATTTACGCCTTAAATTTAGATTCAAACGAGCCGGGGCACCCGCGCGTTGCTGCTGGAATGTTGTGTTTAATCCAAACTCGAAATAGAACGGTCAATTACTTTTATTATTTTTTATTTTTTTAGGGACTAAATTTGCAAAAGATCGCTAACGGGGGACTAACGGTGCAATTTATAGCTAACGTGAGGGACTAAAAGCGTAACATCCTTAGCTACAGTATGCGATTCAAACATGAGTTTTTTTCCCTGTTCAAATGCGATCAAATTCAAACATTTACGCCTTAAACTTAGATTCAAACGAGCCGGGGCACCCGCGGGTTGCTGCGAGAATGTTGTGTTTAATCCAAACTCGAAATAGAACGGTCAATTACTTTTATTATTTTTATTATTTTTAATTTTTTAGGGACTAAATTTGCAAAAGATCGCTAACAGGGGACTAACTGTGCAATTTATAGCTAACGTGAGGGACTAAAAGCGTAAAATTCTTAGCTACAGTACACGCACTATTACAAACTGACTTTTTACTATAGCAGCCACTGTTTGGCACTCTAGCAACGTTATTTTCAGTTTTAGTCCCTTAACGTGGTGTTCTTTGCAAAGTTAGTCCTTAAGGACTAACGGTGAAAAAAAATTAACCTTAGGGGTTGTTTTTGTTTATTATTGTACAAAAAAAGCCCCTGAAGTTACTGTTCTATTTCAAATTTAATCCACGTTTGTTAGATAACGGTTGTTAAGGACTAACTTCGTAATTGATCACTAATCTCAAAGACTAAAATTGGTAAACGTGAACTTACATGAGCACTGTTGCTATAGTGAACCTCACAGTTTTTAGAATATATATAAATATGTAATTTAAATTTAGATTTACATTCAGAGAAAAGCAAACACTAGACTACTATCACGACACTTGTTCATCCTATTGAAGTACGGAGTAACAATTAACTACGTGTCAACAAAAATAATTATTTTGTTAAAAATAAAACAAAAATGAATTATTTTTGAGACATAAGAATCAAACATATACCGAGATGTTTGGGAGGGATAGACACGTTGCTTGTTGGAAAAAGCAGAAATGGTACTTTTTTTTGGTGAGAAAGAGGGATGCGTGTTGTCTCATGACACTTCTATTCAAAAGTGAGTTTGTTGGGCCTATTTACAATAGACACCTGTCTCTTTTCATTCATTTTCAAACTTGCCTAACAAAAAATCATCACTTAAACCCGTAAACCATTTTCATTTCTTGAAAGATACTTAACCAAAATTTAAGTTTCATATAATTAATTAATGCGGACTCTTTTACTCGTGCTCCACTATGAAGCGCGGGAATCTTTTTATATAATACAATAATTACGTTATTTTGGAGTATTTTTGCAAAATCTTTCTTATTAAAAAAAATTAAACCAATAAGAATGCTCGATTTTGACACATAAGCAAAATCAAGCAATATAATTGGCCAATAAAAAGTCAAAATTGAATTGATTTTGGTCAAACTTTAATAAATTTGGTGGAGAAAAAAACACATAAAAATATAGGTGTCAAATTTATAAAAATAAAAACTTAAGAAAAGAGAAGGTAATTAATAAAACCTTAGTGGTTAAGTGTAAAATTATAAGTCTCCATGTTTTTTAATAACTTTAGATAATAAATAAATAACCCCTTACACTTCATACCACCTATACTTTATAATGTTAACGTTTTTTAAAATTACATGAGTAATAGTATTAGTTTTTTTTACTTTCATCTATTAAAATAAATTTGGTAAATATGCAAATTAGTTTTAATATACGTTAAATATTTTTTAAACTAATGTTAGTTTTAAACTTTCATCCATTAGAATATTTTTTTTAAATAAGGACTCATGTTACTATTTAAAAGTTTAATTTATGCATACACGGGTTTGAAATACGGTTAAATTATTAGTAACAGGAATATAAATATCAAATGGTAAGCATGAGTTACTGTGATATAAAATAAATATACGTGATTCTACTTATAACAACGACTCATTAAATTGTTATTTAAATTTTATATATGGATATCCATAAAAATATTTTAAAAACTTTACGGAACATATTTTAACTTTATCGACGCTCATCATGTGCCACTAAACTCGCACATTTTGTACAGCATGATATCAATAGTTAAAGTTAAACAACGACATTAACCTCAAACTCAACATCTTTGTCAGTTAAAAATGTTATACAAAGCTAATTATTAAAAAAAATAATAATACTAATAAAAAAAACATCGGCTAAATAGTGATTCTTTAATATAGAAAGTGTTTTCCTTAAATTATAAAAAAAAATGCACGCATCACAATCCTTATTTGATAAGAATCACCTAACCTAACTTTATTCATTGACTTGATGTTTCAAAAAAAAATAATAATAAAAAAAAATAATAATAATAGTTGGTTGTTGTAAAGGAATTAAAAGTATGTACATGAGAATTATTCAGCAAGAATATGTAGTTTTTAATTAGGTTATTACGTTACTATACTGCGATAATGTTATTGACTTGGTAATCACGGATGTGAGATACAACCATTATTCTATACTTATGATTTATGTGTAAACCCATTTTTGCTTCTGAATAGAATCTGAAAGAGACCTCAACAACACTTTGGCTTATGCCTAATCTAGCTATAGTTTTTAGTAAAATTTTTTATGGATTTTTTGTTATACATACCAACTTTTAGTAATTTTTTTTTATGTTTTATTGAAAATTTTTACACTTAATATTTGTGTTTTTACTATAAACACACTAAGCTATGATAGAATTAGTTGGGAGTTCAGGGGTTTTTTACTAAGCTTCTCAAAAAAGCTTATAGTTATATCATAAACTTATTGTGTTATGGTAATTGATTAAGCCAATAAGCACCTTTAATAAGCATAACCAAACACCCCTTTAGTTCTAATCTGAAAATTTCTGATTTGATGTTATGACTAACTTTGTTGTTATCCTCACTATAATGCAACATGTTAATGTTTTTTGCAGTTTTATGATCTTATCGCACACACTAAAGTGTAATGCAATTTATTGTGTGCGCTTTTTAGAGGAGGATTAAATATCAACACATGATTGTCATGGAATGTTAATGTACCAAAAATGTGTTTTAGTGCCTATACGGGGAATTTTATGGTAGGAATTCTTTTCGGAGTGTGATTTGTCTTTGAATGAATTAATAAAACTTAGCAGGTATTTGCCGTCAAGGATAACACTATGGGTGTCAACCAACGGTCTAAAATATGGGTGTGTTTTACCTTGATAATTTAGGCCAATTGTGAAGAAAGTTGTATTAAAGTGAAAGATCGGTAAGGATTCAAACAATCCTAAAAGACTTGCGGATGTACTCTGTCATTTTTTATGCATTTATAATTTACTTATACAAGTAATAATAATTTCCTTATATAGTTTGGGTTTAAAGAAAAATTATTCTTATACATTATAAATAATCGTAAGATTAAATTTGAGTTCTACCAATTACATTTTTTTTTTGTTTCTCTTTATGTAATAAAGAAACTATAGTGTAAACATCTATGTTAATTTGGTAATTTTATGATCAAACATGAAAAGTAATAGCACAAACTTATGAAAATACAAATTTTCAAACAAAAAGGTACATTAGTAAACATGGTATGATGGTTATTCATAATCATGGAAATGAATTAATCTGCAAAGCTATCAAAATATGCTACATATATTAACGAAAATATAAGTAAAAGAAATACCATTACAAAACACATCGTAAATTGAACTAAAATCATATATCACTAACATCTCATGCAAGTCAAGTATCATCATGTGATTTTGCTTGAATAATAAAATATAATTTTTAATCCAAAACCATTCTCCTAAAATAATAGGTAGATTATAACATATATACATATGATTTTTTATTTTTAGTCCACTAAGTAAAACTATTTGAAACATGTTAAGTGATTCATTTCTTAATCGATAATAATATATAATCAAAACGAAATTTTAAAAACCCTGTGCTTACACAGGTATTATAACTAGTTTATGCAGATTGGATTTTCGTTACTACTGAAATTTTATTTAAATCGATTAATTTTTACTTATAAATTGTTTTACACATGAAAAAACAAAAATTAACTAATCCCAACCTATGTAATATTGTGTTTTTGAGTGATGAATATTATAAATATGAATATTACGGAGTATAAAGTAACACATAATAGTTAAATTTGTTTAACGTGTAAATATTATAAATATGTTATCGAGGATACCAAACTTATCTTACAAGAGACTCATCACTACCATTAATTTAAAATGTTGAGATTAAAAACATTTAAATATTTCATATATTTTTTATAATTTAGATATTTCTTAAATCGTTAATCGTTAAGCAAAAAATCAAAGGACTTGTGGTATAGTGGGTGGGGCTTAACTTATTAAGCGAGCCACAAGTGAGAGTAGTACCGGGTGGGTGACCACCCGGGAAGTCCTCACTTGTGGTCCACTTCTAGACCATATTGTTCCGGAGATATATTGCAATGATAGATTTGAACCTTCATGCCACTCGTTGCGGGGGTTCAAATCTTGAGCATGACCCGGTTTTCATCCGGCTGTTTCTCCAGCAAGGTAAACTTGTGTGGAGGCAGTACGGTTTCCGGGGGAAACCCGTTACCACCTGAGATCAGCGTGGACCCGGTTAAGACAACATAGTCTGGCGGGGTGGCGATGGGGCCTTCGCTGTCCGCGAATGTGGTCGTTTCTAAGTTGAAATTAACCTTTCAAAAAAAAATCGTTAAGCGAAAATAATTACACCATCGCGACGAGTATTTAATAATCTTTCTATAGACGGGCACTTTGATATACTTTCGACAATTTTCTTTTTTTTCTCATTTTCTCACGTATTTTTCTCATTTTTTCGTTATTGAAATTTGCATGAAAAATCACATGTGATATTAGTGTTAAATCACATATGATATTAGTGTAAAAAACATGAACGTAATACCAAATTATATATATGCTTAGTCCTCATAGAGAACGATACTCGTTGGCAGTTATTCTTTCCATGAATAAGCACACACATACTTTTGTTTTTTCTCCAGGTTTTCATATTAACTAGGCTCAGATCTATGATTTATGTTTAAGCTCAATACACACGGCACGGCTGCAACCAGATTTAATTTCTGGTCGAGTCACATTTTTTGTGAAGCTAAGGCATGGAAGAGCTGACACGCAGAATAATCATCATCGCCATATAACATTTTTTTCACGTTTAAATCAAACCGCTATTTCATACTGTCAAAGCACACATTCTACACGAGGTATCCTTTACTTTTTTTTTTTTCCAAAAATGTCAATATAATTAGTAGTTCTTACCTCCTCTCCAGCCTCTTTTGCTCTTCAAAAAGTCTTTACACAATGGCCTGCGCCAGGCGTATTGCTAGGCCATTTAAGTAACAAAAGACACTGGAGAAAAAAAGATAAAAACAACAGATATGCTGAACATTACGTGTCAATATTAACAAATGAAGGATACGTGGTTTTCTTTCTTTGCCAATATTGACACCTGATGTTTAACGTTTGTGATAGAAAATATGTTCTTGCATATTTTCAGTTCCAGTTCCACAAAAGGCCCTGACCAATAATAGATTGCAATTTCCAAAAATATATGAGAAACAAAAGAGGATGATGCGAAAAAGCAATCTGCACAAAATAACCTGATACACAATTCTCTTTCATTTCGTAAATTTCTTTGGTAAATGCACTCTACCAATGATCAGACCCTTTTGTGGAACTGAATCTGGAAATATACATAAAATAGTTTAAATGTAATAGGCAAAAAGCAACATAGTTAACCCTTCTGAGGTCCCCTTCCAGTCCCTTTTGCTTTTTCAGCACTCTTTATGTAAATGTCTGCACCAAGCGATTTGCTAGAATGTTGAAACAACAGAAGAAACTGTAGTGGGAACTTAGAAGGGATAATTACGTTTAACATCTTTTGCAAATATTAGAAATAAAAAACGTGCTGGACTTTAAAGTAAAATGATTTTTCATTATAAACTACATCACAATCTTCATTTATCGATATTGACTGACGATGTTACATGTCTATTATACCCTTAGTTCCTACTTCAAATTTAAAACCTAATTGTCAGATAAAAGAATAAGCAATATATAGACCTCAGGTATTATACGTGGTAGCTTTGGCTTGGTATGTAATCCTGTAAATGGAAACATTACTGTATTATCAAGAATGCTTAGAAAATGGTAAACGAAAAAACAGGTAGACAAAGTATGTATATGCCAACTTACTAGTACTCAGTCTCGATCTGAGATAGAGTCTATTGTACTCAGGTGAATGACTGTAAAAATTTGGCCATGATGTTGATATATATAATGGCTAAAAACGTTATTAATATTTTTCGATATCTCTACGTTTTGATAATCACAAAAGTAAAATCATTAAACATAAAATCATTACGTAAACAAGTATTTAGTTGAAAATATTCATTTTCACAAATCTAATCACTTAAGGTATGAATAAACAAATGCCTAATGCACTTTATGATCAAATGAACTTTAATTTAATCACTGGATTTTTTATAAAAAATTATATACATTTATTGCAACCAAAAATGAAAAAAATATTCCAGAAAAAACATTCCCCAGAAAGAAACAAAGCTGAGGAACGTTTGGAAGGGGCGACCCCTTAAATATAAGGGCGGCCCCCTTAAAGTTTATGGGGGTCGGCCACACTTTAAGGGGACCGGCCCCGCTCCTCAGCTTTGCCTATAAATTCTGGATCATTCTTTGCATTTTTTCTCACCTTTTGCATTCTAAACTTTCTGTTGTAATTCATCTTATACTTCCTTCTAAATCCTTTGATTATATAATCACAAGCTTTTGTTTCCAAGTGATCCAAGCTTAAATCATTCAAGTGTAAGATAAGAATACTCCTTTATCAACAAGAAAAGAAGCATTGTAGTTTAGTAGATATTGTCTTGAAGTTGTGCAAATTATTTGTAGAAGTGTGGTATGTATAGTTGTGTAATAAGTAGATCAATGTGTGGTTTAAATAGTAAGGTTAGTAGTGTGTTTGTGGTGGTTTGAAGTTGTGAAGAAGAAGAAGAAGTTGTGGTGTGAAGAAGTAGTGTAAAAGTTGTGAGGAGTTGTAAAGTAGTTGTGGTGTGTAGAAGTTGTGAAGAAGTTGTGACGAAGTCGTGTAGTGATTGAAGTCGTGAGATTGGTTCTAGCTAGGATTAGAACTCGACATTTTGATTAGTATCAAAAATTGGTGTAAGCAAAGGTGTGTACGGTTTTCTCCGCCACAAGGGAGTTTTTTGACATAGTGAAGAAAAATCTCGAGTAAGAGACTCGAGGAGTAGAGTAAGGCGAAGAGGTGCTTCGTTACCATACCACTATAAATCCTTGTGTTATGGTTTGATCCTTCCATCTCTTATCTTTCATTTATTAATTTACTTACATAGTCTTCAATTACATACTTAGTTATATTTATTCATATTTTGCAAGACTTGATTTCACATAAAATTGAATCGAAGTATTTGAAACAAAGTTTTTATAGTAAAATTAAAATGACGTAAAACTATTCAACCCCCCCCCCCCCTCTAGTTTTCCACACATGACAAAAATACTAACAAAGTATCAAAGATGGATGCATAGACCATGTCCATTTATAGCAGTTAGACTCGGTCACCGTACATCCATCTTTGATATTTCATCTATTTTTGAGAGTTAATTAACCATAATAGGTGCAGTTGTTCCACCTATTTAAGTAATGAAAAAATTTCAGAACAAAGGTATAATACATATAAATATATAATGATAAAAAACAAACATGAAATTTACATACCTTTTTTATTTGAGAAAAACGTACAGAAACGGTAGCCATCAAAGAATGATTTTAAATAATACCGATTAGCCAATCTTAGGTGAACAACACACCATAAATTTTTGTGGCTAAAATCCCATGTCTGGTACAACATTTACATGAGGGGTGTCTATAAGTACAATGAGAAGCTTCCCATCCATACTATTGAAGTACTGAAACTTACCAGTAAAAGAATGCTTTTGAAAGAAACCAATCAGCCAATGTTAGGTAAACAATACACCATGAACCACCACATACATACATACGCTCACATCTGTAGTAAAATAGTATGATCATGACATAATTGCTTAGAAAGGCAAGCACCAGGCATGGCTGCAACGACCAATTAGTTAACGCTGCCCTGCCAAGATACCACGATTGCTAAAGTATCATGTTCAAATAGACTTGGTTATGAAAATATAGCAAGAAAAGCGAAGACAATCCATGGCTGCAATAACTAGTCTGCAAAAGTTGCCCCGCCAAGATACTGGTGTCGCTAAATGAAAGCCATAAAACTTATAAACACGGCTAGTTATCAACATTGCCTATATTTATGTGTTGGCCACTAAATTGGCAGATGGTGCCATAATGGTCTTAGTTACTTTAATATGTAAGCCTGTTTACGTGGCCCATGTGGTGGTTCCTTTCTAGCCCAGATACTCACCACATAGTCCAGCCCAGCAGTATATGTTGGGTCACTGAATTCCCCAATCCTCCTCTAACTAGGATTTGAACATAAAATAACCTAAGTGTCATAAACATAAACAAGTCACTGAGTAAACAGTATCTCAGTGAGTCATCTTCAGGATGCTTAGAACTAGTCTATGAAGAAAGGTTCACCATTCAGTGAGGCGGAACTCAGTGAATGTCATCTAGACCAAGAAGAAGGTGATGGGTTCAGTGAGGATGACAATAACTCACTGAACCCCAAGACTCCTCAACAACTATTAAATACTGAAGACTAAAGACCTGAAGACTGAAGTATGGGCGGGACAAGGCGGGAAAGTTTGAACGCATCAACAGGTGTCCTTATCAACCTGAAGTCAAACTTTCCCTGAATGGCATAACGTCAGGATGGTGTCATTACTGTGCATCAGAAAGGCACATTGTCTTTTACCTAATATAGTCTATTGTAACAGAGACAAAATATTTAAGTATTTTGTCTCTACTAGTTAGGTCATCTTTTTGTCTTTATCAGTAACGTTGTAATTTACTTGTGTATAAATAGGTGGCATAAGTGAGGAGTAAAAGTTGACAAGTTTGTGCATTTAATGCTAAGCATTCACAAACCACTTTTACTCCTTCAAAGAACAACACAGTCCCAGAGATAGCTCAGTGTGACCTTTTAGTTGTCACTCAACTTTGTTTGAGTTTAGTGAGGAGTCTACACCATACTTGTCATTTCAATCCCAAGTGTTATTCCGCAAACACTTGGGTATAATTCTTCTGATTAACTTCTAATAAGAATTAAATGTTGAAAAATTATTGTGTTTATTCTTTTACGTTTATCTATATTGTTAATCTTTTACTTCTGAGCTAAACAGCCATGAAACTTGGTTAGGTTAACTCTTTAGTTAACTTTTAACTTAGTAAACGGGACCAACAAGTGGTATAAGAGCTTCTTGTTTGTTAAACTTTTCTAAATTTGTTTTCAAAACAAAGAGTGCTCAAAAGTTTTTAAAATTAAGATCCCACCATGGCTGACTCAGATGTTCCCCAACTTGTCGATAAAAAGGGTGGAAGTTATTCAGCAACTGCCCCTCGACTTGAGGTCGGAAAATTCAATAAGTGGAAGAAGCGAATGCTTTGCTACTTAACCGGGATGGAACCGTATTACATTATATTGATTGATGATGGTCCATATGTCCTAACAACTGCCCAAGGTTTAGTCAAACCTGAAGCTCAGTGGACACTTGATGAGAGGAGGGTGGTCAATCAGGACCAACGCCTGAAAAGCATCATTATATCTTGTCTTCCTGACGATATAATGGAATCAGTCATCAATTGTCCTACTGCTAAGCAGACATGGACTGACTTGGCTCACAGCTATGAGGGTCCCTTAGATACCAAGGAAAACAAGATCATGGACCTGAAACTTGGAGTACAATTCAGGGCCAAAGACTCTGAAAGTCTCTCAGAGACCTATACCAGGTATAAGACCCTCTGATATGCGTTTTTGAGTACGTATCAAACTAATACAAAGTAGACGTGAGTGGAATTTACCAATCAACCTTTAAGAAAATGGAGACTTGTAAAAACTCGTTAATACAATACATATATGTGATACCGGGTAAGTGATTACCCGGGTCGTGTCCCAACGAGGTGTGAATAGGCGATATCATGTGAGATTCGAGATTAAAATGCTTGTGAGGAATGGTTTTGATTATTTGGTATTGTTGAATTACGAGAAATTGCAAATAACAAACGATAAATGAAATAAACGCAACTAAAACATGAATACAAACAAGGAATGGTAAAGAACACTTAAAAACTACCTAAGATGCTACGGGAACAATAATCGGAAGCTAGGGAAACCCTAAACGTAATCTAGATATAAAAACGTAAAAGTTAACTTAAATAAAACGTGAATGTGCAAAATAAAACGTGAATATGAAGCTACACTAATCCTAGGGGTCTAAAAATCATTTTTCTATGATTCTAATAGAAAAAGAAAATTTTTGGAAAATGAAAAATATTTTTTAGACTTTTATATTTTTTTATAATGAATTAAAACTAAAATAATAAAAGAAATCCTAGAAAAATGGAAAAACTAATAGGAAAATTATGAAATTTTTTATGAAAGTTTATTATCTTATAAAGAAGCAAGGAAAAAGAAAAAATGGAAAAAAGCAGTACAAATAAGCTACACAGAAGCTGGACTATTTAATAAGCAAGAAAACAATTCTACTATAAATATTAAATAAAAGGAAACTTAACAAGAAACTAGCACTAGAGCTGTTGTTGGTGGAGGTGTTGTGTATGTATGCTGGGCAACCCAGGTTCGACTCCCAAACACCACTTTTTACAAACCATTTTTTTTGTTTTTCTTTTTGCTGCACTAATAAACTAATAAAAACAAAACATTTTTATGAAGACATACTTTATGGAAAAAATGAATAAGCTCAGCAAAGCCAAATGACCAGAAATTATATTAAAAACTTCGAAAGAAAATTTGAAAAGCACACAAGGTTCAAACTAAACAAAGCTAAAACCAATACTTGCAAAAAGCTGAGATAAACTGACCAAATACTAATTAAGCTAAGGAACTAGCAATCTAATTAAGCATATAAATAAACAGGGAGCAAAAAGCAAACAGTTAAAGCTAAATTTACACTAAAGAATGAGAAGTGGAACTCTAAAAGCTATTCTAATGGCTAATAAGCTAAACTAAGCTGGGGGGAAACTTAAGCTAGGCAATTAGGGAATTCCTAAAAAGGAAATGGATAGTAAATAAGCAGTTCCAATAAGCCTAAAAAGCACTAATCCTAGCAATGCATACTAAGGGCTGCAAAAAGGGTAAAAAAAATGGCTTCTGAGCTATGAACAAGCTGTAAAAAATGGTAAAAATAAATAAAAAATACCGGCAACTAGAATACCCACTAAACAAGATACATACCAATTTTCGGGTAAAACGGACTTATAATGAACGAATGAAAAATTAAAAATAGTTTCTGAAATGCACATTTTTTTTAACAGCAACAAATAAGCCTACTTCGGGCTAATGAAAAGCTAGTAAAGAAAAATCTTAAAAATTAACAAAAAATAGCATGAAGTAGATAAGAAAGAAAACTACCTAAGTACCAAATTTCAGGTAAAATGGGCTTATAACGAAGAAATGAAAAATCAAAAACTAATTTTCTGTTTCGCGAATTGTTCGACTAGTGCAAAATTATTTTGCAAAATGGGTTGAAAATGGGATTCTTGACCTATGAAAGTCAAAGAGCAGGTTATGGACACCTATTTTATCAACCTAAAATGCCCTATACTAAGATTTGTCCTAAGTACCAGTTAATGACAGTTAAATACCAAGTTTTTTGCAAAGACAACCAAAATCTCATAAAACTACTTGAAATTGAAATTTTCTACTTTGCACTACCAATGAAACTGATTTAAAAGCTATTGTAAACTGAATTTTAACACAAAACAAATTTTTGGCTGAAAAAATGGCGCGTTCCAAACACTCCCTTAAGTGGTTGTTGAAAGAGTTTGAAAGAAAAAGCAAATTTAAAGTTACAATTAAAAAGATGCTAATGTATTAAGCTAAATATAAACTAAATAAGCATGAAAGAACCATAAATAAGTACTGAGAGAATCTAAATAAACAGTTTGACTTTCTCGTGACTTTTTCAATTTTTGCAATGAACACAGAATTTTAAGGAAAAATAAGGTCACCTAAGCTACAACAAGCTTATATGAGCTTATAAGAACATAATTTAAAGGTTATACATTGATATGGAAAAGTAAAGATTGTTTCCAGAAATGTAAATGACAAAACACTTAAGGAAAAAGTAAATTTAACTAACCAAACTGAAACTACAAAATGGAATTACAATTTTGGAAGAAAGTACACTATGAAAATGGTAAATAACAAGAAATTTAATTGGTCAAATTTTTTTTAATACATGAGAAATTGGACTCCCTAAAACTGTGGAGAAAGGCTCCATTTATACCAGTAGTCTATGGTTTGTCTTCTCTCCTTTTTGCGTCTTTTGTGCTAGTTCTCTGAGATAAAATGAGCTAGAACCATGTTGTGTTTCTTTTGAGCCAATAACAGCCATTGATCAAGCTTGGTCCCAAAGGTGTGCAATATAAACCCTTGGATGAAATTGGTGCACTGTTGGATTGCCAGCTTGGAGGAGAGGGTGGCATCACGTGAAGAACGGGGAACTTTTGAGGATGTGGATGGCGTGTTGCAGGAGAGAGCAGGAGAGATGAGTTTGGTTTGGCGGGTAAAAGGAGGAAGGAGGCAGGGGAAGGGTTGTTTGACCAGTAATAAAACGTGGGTGATTTTTTATTAGTGTTGGAGTGGACTTGGAGTTATGGTGTGGGCTTGTGAAGTTAGTGTATGATGTGGGCTTGTGGAGTTAGTGGGTTTGGTTAAGTTGAAGTGTGGTGTTTGGATTGGGCTTGGTAGAAGGGTTAATATAAAAACTGTTTTTATAAATAAAATGGATTTTGTAGTTTATATATATATATATATATATATATATATATATATATATATATATATATATATATATATATATATATATATAATACTGATAATTAGAATAATAATTTTGATAATTTTAATATTAATAATAATACTAAAAATACTAATAATACTATTACTAATAACACTACTAACTTATAATAATAATACTACTAATAATATTAATAATAAAACTAATAAAAAATAATAATAAGGTAAAATATAAAAAAATTTGTGACTTTGTTTTTGAAAGGGTTTTAACATGAAAAGGTTTTTGAAAAGATTTTGCATTTAAGCTTTCGGGGTGAAAGGGTAAAAAGGTAATTTGTTGTGTCAGGTGAGGGGTATTTTGGTCATTTTGAGGTTTAGGTTAAAGGTGATTACGGGTTTTGGTTTGGTTTTCCACACTCCTCCATGTTACATCCCCGGGATTGACTTTGCCTTTGACTTTTCGTCATTTTCTTCGATATAAGCTCATTTGGTGTTTAGTCGATCCGGTAATGCTCCATTATGCTCCGTTTCCCATCCAAGCTCCGGCTTTTGAAAATTTTCCAAATCTCGTGCTCGTTTGTCTTTTTGGCCTCAATTATGCATGTTTTTGCAATATCCGTTCCTGCAAGATCACAAACACAAAAACACAGTATGTTTGGCATTTTTGGTTAGTTCTTGGTCGTTTTTGGTCTTAATTTGGCCAGAAAAGGGTGTGTGAATAAGCACACACCAAAATCCCCAGACTAAGGTATTATCGTGTCCTCGCGCAATGGTATCAATTCACGCTCTACGAGATAAATAACTTTTATAACTCTTTTTACTAACTTTGAAGAAGTAGCAAAATGTTCAAAAGAGAGTACAAAATCATTTATTCCTGAGAACGCCCCGTTTTTCCACTCTTATTTCCTGCACTACTATTTATGTACTTTTTACACTTATTGTGTGACGGGATGTTTGACTTTCATCATTTTTTTCAATAACGTTTAAGGTCACAGAGTAAGAAACACAACTCGGAGAGAAGTGTCCATACGGATAGAATTCATCGTCCCTGATTTTTCACGAGTTCCCATGCTAAGCGTAAAAACGAAGTCATAGCTTAATTAAAAGTTAGATGCTAACACTACTCATGGAAGTTACTTGTGTAATAACTTCTGGCTCCCATTTTCCTATTTTCCTCTATTTATTTTATTTTTGGTGAGAGATGAATTTCTTCATATTTTCTCATTTCGATAATTTTTATTCCGATAAAGATACCATACTAAGACACTAAGTAGTTTTCTATCTTTTCTCGAGAATCGCTGCTTTAAAAATGAGGTCCACATAAAGGAATTGGGATACATACAAACTCATAGACATTAGTTGAGGAGAAATAGACGTGCACCTCATGTATCTGGTCTAGGACCCTGCACATGCACCTCACGCGCTATCAACTTTTGTCTAATACTTAAGCACTAATCACTCTTATACATTTTTTTTAGATGACATAACTTTTCCTATATAACATGGGGTATTTACACTCTAGACGTTCCTGAAATAAGGACCCAAAGGTTTTAGGTCAAGACTTCACATATTTTCGAGAAGAGGTTCAAAGTCCCGTTTTTAGAATTGCAGCTCATAGAATTTGTTACACGACCTTGATGTGTACCCAATTTTTAAGACAAGGATTCTCTTAAGAAGATAAAGAACTAAGTTTCGTGAAAACATAATGTCTTTAATTATTCTTTCATAGATATATAAGGTGAGACAATTTTGTGGGAGCAAAAAGCCACAAGTACCTACGATGAGCTCTAAAGAGAACCAACTACTCCACGTTTAGCATCTAACTTCTAAACAAACTCTATATTAGTAGCTCGCTGGCACGAATATTTTGACGCTTCAACTAACGGATGGTCACTAATGCACTTCTTGGCTCGCTGGCGCGTTATTTGCATAACGGATGGTCACCAAGTCACACACTAGCTCGCTGGCGCGATTAGTCAATTAATCTGATACTCGGATGGTCACTACCTCAAAAAATGAGATTCGCGGACGCTTAGCCTTAATGAGTTAAGGGAACAGCTAGGGCTCAACACGCCAGGTCAAGTCAAAATTTCTATTCCTACTCTACCCGGCGGAAAGTCAAAACAAGATGTCAAAACTTATTATATTTTTGCAAAAATTTTCAAATTTTTCTCATTTTTTGTAATTTTCTTATCATTTTTTCATTTTTTTTTCGATTTTTCAAGAAAAACGGGGTTGCATGAGTAAACGGCTGTATGAAAGTGTAAGTCAAATCAAATCGAAGATACCCCCAGACTAAACTTAAACATTGTCCTCAATGTTTCAAAGACGAGGGTAATCCTATGTAACATTTAAGGCCGTTTATGAATTATGCCAAAAGATAACGTTAGTCAATAAGATTTTTTGGATACCAGACTTCTTTGGGCACTGATGAATGAAACTCGAGTGGGGTAAAGACAAAACATGAGAACGAGAGTCTCCACACTTCGGGAAAATCCTGCACATACACAACAAGCACAAAACACAAGACATAGAAGAGGTCGCCCCCTTCTCGTTATTTATTAGAAAATAGAAAGATTAACCGAGTCGCTAGCGTGACTCAACCCCGAATTCATTGGTTCATGGGGAAATAAGTGGAAGAGAAAATCTTCATCGGACTTTCATTCAAAATGTTTGGATAAACATTGAAGTGCGTGAAAGTTCCACACCGATGAGATATACCCGGCTTGAAATAGTATAAACTATAAGCGGTGATGTCGGGGTCAAAGATGGTATCCTCACTCCCGAAGGTGTGAAGAAGAGAGGAAGTCACCAGGTAGGTGAAGAAAAGAAAGAAAGTCATGATAAAAATCATGACAAGATCTTCATCCTCAAGATCAGGTTCAGTTTCCTGATTTTGGATTTCATAGGTTAAGCTCTTTGGTTTGGACAACATCTCGGGTGGTAGGGTGGGAAAATTTGTCATCAAAATACCAATTCTCATGATTGAGAACTTTCCCCCCCGATCATGATTTTTCTTGTCATCCAAGTAATCATACTCCGGGGGAGTCAAGATATGAGTGAGTTCACCGGGACAACTCCTCGAGAAGAGAATCAATCACATGATGTAAATAAGTGAACTCTTGTTCCGTTGTGGACTCATCACTATCCTCGTTCTGAATAACAAAGGTTGGATTATCATAAATCAAAGTGAATTCAAACAGAGGATTAGTGAAAGTTGTTTTGAATGCTTCGGGAACAAAGTGATTAACATTCTCTTGTAAGCTAACGAGCTCAGAAGGTAATTCCACATAATTGATTTCTCCATAAGATAAAGAATTTTCATCACTATGTGAATCACTAAGCTCGAGGTTGGGATAAGAAGTGAGTGATGGATCATGATATAAGAGACTTTCAATTTCTCCCAAATCAGCTTCAACATCAAAGAGATCATCATCACTTCCCGATGAAAGTAGATTGATGTGAGTGAGTTCATCGGCGAACTCCTCAAGAAGAGGATCAGCATCAGAATGAGGAAGTGATGCCTCAACATATTCAATGTCTCCATAAGATGCACAATCTTCGTTAAAATCAGAGAAAGTCTCAAAATGATCTTTTGAACACTAAAGAAAGGAAGGAAAATCACACATATTATAAAAATTTCCTGTGACTCTCTTGGGATTGTGACAAGGTTCTCAATAATAGACTTTATGAATTCGTCTGATTCCTTTTCAGGAACAGTGCTAAGATGCTCGTCCCCCATGCTCAGAGAGTGAGTATGAACTTCGGGTGTGATAACAACAGACTAAGGGAGTTGAGAAGGACTAGTAGTTATGGATTCTTGAGGTTCCATTTGATCAACGACTAGTGACTCCGTCACATTATTTTCTCCCTGATTTTCCATGGAAGGAATTGCAACTGATGAACTTGATGAACCCTTATAAAATTGAAGAATATCAAGGGTATCTTCGTCATCATCATCTAGAAGAGCAGCATTGCAAAATATGCCACGTTTTTTAGCTACTTGTTCTTCGACAAGTAATTCCTCCATGCTCTTTTCATTTCTAGCATCTCGTTCTTCTGCAAGTAATTCTGCCATAGATTTCTCATGAGAGTTTTTAAACGATACATTAGTCAACTTCTCCTTAAGTTCTTTTAATATCTCAAGAGCCTCTAAACAAAGGTCTTGCTGAATTTGAGGAGTTGTTTGAATCATTTGTGTTGGGTCTATTAGATATAATGATACAAAACAAGAAAGAATGAAACAATAGGGACTTAATACGACAAGAAGGAATTCTACAAAAGATGGAGAAGGACTTGCTTGCAAAAGAAGATTTATATTTTAGTCCTTCGTAGTATTTTGTAAACCCTAATTCTCTATTATATAAAGAGATTAAGGGTACAGGTTATAATTATTAAGTCTTTCAATATGTAGTCGACTAAAGGTGTGTGTGTGTAACCTAGACGTAGGGTAGAACGTCTAGGGTTAGAAGTGTTTTGTAGCCTTAAGAATCTTTTGATTCCTTTTACAGATTTAGGTGTAACCGTATTATTCTGATCAAATAATATTTGAGGCTTGGATGTGGAAAACCTTGTTCATAACATTGATGTTCTTATTTATTATTCCGCTGCACGTTATTCAATGTTATTGTTCCTAGATGATATGAGGTCTAAAAAACCTCGATCTACAACGATCCAACAGGTGGTATCAGAGCCAGGTTAGCTCGTGGTGTAGGGATTTTACAAGGTTTTATTGCCGAAGAAAATTTTTTTTGGATCAGTGTGACGACAAGATACAGAAATAGTTTGAATTTGTCACTGATACCATAGTAAATAATAAAAGAAATCCTAGAAAATTTTTGGAAAATGAAAAATATTTTTTGGACTTTTATATTTTTTTATAATGAATTAAAACTAAAATAATAAAAGAAATCCTAGAAAAATGGAAAAACTAATAGGAAAATTCTGAAATTTTTTATGAAAGTTTATTATCTTATAAAGAAGGAAGGAAAAAGAAAAAATGAAAAAAAGCAGTACAAATAAGCTACACAGAAGCTGGACTATTTAATAAGCAAGAAAACAATTCTACTATAAATATTAAATAAAAGGAAACTTAACAAGAAACTAGCACTAGAGCTGTTGTTGGTGGAGGTGTTGTGTATGTATGCTGGGCAACCCAGGTTCGACTCCCAAACACCACTTTTTACAAACCATTTTTTTTGTTTTTCTTTTTGCTGCACTAATAAACTAATAAAAACAAAACATTTTTATGAAGACATACTTTATGGAAAAAATGAATAAGCTCAGCAAAGCCAAATGACCAGAAATTATATTAAAAACTTCGAAAGAAAATTTGAAAAGCACACAAGGTTCAAACTAAACAAAGCTAAAACCAATACTTGCAAAAAGCTGAGATAAACTGACCAAATACTAATTAAGCTAAGGAACTAGCAATCTAATTAAGCATATAAATAAACAGGGAGCAAAAAGCAAACAGTTAAAGCTAAATTTACACTAAAGAATGAGAAGTGGAACTCTAAAAGCTATTCTAATGGCTAATAAGCTAAACTAAGCTGGGGGGAAACTTAAGCTAGGCAATTAGGGAATTCCTAAAAAGGAAATGGACAGTAAATAAGCAGTTCCAATAAGCCTAAAAAGCACTAATCCTAGCAATGCATACTAAGGGCTGCAAAAAGGGTAAAAAAAATGGCTTCTGAGCTATGAACAAGCTGTAAAAAATGGTAAAAATAAATAAAAAAATACCGGCAACTAGAATACCCACTAAACAAGATTCATACCAATTTTCGGGTAAAACGGACTTATAATGAACGAATGAAAAATCAAAAACAGTTTCTGAAATGCACATTTTTTTTAACAGCAACAAATAAGCCTACTTCGGGCTAATGAAAAGCTAGTAAAGAAAAATCTTAAAAATTAACAAAAAATAGCATGAAGTAGATAAGAAAGAAAACTACCTAAGTACCAAATTTCAGGTAAAACGGGCTTATAACGAAGAAATGAAAAATCAAAAACTAATTTTCTGTTTCGCGAATTGTTCGACTAGTGCAAAATTATTTTGCAAAATGGGTTGAAAATGGGATTCTTGACCTATGAAAGTCAAAGAGCAGGTTATGGACACCTATTTTATCAACCTAAAATGCCCTATACTAAGATTTGTCCTAAGTACCAGTTAATGACAGTTAAATACCAAGTTTTTTGCAAAGACAACCAAAATCTCTTAAAACTACTTGAAATTGAAATTTTCTACTTTGCACTACCAATGAAACTAATTTAAAAGCTATTGTAAACTGAATTTTAACACAAAACAAATTTTTGGCTGAAAAAATGGCGCGTTCCAAACACTCCCTTAAGTGGTTGTTGAAAGAGTTTGAAAGAAAAAGCAAATTTAAAGTTACAATTAAAAAGATGCTGATGTATTAAGCTAAATATAAACTAAATAAGCGTGAAAGAACCATAAATAAGTACTGAGAGAATCTAAATAAACAGTTTGACTTTTTCGTGACTTTTTCAATTTTTGCAATGAACACAGAATTTTAAGGAAAAATAAGGTCACCTAAGCTACAACAAGCTTATATGAGCTTATAAGAACATAATTTAAAGGTTATACATTGATATGGAAAAGTAAAGATTGTTTCCAGAAATGTAAATGACAAAACACTTAAGGAAAAAGTAAATTTAATTAACCAAACTGAAACTACAAAATGGAATTACAATTTTGGAAGAAAGTACACTATGAAATTGGTAAATAACAAGAAATTTAATTGGTCAAATTTTTTTTAATACATGAGAAATTGGACTCCCTAAAACTGTGGAGAAAGGCTCCATTTATACTAGTAGTCTAGGGTTTATCTTCTCTCCTTTTTGCGTCTTTTGTGCTAGTTCTCTGAGATAAAATGAGCTAGAACCATCTTGTGTTTCTTTTGAGCCAATAACAGCCATTGATCAAGCTTGGTCCCAAAGGTGTGCAATATAAACCCTTGGATGAAATTGGTGCACTGTTGGATTGCCAGCTTGGAGGAGAGGGTGGCATCACGTGAAGAAGGGGGAACTTTTGAGGATGTGGATGGCGTGTTGCAGGAGAGAGCAGGAGAGGTGAGTTTGGTTTGGCGGGTAAAAGGAGGAAGGAGGCAGGGGAAGGGTTGTTTGACCAGTAATAAAACGTGGGTGATTTTTTATTAGTGTTGGAGTGGACTTGGAGTTATGGTGTGGGCTTGTGAAGTTAGTGTATGATGTGGGCTTGTGGAGTTAGTGGGTTTGGTTAAGTTGAAGTGTGGTGTTTGGATTGGGCTTGGTAGAAGGGTTAATATAAAAACTATTTTTATAAATAAAATGGATTTTGTAGTTTATATATATATATATATATATATATATATATATATATATATATATATATATATATATATATATATATATATATATAATACTGATAATTAGAATAATAATTTTGATAATTTTAATATTACTAATAATACTAAAAATACTAATAATACTATTACTAATAACACTACTAACTTATAATAATAATACTACTAATAATATTAATAATAAAACTAATAAAAAAATAATAATAAGGTAAAATATAAAAAAATTTGTGACTTTGTTTTTGAAAGGGTTTTAACATGAAAAGGTTTTTGAAAAGATTTTGCATTTAAGCTTTCGGGGTGAAAGGGTAAAAAGGTAATTTGTCGTGTCGGGTGAGGGGTATTTTGGTCATTTTGAGGTTTAGGTTAAAGGTGATTACGGGTTTTGGTTTGGTTTTCCACATTCCTCCATGTTACATCCCCGGGATTGACTTTGCCTTTGACTTTTTATCATTTTCTTCGATATAAGCTCATTTGGTGTCGAGTCGATCCGGTAATGCTCCATTATGCTCCGTTTCCCATCCAAGCTCCGGCTTTTGACAATTTTCCAAATCTCGTGCTCGTTTTTGTCTTTTTGGCCTCAATTGTGCCTGTTTTTGCAATATCCGTTCCTGCACGATCACAAACACAAAAACATAGTATATTTGGCATTTTTTGTTAGTTTTTGGTCTTAATTTGGCTAGAAAAAGGTGTGTGAATAAGCACACACCACCCTCCTGAATGAGTTGACCAATGATGGTGTCACCCTTTCAAAGAATGAGATAAAAGTTGGCTTTGTCAACTGTCTCCCTGAGAAATGGTTAAACTTCTGTCAGAGATTGAGAAATGCAAACCATATCCAAAATCTTGAGCTCCCTGAAATTTATGGGAAGTTTGTTTATGAAGACAACCTTATCACCAGGAGATACCCTGGTAAAGCTCAGGAGACCCAAAAGACTTTGACTTCCTCACCCATATCCATTGCATTCTATTCAAATGGTGTTGTGCAGGATTTTCAAGAAGGATATGATGATGAGGTTGATGAAAGAACCTGTGAGGAGTACCTGAATGATCTTCAAATTGAATTTCATGAAAGGGCACTCCTTGCAAACTCACAAAGGTTCATTAAAAGAAACAAAAATTTTTCTAACTCAAAGGCAAATGACAATTCTGAATGCTTTAAATGTGGCAAAAGGGGTCATTTTGCAAAAGATTGTTTCTAAAAAACAACCTCAGAACCATCTTTTAAATTCTCAGGAAACAATTTCTCTTCAAGAACTAGCAAGTTTCAACCTAAGTTGCTTCAATCGAATCAGTTTGTTCAAAACAAAATTGAAAAAATTCCTCAAAAAGATTTTGAAGCCAAATGTAAAAAGGTCAAGGCCAAACTTGCTCTTCTTGAGTCTGCTTCCTCAGTCACTCAGTCACCTTAGGCTCCTAAACAAGCTCAGGCTAAAAACAAGGGGCTAGTTGCTGAAACATATGATTAGGATGAGGTTGAAGTGTCTTTTGATGATGAAGAAGTTCATATCAGTGCCCTGATGGCTCTCTCAGAAGACAACAAGCTTGCTGTTGGAAAAGGTCATGCCAGGAATGGAGAATGGGTGAACATCATAATGAGAAAGGTAAACATCTTACTTTCTATGGATGATGATGCTGATTGGAAATCTTACTTAGATTATATTAATGTTAATATTAAGTTTGTTGAAGAGCAGAGACTAAACTTGTTTTCAAAATTTAACAAATTGAGTTTTGAATTAAATAAATGTAGAGATGAACTTCTTGCTTTAAAACAAGCTAAACTTGAAAGTGTCACACTTCAAATTCAAAATTCTGAACTTGTAAAACAAAATCAAGCTCTTCAAGAAGAACTTAAGAAAGAAAAGGCTGTAATTTGGAAATGGACTTAGAAGAACCCCAAACTTTTTGACACGCTGAGTCTCACACCCAGCACCAAATGTAACACCCCCAAAATACCGCAGCGGAAGACTGTGTCACTGGGGTGCTACTTCATAATACAAAGTACAAGTTATAGAAAACGAACTCTAAATGAGACGTTTTGAAAAGTTACCATTCGATTAATGAATTCAAAGTTACAAACATGAGATTCCAAAGTATGATACATAAATGTATACAAAATGTTTTGAATGATAAATGATAAAAGCGTAAGTCTTCAGAATATGCAGCTTGACTCTAAGTTCCACGCACTAGCTATCGCCTTACTAACCTGAGATAAACATGCTAAAGTGTCAACACAATGGTTGGTGAGTTCATAGAGTTTGTCTTAAAACAGTTGAAAAGCCTTAAAAGAATGTTCACACAGCAAAGGCATCGTGAATCCACTCAGTTACAATTCCCGCCATAAGAGACTTGCAACCTGTGTGTTCACAACCCGCTGCTAACATATATAGTATGAATAAGACATGTATAAGTTCATCAAGACAATTTAAGCAATTAGAAGTGAGTCTCTACTTCATCTCCGAAGACCTCACTTTGGGAGCCAATTCCCAAAGACAGCTGGGAGTCAATTCCCAAAGACAACTGGGAGCCAATTCCCAAAGACAACTGGGAGCCACTTCCCAAAGATAACTACTAGCCAATAAATAGAATAACGCAATTAAGTATAACGCAGTCATGTATGTATGCAATCAAGTATAACACAGTCACGTATAAACGTTTTGAGTATTTGTACAAGTAAACAAGTAGTCGAGCATGTGTCTCCCCCAAAGAGTTAAGACAAGTATGAAAAGAGTAGGGGCTATGACTCACCTTAAGCTTAAGTAATGAGAAATGAAAGTGGTAGTCGAATTGCGAAAGTCTCTAAGAGCAGCCTATAATAGAACGTTGCGACTTAGGTTTTGAGTAACGTCTAAGAATACGAAGAATTGCCCATATATGTCTTGCATAATGTTCATGATGTAGTACTTAGTATATAGTGTAAGTCTTTGAATATAAGTGGTCTATGAAACATGTATAGTTTGTATATCTCTTACTACCGTTCGGGCCGACATAATTCAGAAGTCATGAAGTAAACGTTCGAGGAGCCAGGACACTTTAACTCGTAAATCCACAACTCGTCTCGACGGCTTACTTAATGAACTCCTCACATGAGGCTCCCTACTATTGTAGTATTCGATAACATATATATATATATATATATATATATATATATAAGCTTTTGATCTTTAATAGTTATATGGTCTTTAGCCGTAGCTTTGCTGTGACTTTGGTCATGTTACCATGGTCTTGAGACTCAACCTTGGCTTTAGCCATGGTTTTAGTCTTGGCTTTAGGTCATTAGACCTCTTGGTCTCATCTAAATATAATCATTATATAGTAACTTTGGTCTAAAAATGGGCTGTTAAGAATTTGAAGAAATTTATCACTCAGAAAGCATTTTCAGGTCTCGAGCTTCTTTATTCCTGAACGAAAACGTCGTTCCGGACAACTTTCGTGTTTTAACTTTTTGATGAATCGGACCAGAAGTGGGACTTTAAAAATCATAATTTGATCAGAATGCTATTTAGGCAGTTTTGCCGTTTTGGTTTCGCTATCTTCAAACGGTCATAACTTTTGACTCGTATACTCGTTTTGGGTGATTCAAATTGCTATGTTTTCCTTGTTAAGTCCTCTTTAACAATAAGTAAGTGTCAAATATCAAAGTTATACTATTTTGGTCGTGGTTCTCCATAAAAATCACTAGTTTGCTTGTTTACTTGTCATAAGTTAACATATGTATACCAATACTCGTTTTATCCATTTTTAAACATCATGAACACAATACAAAGACCATATATAGCATGAAAGAACCATAATAAGCATGAAAATGATATTGAGCAAGAAAGTGTATAAGGGTTTCTTACAACTTTTGGCTTTCACTTAAGAAAGGAAGTCAAGTATAGAACTAGGACACTAAACCTAATCTTGTAAACCCTTCACCATAACTCTTGTAACCCTTGCTAGCCTTGATCTAACTCTTGTGAAAACCATTAACTTCAGCCCTAGTAACCTTGTGTAGCTCCTAATTCAACCATGGAATCACCAAACAAACTTAAGAACTAGGTAGAGAATACTAAGACCTTGAACTTTGTAGTGTAACTTGTAGTTTGAAGATCAAAGGATCATGGTGCTAGGAATTAATGGTGTGGCGTTTTGGTGATGAAAAGATGAAGGTATGAGCTTGTATTTATAGCATGAAGAGGAGGTTAGGAAGGTGTCTAGGAAGGTTCATTGAGGAGGTTAGTTTTTAGGATATTTTTGCTAAACTTGGAGACAAAGTTGTAAATAAGTATTGATCTAATGGCTAAAGTCATGAGATCATGCCACAAGTGTGAATCCTCCCCCCCCCCCCCTAAGTCGTTCATATAGAGATAAGGGTGACTAGATGCAAAAACTTGGTATTATCCTACTTATGTAGCTAGTTTTGGACCCGTAAATTGCTAACCGTAAGTTTTTAGGCCACGAAACGTAAAACCGGGTATCCTAAAAATATGAAATTTATAAATATGGTTAAACATGTCAATATAGTCCATAATAAAATATAAAATGAGTGGTAGGTTCTATCGGGTGCGAAAACCCTGCTAGAAACTGGAAACACGGGTCTAAAACGCGTAATTCGCGTAAAACGCTGAACTGAAAAAACGTAAAATTCCGAAACTTTTGGAATTGTCCTAAAATGAGAGAAAATCATATTTCTATTGTTTATAATGTTTTATGGATATATCGGTATGCTGGAAGGACGTTTAAACCTAAAAGTAAATCTCGGACACGGCTTTGTGATTTTTGCAGAAATGATCCGACGAGCGTCAAACTCTCGGATTATCGTTAAAATAGTTTAACTTACGAGAATATGAAATAAAAATTTCTGAGATGAATAGTGAAAAGTGAATAGTAAATGTGAATAGTAAAATTTTCGGGAATAAAAGTTAACCTGAAATTGCGAATTGTTATAGTCTCTACCCCTTAAGGAGAACTTCGTCCCGAAGTTCAGTTGATGTTAACTACTTACGGTGTGTCTAAGAGAATTTGGGATCTCTAATATAGTGGTGTTCACTCTGATTCGTCTAAGATTCTGGTTAAGGAGTTGTATCGGCTACAATTAAGCCCACTTATTTATAACACATTACTTACATAAATAAGCGTCCAAATTTATGTAAGTAAGGTCTCATAAACTTATGGTTCGGTGATTTACAATTTCTTTATTTAACTGAAGAGGCGTCCCAATCCATTTAAATAAGGAGATTCTAAATCATCCTACTTAAGAATTTCCGACACAAAATCCGCCTTCTGAGGCCGATAGTAAGATAATCAAGTCATCAAATCCTTAAAGCTAAGCAATAATATTATTTAACTCAAATCTTGTGTCTAATCAAACAAGAACTGTCACAAGATCAAGTTAACTAATTAGTTATTACTGAGCTCCATGTTTTTAATGACTCGACGAATCTCTGGGGCTCCTTATAATACTAAAGTCACATCATCTAACAGCGTGGAACTAAGCAAACCTCTAACCAAAAGCATATGTGTATGTATTGTGTGTAAGGGAAATAAAGAGGAAGGTCCCAACGTATATAGCAGTTATAGTCTAGGCACTAAATGCAACCTAGTTCTCTATAACCAAGGCTCTGATACCAATCTGTAACACCCCCAAAATACCGCAGCGGAAGACTGTGTCACTGGGGTGCTACTTCATAATACAAAGTACAAGTTATAGAAAACGAACTCTAAATGAGACGTTTTGAAAAGTTACCATTCGATTAATGAATTCAAAGTTACAAACATGAGATTCCAAAGTATGATACATAAATGTATACAAAATGTTTTGAATGATAAATGATAAAAGCGTAAGTCTTCAGAATATGCAGCTTGACTATAAGTTCCACGCACTAGCTATCGCCTTACTAACCTGAGATAAACATGCTAAAGTGTCAACACAATGGTTGGTGAGTTCATAGATTTTGTCTTAAAACAGTTGAAAAGCCTTAAAAGAATGTTCACACAGCAAAGGCATCGTGAATCCACTCAGTTACAATTCCCGCCATAAGAGACTTGCAACCTGTGTGTTCACAACCCACTGCTAACATATATAGTATGAATAAGACATGTATAAGTTCATCAAGACAATTTAAGCAATTAGAAGTGAGTCTCTACTTCATCTCCGAAGACCTCACTTTGGGAGCCAATTCCCAAAGACAACTGGGAGTCAATTCCCAAAGACAACTGGGAGCCAATTCCCAAAGACAACTGGGAGCCACTTCCCAAAGATAACTACTAGCCAATAAATAGAATAACGCAATTAAGTATAACGCAGTCATGTATGTATGCAATCAAGTATAACACAGTCACGTATAAACGTTTTGAGTATTTGTACAAGTAAACAAGTAGTCGAGCATGTGTCTCCCCCAAAGAGTTAAGACAAGTATGAAAAGAGTAGGGGCTATGACTCACCTTAAGCTTAAGTAATGAGAAATGAAAGTGGTAGTCGAATTGCGAAAGTCTCTAAGAGCAGCCTATAATAGAACGTTGCGACTTAGGTTTTGAGTAACGTCTAAGAATACGAAGAATTGCCCATATATGTCTTGCATAATGTTCATGATGTAGTACTTAGTATATAGTGTAAGTCTTTGAATATAAGTGGTCTATGAAACATGTATAGTTTGTATATCTCTTACTACCGTTCGGGCCGACATAATTCAGAAGTCATGAAGTAAACGTTCGAGGAGCCAGGACACTTTAACTCGTAAATCCACAACTCGTCTCGACGGCTTACTTAATGAACTCCTCACATGAGGCTCCCTACTATTGTAGTATTCGATAACATATATATATAAGCTTTTGATCTTTAATAGTTATATGGTCTTTAGCCGTGGCTTTGCTGTGACTTTGGTCATGTTACCATGGTCTTGAGACTCAACCTTGGCTTTAGCCATGGTTTTGGTCTTGGCTTTAGGTCATTAGACCTCTTGGTCTCATCTAAATATAATCATTATATAGTAACTTTGGTCTAAAAATGGGCTGTTAAGAATTTGAAGAAATTTATCACTCAGAAAGCATTTTCAGGTCTCGAGCTTCTTTATTCCTGAACGAAAACGTCGTTCCGGACAACTTTCGTGTTTTAACTTTTTGATGAATCGGACCAGAAGTGGGACTTTAAAAATCATAATTTGATCAGAATGCTATTTAGGCAGTTTTGCCGTTTTGGTTTCGCTATCTTCAAACGGTCATAACTTTTGACTCGTATACTCGTTTTGGGTGATTCAAATTGCTATGTTTTCCTTGTTAAGTCCTATTTAACAATAAGTAAGTGTCAAATATCAAAGTTATACTATTTTGGTCGTGGTTCTCCATAAAAATCACTAGTTTGCTTGTTTACTTGTCATAAGTTAACATATGTATACCAATACTCGTTTTATCCATTTTTAAACATCATGAACACAATACAAAGACCATATATAGCATGAAAGAACCATAATAAGCATGAAAATGATATTGAGCAAGAAAGTGTATAAGGGTTTCTTACAACTTTTGGCTTTCACTTAAGAAAGGAAGTCAAGTATAGAACTAGGACACTAAACCTAATCTTGTAAACCCTTCACCATAACTCTTGTAACCCTTGCTAGCCTTGATCTAACCCTTGTGAAAACCATTAACTTCAGCCCTAGTAACCTTGTGTAGCTCCTAATTCAACCATGGAATCACCAAACAAACTTAAGAACTAGGTAGAGAATACTAAGACCTTGAACTTTGTAGTGTAACTTGTAGTTTGAAGATCAAAGGATCATGGTGCTAGGAATTAATGGTGTGGCGTTTTGGTGATGAAAAGATGAAGGTATGAGCTTGTATTTATAGCATGAAGAGGAGGTTAGGAAGGTGTCTAGGAAGGTTCATTGAGGAGGTTAGTTTTTAGGATATTTTTGCTAAACTTGGAGACAAAGTTGTAAATAAGTATTGATCTAATGGCTAAAGTCATGAGATCATGCCACAAGTGTGAATCCTCCCCCCCCTAAGTCGTTCATATAGAGATAAGGGTGACTAGATGCAAAAACTTGGTATTATCCTACTTATGTAGCTAGTTTTGGACCCGTAAATTGCTAACCGTAAGTTTTTAGGCCACGAAACGTAAAACCGGGTATCCTAAAAATATGAAATTTATAAATATGGTTAAACATGTCAATATAGTCCATAATAAAATATAAAATGAGTGGTAGGTTCTATCGGGTGCGAAAACCCTGCTAGAAACTGGAAACACGGGTCTAAAACGCGCAATTCGCGTAAAACGCTGAACTGAAAAAACGTAAAATTTCGAAACTTTTGGAATTGTCCTAAAATGAGAGAAAATCATATTTCTATTGTTTATAATGTTTTATGGATATATCGGGATGCTGGAAGGACGTTTAAACCTAAAAGTAAATCTCGGACACGGCTTTGTGATTTTTGCAGAAATGATCCGACGAGCGTCAAACTCTCGGATTATCGTTAAAATAGTTTAACTTACGAGAATATGAAATAAAAATTTCTGAGATGAATAGTGAAAAGTGAATAGTAAAAAGTGAATAGTAAAATTTTCGGGAATAAAAGTTAACCTGAAATTGCGAATTGTTACACCAAAAAGGCTGCTCTGGGTGAAGATCAACTCACTAAAATGTCTGGGAAGAGTAGCCATTCAACAGCCTTTCTGTCAGCAAACATACTCTCTAGCAAAGAACTTGCTCCTAAACCCAGTGATTGGATTGAAAGAGTTAATCCTGACAGTAAACTGCCAAATTTTAACACTAGAAGAATTCTAGAGCCTGAAAGTCAGACTATTAAGGAGTTGCTAGGAGTCACTGATGAACCCAGTCATGCTGAGTCCATCACTGAGTCTAAGTCAGATTCACAATCACCACTCCTTCCACTGAAACAACTTCAGGGAGCAGCACCTAGTTCAGACCTTGCACCACCAGTTTATCAACCTCACTCTCCTAAGGAGAAAACAAATCCATGAATAACCATCCTAAAGAGACCTACCTCTGTACCTCCTGAAAACCACACACCCTCAGTATTCACTGAAACTAAACCTTAAAGCACTTATTCAAAGTTTGATCAGTTAGCTGAACTTGTTAGGAAGTTGAGTGAAAAGATTGAGTCCACTGAGAAACACTCTGACTCAAAATCTAAACCAGCAACTTCCTCAAGTTCCTCCAAACCAAAACCCTCATTAAGACCTTCAGTGAGATATGAACTTTGCAATCATCCAGGTCACTCCACTGATAATGCTTCAGAATCTTGTTCTGCATGATATGCAAACAAGAAGACCACAAGACTTCTGATCACAACTCTCACACTGCTTCCCTGAAAGCACAAGGTCATTACAGAACACAAGGCTATCAGTATGCCTTATCTTCCAAACAAAGACAAAAGGCTAAGCCTTTCTTGCCATGTCCTCACTGTGGGTTCAATGATCATCTACCTGATGATTATATGATGAACAACTGTTGTAACATCTGTGGAGACCCCACACATGATGACAAGGGACATGACAAGATCATTCAATCCAGAAGAAACACCTCAACCAGCACTTCTTAGTCAACTGAGTCTTCAACTACCACAAAATGTAAAACATGTGGAAGCTCAGTTCACTCTACTTCAGACCATGACTCCTTAGCTAAGTTCAAAAAGTCCCTGAGGACTAAGCCCACTAGGAGGTGGGGTAACAAGAAAAACTAACCTAGTTTACTATTTGTGCAGAAACACATCAGGGATCCTGCTTGGCACCTCGACAGTGGATGCTCAAGAAGTATGACTGGTGTGAAGAGTTATCTATAAAAATATGTAGAAGAACCAGGACCCAAAGTAGTATTTGGTGATAACTCATCAGCTCCCACTGAAGGTTATGGTTCAGTAAATTGCAATGGTATAGTTTTTACAAGAATAGCTTATGTCAATGGTCTCAAGTACAATCTAATAAGTGTATGTCGACTATGTGATGCAAAATACATAGTTCAGTTTGATGATAAGAGAGGTACCATCTTCAATGCCAACAAGGAAGTTGTGTTGATTGCTCCCAGGAGGGATGATGTTTATGTACTAGATATGTCATCCCTCACTCAAAATGGGACTTGCCTCTTCTCTAAGGCAAGTGAGACAATCAACAGGCTTTGGCATAGGAGACTCTCTCATCTCAATTTCAAGAACATCAACAACCTGGCCAAACAGAACAAAGTTCTTGGCCTTCCATCCCTGGTGTATACCAAAGACAAGCCTTGTTCTGCTTGTGAAAAAGGAAAACACCACAGGGAATCATTCAAAACCAAACAATCATTCTCAATCAAAAGCTGCCTGCATCTTCTCCATATGGACTTGTCAGTCCCATGTCCATTCATCATGAGAAGTATACTCTGGTCATTGTAGATGAATACTCAAGATACACTTGGGTTTACTTCCTGACCAAAAAGAGTCAGGCAGCTGACACAATCATGTCATTTGTCAGGAACATTGAAAATCAAAATGATGTCAAAGTTAAGCAAATTAGAACTGACAATGGCACTAAATTCAAAAACCATAACCTTGAGTGTTTCTGTGATGAGAAAGGGATTTCTCAGAATTTCACTTCTCCCTATACTCCTGAACAAAATGGAGTAGCTGAAAGGAGAAATAGAACACTCATTGAGGCAGCAAGGACAATGTTAAATGGCTCAGTCCTCTCAAAAAACTTCTGGACTGAGGCAGTTAGAACAGCATGCTACACTCAAAATAGGTCCATCATTGTGAAAAGGCACAATAAGACTCCTTATGAGATATTCAAAGGAAGGATCCCTGACATCAGCTACTTTCATGTATTTGGGTGTCCTGTGTTTATTCATAATCACAAGGATCACTTGGTTAAATTTGATGCCAAAGCTGACGATGGATACTTCTTGGGATATTCTCTGGTCTCCAAAGCCTTCAGGGTGTTTAACACAAGGAGACAACAAACTGAGGAAACTTATCATATAACAGTTGATGAGAGCACTGAATCCATCAGGTTCTTCAGTTCCTCAGTTGAAGAGATTGGTATTGATGATTCTTCAAGGTATCCTCCTGATGAGTATCTCCCTGAGAATCATACAACTCAATACCAAGCTGATGCTGATGTCTCATACTACATCATCCCTCACAATCTACCCCAACCAACCATCAGTGAAGTCATTGAAACACGAGTCTCCAATGAGACCACTTCCACTGAACCAATTGTTCAGGAACCCTCAAATCAAGTCATTCACACTGAGGTCACTGAAGACCAAAATCTTGAGTTACCTCAGGTTCTTGTGACTGAACCTACTCCAACAACTCAGGCTTCTACAAGCTCTAACTCCTATCCTAGACCTCAGGATAGCTGTACAAAATCCAAAAAAAATTGAGCTTGTAAACATCATTGGTGAGCCCACTGAAGCATGCTTACAAGAAGCATGGCCGCCAAACTCAAGGCAGCCTAAGCCAATGTTTGTCTGTATGTGGACTTTCTTTTTGACATAGAGCCCAAAAATGGAACAATCGTCAAAAATAAGGCTAGACTTATTGCAAAAGGGTATAACCAACAGGAATGTATTAATTATGAGGAAACCTTTGCACCTGTTGCTAGAATGGAAGACATCAGGATCTTCCTAGCCTATGCAACATACATGAACTTTAAAGTTTACCAAATGGATGTAAAAACTGCATTCCTGAATGGTGAAATTAAAGAAGATGTCTATGTGCAACAATCTCCTGGCTTTGAAAGCAGTGAATTTCCTAACCATGTCTACAAGCTTAACAAAGCCCTTTATGGACTAAAGCAAGCACCCAGGGCATGGTATGAAACACTTTCTGCCTTCCTGATCCAAAACAAGTTTGTCAGAGGAAAGATTGACAACACCTTGCTCATCTATAGAACAAAAAGTGATGTCATCCTTGTCCAAGTGTATGTTGATGACATCATCTTTGGCTCAACAAGTTACAAACTTTGCAAACAGTTTGAAAAACTGATGACCTCAAAGTTTGAAATGAGCATGATGGGTGAACTCACTTACTTCCTTGGACTTCAAATCAAACAGACTGACAAAGGCATATCCATTTGTCAAGAAAAATACATCAGGAACCTACTGAAGAAGTATGAGCTCTCTGATTGCTCTTCAGTGAAAACCCCAATGGTTCCTCCAAACAACCTTGGTCCTGACCTCACTGGTAAATCAGTGAATCAAACCCTATACAGAGGAATGATAGGGTCACTGATGTACTTACTTGCCTCAAGGCCTGACATCCAGTTCTCAGTCTGCCTTTGTGCTAGATATCAGTCTAAACCAAAAGAGTCTCATCTTTCTGCTGTAAAGAGAATCATCAGATACCTAAAGGGTATACCCAACCTTGGTTTGTATTCCCCCAAATGTTCAGGGTTTGATCTCAAGGGATACACTGATTCAGACTATGCAGGCTGTAATATGGATAAAAAAAAGTACTTCAATTCCTTGGTGGCAAACTTGTGTGTTGGAGTAGAAAGAAACAACAGTCAGTAGCCATGTCCTCAGCTGAAGCTAAACATGTGGCTGCTGCAGGATGTTGTGCAAATGTACTTTGGATGAAGAGCCAACTGAGTGACTATGGCATTCAGTACAAGATGGTACCCATTTTTTGTGACAACACCAGTGCCATAGCCATCTCCAATAACCCAGTGCTTCATCAAAGAACCAAACACATTGACATTAGGTACCATTTCATTAGGGACCACATCATGAATGGAGAAATAGAATTACATTTCATCCCCACTAAGTATCAGCTAGCTGATATTTTTACCAAACCCTTGGATGAACCCACTTTCACCAGACTGAAAGCTGAGTTGGGAATGTTGGACATTGAATCAGGCAACTGATGAAATTTATTCCAACCTGATGTAAATTCTCCTAGGTCCCTGAATAAAACCTTTTTCTCAGTGATATGAACCTCATCACTGATCATCTACTCACTGAATGATAATTCATTCAGGGGGGCTCAAGATATAATACTGCGTTGAATATCCTAACTAAATGCTCTAAGTACTTGGTTAGTAAATGTCCCAGGTAGGTAACTGATTCCTATTTAATATAGGAATATATGTTGTTTACACAACTGACATCCACATATTGGCCCCTACACCTACCTCACCAAGACCACTGAGCATTAAATGCTCCCTCTCACATAAATATTTGTGTGATGACATCACTCTACAAAAGCGTCTTTTGCAGAGCGACGCAACTGTTCTTCTAATCATGTTGCGAGAAAAATGGGGTAATGGGAATCGTGCTATTTAATGCGGATATCAAACATACTTTATAACACCATTTTGAATTTATATCAAAACGTTTGATATCCGCAACAACATAACCCTAATCCATACCCTATAAATACCCCCACAAAGAGAAACACACACACGCTTTCAAAACTTATCAAAAATCTTGCAAAATTATTTCAAGAACAAATATGTGTTTCAAACTGTGCGTGTTCCATCTTTGATACTAATTTTTTCTCAAAACCAGACCTTTTCTCAACACAATGGCTTCTTCTAAAGTCATCAAATACGCTCCCAATGGGGATTTCCAAATGGAAAGCGTAGACCTGACCAAAAACAATGTGGTGGGAAACTTTGCCTACCCTCAAGGGTTCCCTGGATACAGGGATGTGGTGAAGTTTCTACAAAACTGTTTCCTCACCACCACATTCACAAAACCCCCTCTATCATCTATCATGGCTATTTGAGGGAATTTTGGTGCACAGCGGTGGTTGAAAACCCTGATGCACCGAAGGAGGCCACCATAAGGTTCTCAATAAAGAATAGGACTAAGTTCCTAAATCTTAACTACAAGACCTTTGTTAAAGCCACTGGCCTTGACTATGCTGAGACCTTTGCTGCCCAACCCACTGAAGAGGATGTGAAGGCAATTTTGTTGGAACTTGGGCCCTATGACAAAAATCACCCTGAGGTGGCTCCACGGGCCCTCCTATCCAAAGCCCCAATCATCAAAACCTGGTTCCTATCCCCCTGGAGGATCCTGATGATCTTTGTCATTCAGGTCCTAGGGGGAAATAAATCCTCCACTGAGCAACTGAACACTACTCAAGCAATGATAGTGTACTGTCTCATAGAGGGTAAAAAGATTGACCTTGGAGAAATTATCTTCAGGGACCTCATTGCAAAGTTGGGTGGGAAGTCTAGGCAAAAACTCATGTCATACCCTTGATTCATTTCCTGCGCCCTACAAGACTTGCTGGGGTCCGAGTATGTTAAGCCTGATGCAGTAGGCTTTGAGCCTGATGTCTTACACAAGGCTAATTATTCTCGTGACCCTATTGAGGTTACACCTGTCGCCCTGACAACATATATGCTTACTGCTATCCAGGGTGACAACAAGATCTCACAAATTCTCTCTCCCACCAAAAAGGTGAAGAGGAAGAAGGGACAGGGGTCTAGGAAGGTGGCTCAACCCAAGTCACTCGCCATTGAGATCTCTGCCCCTAAGTCTGACACAAGGGGCAACAACAACAGACCTTGATTGTTGACACCCTCAGGATCATAACCGAATCATTGACCCCAAAAGAAAGGCCAACGGAGGGCACTGAGACATCACAATCAGTGTCCTCGGGCAAACCCATTCCCAAAGGCTCTGCTGACATAAACAAGTTAGTGGAGTTGGAATCAACCTAACCTCCACATCCTGCGAAAGGCTCTGGAAAATCACAACCAGGGTCTTACGGAGCTAGGGGTCCTATATCCTCGGTGGGGCAGCACTACTCCACTAAGAAGGGGACGCACACCACTTCACATCCTGCTAAAGGCTTGGGTAAATCACAACCCAAGCATCAGGGAGTTACCGCCCCTAAATCTTCGGCAGGCTAGTGCAAGCCTGTTTGAAAGGGGGGCAAACCCACTCAGGTGCCTGATGAGGCCATTCGCAAATCAAAGCTTTTATCTGAGGGCACAAAAACTCTTCCTAAAGACTCAGAGGGACTCATACAACCCGCTGATAGGGACTGATTGGCTCTAAACCGTCAGACGATTATTGGTCAACCACTTGTGAATGGTCAACTATAATAGTCAAACAGCTTAGAATCAATCTCCGTGGAAGTATAGGGTTTCCCCGGGTCGTTATGTCCCGACGAGGTGTGGATGGTATAAAACGGGTTTGTGATCGGGTGAATTTGGACAAGAACGGGGTTTAAGTGAATTTGAATGATTACGCTACGGAAATATAAGTGAAAACGATTAAACACACTATATTAACAATGACGTGAAACCCAATTAACTTTAAAACGTAATCTAAAAACTTAAAATCAGAAATTGCTTATACATAAGCAGAAAAATAAGCCAAACGGCTTAAATAGAAGCTATCACTTTATTTATGTTTTGGTTTTTCTTAATTTAACAAACTACTTTTACTAACGTAACCTAAATTTAAAAACGTAAAAGTTATTTAAATAAAACGCGAGTTAAAATTAAAATAAACGCGAGTGCGCGAAATAAAAAGTGAAATTTATGCTACGTTAACCCTACGGATATGAAAATTATATTTTTACGAACCTAATAATCAAAGAAAATTTTAGAAAAAAGAAAATTATTTTTTTGACTTTTTAATTATTTATTATTAAATAAAAACTATTTTTAACTATTTAATAATTTGAAAAATCTAAAATATTATAAAATTAATTTTAAAACAGAAAATATATTTATTACACTACTTATCTATTTATTATTAATTAATAACTATTTATTAATTACTAAAACTACTTTTGATTTATTAAAAATACTAAAAAGGTAAAGAAAAATCTGAAATTTTTAGGAAAATTCTAAAATACAATTAGGAACTTAAGAAAAATAAAAATTACTGAAAAAGAAGTCAAAATAAGCAAAATGAGTAAAAAGCAAAACAAAATAAGCACTTATAAATAAGCACTTTGCAAGAAAAGTGGCTAAAAGCTCAAAGACAGCCCCAACAACCTTAATGACCTTAAAACAACTCAAAATAACCTAGGAAGCACTCAGAATAAGCAGAAACAAGAAATTAAGCACTATCCATAAGCTAAAAACCAAGCAGTCCACTGGGCTGAATGAGAGGCCAAAATAAGCTAGGGCAAAAGCTCCCAGGCCCAATATAAGCCTGGAATCCACTAGCCAGCTGTATGGGCTTTTCAGAAAGCCCAAAATCTTAAGCTAAGATTACCTATGGAACAAGCTAGGGACATGCAAATGTAGGTCTGTGGTCACTGATGTTGATAAACACCAGGATAAGCACAACATCTCAAAAGCTCAATTTGAAAGCTAAAAGCTAAATCAGGACAGAAAGAAGCTAGGGACAAGTGAGAAAGACTATAATAAGCTAAAAAGAACAAGGAAAGAGCACTGGATAAGCTCTTAAGGTGAAATAAGCACAAGCCACACCATTGAAATCCAAACAGACCCAAGGGCTTTTAGCAGGGGTAAATTGGCTTATCAAATAAGCTAGTGGGGCCTAAACAAGCTTGGAATCCAAAGCCTGGTACAAGAGCTTTCCAAAAAGCCCACAAGCTCAGTTTGAGCTTGACCACGGAACAAGCTAAGGGCTTGAGAGATGAGCTCTGTGAACTGAAAAGAAAAAGAACAAGAGAGTAGCAATAACAGACAACACCAAGCTCAAATAAATTTGAACAAGCACAAAGCTTGGACAAACATAATGAAAACAACAATATAAACAACAACAAGCAACAATAATAACAAGATCAACAAGCTTATCTAATGAACAGTAGCAATAGACAAAGATATGAATAAGATCAGATTAGCAAATGAGTTCAATCAAGCTACAACTTAATCAACTAACAAGAGTTAAAGTACACTAACTAATCACAATTAACTAGAACTAAACTAGAATAAGCATGCTAACAGCCAACCAAACATTTAAGAACAGAAAACAGGATCAAACAATCAAACATGAGCAATTAATTCCAGAAACAAACAAGCTCAGATGGCTGCTGATGCATCAGCAGCAGACATAAAAAGAGCCAAAGGATGGCTTATTTTTGAGCACTGGATAAGCAGAGAATGGAAAACTAAAAATGATCCTATGTAGTCTACCTATGGGGCTTTCTAAATCAGCAAACAACACAACCTATCACCCAGAATTGAGCAATCTGAGGTTGATTAAAAGTGGGTCAGTTCGCACAAAGGTCTGGGTGCAGGGGAGGTACAAGTCCAATCAGCCCATTTTGAGCTTATTTTTAAGCTAGCTAATAAGATTTAAAACCCAAAATTCTTGTGATTTAGACACACCAGCAACCATAGAACACAAATTGACAAGAATTAACTACTTCCAACCCATAGTGAGCCCTGTGCATGATCTTAAAATCTGTCCCATTTTTCAGTTGTGAGCTTTTGACTTTTTGTGGTTTGATGAACACTTTTGACTTTTCTCAGATTCTACTCCTCCTAATTGATTGATTATGCTATAATAATGTAGAATGAGCCTAAATTAAGCAATCCTAACTGATATTGAACTGTGTGACAGATTATGGCACTCAAAATCCTCAACAGTGAGTAAAATTGAGATCAAGAGTGATTACTTTTTTTTCTTTTTGACTTTTTACAAAGGACCACTGTGTTTTATAACTAAAGTAACCTATTAGAACCTAAAGGGACATGTACAAACCAAAAAACAACACACAAAACAGATTCTAACACCAATACAAACTTAAACCAAGCACTCCTTTAAATGCTAGCTGTTATAGGTTTAAGTGGATATGGAACAAGATAAGCTGAGATAATTGAACACTGATTAACAACTAATTATATTAAGTCCTAAAGAGCATTAATCAATGAATACTAAGTACTAGAATTAAGCAAACTAGATTATTCTAATTCGAAGACAGAAAAATGCAACTCTAAACTATTAAGGGAACTAGTGCATAGAATCTATCACATAGGTAATAACTGAACTCAACAACACAGAAGAATACTCAAAAGCAATAACTAAAAAAGTAACTTGCAGGTTAGATGAGACTTACATAAGGTCCAAAGCTAACTGAGAATTGTGAGAAAAGTTGCAAAAACCTTCTAACCATATATACTAACTAAGACATGCCATTTAAGCTACAAGAAGCAATACCAATCAGATGCAAACACTAAATAAACCAGATCAAGTATTGAGCAGGGTAAGGAGCTGTATATAATTTTTTAGATTCTAAAAAAACTTTCATTAAACTTAAAGATAATAGTTTACAAACTGACTTTAAGAGCTAATAATACATGGAAATTTAACTAACACTAATTTTAATCTAAAATTACATTTTAAGACCTAGTTAACTACCGCCTTCTTCCTCAGCTTCTCTCTTCATCTTTTATACTGAACCTCTAGGGTTTTGGTGACCCACTTGAGCCTTCCACTTCCATTTTGAACCCTTAGATTAGAAGCATTGTTCCTAGCCGTTTGATTTCATTTGGGCAGGAAAAAGTGGATATTGCATTTTGGCAGATAGCTTGTTGGCAGGGAACAAGATTTGGAGTCTTATGGTGGAAAGGTGAATTGGGGTGGAGTGTTGCAGGGTTGAGGAGGTAGGGATGAATGATGGTGTTGGTGTGGGTTGCAGGCTAGGAGCAGGGGTAGGAGGGGTAGGGGTGATGATGTGGAGTTGGGTCAAACCAGGGTTTGACCTGGTTATTATAATAAGGGACGGGGGAGTTTTTATTTTGGAATGGGCCAGGGTTTGGTTTTGGGCTAAGGGGATGAAATGGGTGGGCTGGTTGTGTGGATTGGATTGGGGGAATAACATTAGGTCCGGTTTGGCTTAGCAATATTTCACAAGGACTATAATTGCCAAAAGCTGAATTTTTGGGGACTGAATTTGCCACGTTTCCAAAGTTACTTCAAAAGACCATTGTTGCCAAACGTGAATAATACAAGGACCATAAATGTAATTTTCCACTTTTGAAAATCCCGGGGACTTGTTTTGCCAAATTTCAAAGTTGAGGGGCCGTTTATGCCATTTTGTGAAAACTTTCATCCAGGGATTAATATTGAACAAATTTGATTTCCCAAAGACCAAAGTTGACTTTTCTATTGTTTTAAACCTTCAGGGACTAGTTTTGTCAATTTTTGAAACTTGAGGGACTGAAACTGCCAATTATGCAAACTTTGTTCGTTTTTCATTTGTTTTTAAACATTTTGCATCTAAAACATATAAAACACACTTTTGAGATAATTTCAGTATTTTGATGCATTATTGGGTGTTTTTGGATGTTTTGGCAGTTCATATAAGACAAAAATGATGAGTATTTACACACTCATCAGGGACACAACAATCATGATTCCTAAGGATGACATTAGGAAACACCTATCAGTGTCTGAAGGGGTCACGGGGGACAAAGATTCCGAGGGACAAATGCTACCCGCTGATATGGAACCCACACCCACTCCCGGAGGTGCCCACTACTTGGGAACTGGCTCTAAGGACCAGGTAGATAAAACCCAGTCTACTAGATTAGAGGGGTCAGGACCTGGCCCAAACGAAGGCAAGACTTCTTATGAAGAGGAGTCGGATAACCTTGTTTTGCAGATTCAGTCCATGGCTGATGCTCAGGCAGCACTGTTCTCAGATGATGACTTCCACAGTGATGAGAAGGTTTTTGAAGCCAGAGATGATATGGTGGTTGAGGAGACAATTCCTTAACCAATCCCTCAGTATCCTCAACCCTCTGACACTGAAGTTGCTGCAACTCACTCTGACTCAAAATCCTCAGGAGACGATCAAGCTCCTCTCATTGGGAAGTTCTTTACTAAGTTCATCAAGAAGGCGACCAATACCTTGTTCAGGGGAGTTACTGAACAGGTTTTTGACATGCACACTGAGCAGGCGGTTCATTACTTCAACCTAAAAGATGCAGTTGAAGATTTTAATGATGATGTCAGGGAGCAAAATGCCTCAGTCTCCTTCTCCCTGACACAGATGGTCTCCCACCTTAACAAGTTCCTTGAATCCATCAGTCCATTCAAGAATCAGTTAAGGATGATCCTGAACTCACAAGAAAGCTTCTTCAGGCATAAGAGACCTATCAGCTCAATTCAGTGCATCTCACTGAGTTACTCAACCTGATGAAGTCCTTCAATCTTCAGGCTCTCAGTAGCTCCGTGGAGGCTGTCAAAACCTCCCTTGCTGCCTTGGACCTCTCAGTGGTAGCTCAGTCTCAAAAGTCATCCTTTATTTCTTGGAGTTTTGGTTCTCGTTTGACAGCAATGGAGAACGCTCAGGCATCCCTTGAAGCCAAAGTCTCAACGATTCAGAAGGACACCTCAGACATCAAATCCATGATGACTGAGATCTACCAAGCCTTCAAGGGTTCCTCTCCCTATGCATCAGTCACTCCAACTCTTGCCATCACAGCAGCTCAGGCAACAGTTGAGGGGGAGAATGCCACTGATGCCCTTCATACTGAAGCCCAAGATGAAGCTACTGATGTTGTTTCAAGAGGACATCCCTCTCACACTGAGGGGGCACATGTCACTGAGGCCTCTCCAATCTCCTCAGTTCAACCACAAGAAGAAACAGTCTCTTCATCTCATCAGCATGATAAAGGCAAAAGCATTGCTACAACACCTGAACCTGTAAGAGTGCTGAAGCCTGCCTCCACCATTGTTAGACAGGATCCTTACTAACCAATCATAGTTCCATTTGAGATCAATGGGGTAGTCCATGTGGAAAACTAGAAGGGGGGGTTGAATAGTTTTACGTCTTTTTTAATTTTATGAAAACTTAGTTGTTTAAAACAAAACTTCGTTTCTAGTTTATGTGAGATCATTACTTGTATACTTATAAGTACTTATATCTACGCAAGTAAATAATAAAAATATGGATGAGTATGACTTATAAGAACTTATATCTACACAAGTAAACAATAACAATATAGACAAGTATTTTTGCGTCCCTTTTTATTTATGAAAACTTAGTTTAGTTTTAAAGCCTTGTTTACTCTTAAAAATTTGATTCGATCTTATGTGAACTCAAGTCTTGAACAATATGAACAACTATATCGAGGTATGAAAAGTAATAACGAAGTAAGCTAAATATGTACAATTAACACATGCATAATATAGACAATTATAGCTGTATACGAGATGTAAGTAAGTAAGCTAAGTAATAAGTTAGAGTTGGAAAGATCTAACCGCGAGACAAGGGATTTAAAGTGGTTCGGCTACAAGGACACCTTCCTTGCCCTACTCCACTCCCCGAGTCACCTACTCGAGAGTTTTCTTCACTATGTCAACAAGCTCCCTTATGGCGGAGAAAACCTTACACAACTTTTGCTTACACCAATTAACGAAACTAAGCTAAATGTCGAGTTCTAATCCTAGCTAGAACCAATCTCACTACTTCTTCACGACTTGGCACACCTTCTTCACAACTTGTACACACCACTACTACTTCACAACTTCACGCTACTCCACTACTTCTTCTTCACACCACTACTTATATCTCACTACTTCTATTCACAACTTCTACTCCTAGATCTATCTAGTTACAATACTATCACACCTTTACAATGAATGTACACAACAACTAGACTATATATACAAATCTACAATACTTCACAACTTGATGTTGAAGGCGTATTCTTCTCTTGCACTTTGAGAGATGAGAGGTGAGGGAATTAATCACTTGAAACAAGGATTAACAATTATATGATCAAAGGGTTTTTAGGAGGATGTTTAGAGAGATTTGGATCTGAAAATTTTCGTGCATGAGGTGAGAAAAATACCAGGTTTGAGGTGGTATTTATAGGAGAAAATTTCTGACAGATTCTGATAGAGGAGCATGGTCGGCCCCCTTAAAATTAAGGGGGCCGCCCAGCTGTAACGGCCAGAAATCTTGTCTTTTAGTAGGGAAAGTTTATTTGGAGAAAAACTAACTGATTTTGGTTAAAAATTTGAATTCATATATTTACTATGAATTAAACATTTTCCTTTATTACCAAAAATGTTTTTCAAAAATATATAATAAGTTTATTTAATTTTATAAACTTTGTATTATTTAAATAAACATCCCTTTGATCATTAAGTGATTATGTTGGATGAGATGATATAAACTCACTTAAAACTTGTTTACATATTAACTTTGCGTTTAATGTTCTTATATTCTGTGATCGTCAAAACTTAAGGATATCAAAAAATATTAATAACGTTTTTATACATTATTTATATCAACAGTCCATCACCTCACTGATGCTTAAATTCAGGCCTACTTGGAGAGAGATGAGATACTTAAAATGGTGGCTGTTGAAGAAAGGATGAGCAAACCTGAACTCATAAAGGTTGTTCATGAGGAAACTGAGAAAATTGGGTTGGATGCTGAGCAACTGGCTACTGGACAAGCTGGTGCAGCCTTCAAAAAGGCTCAGGATGAAGAGATGAGTGCCCTGAAAAGGCAAAGAGAGGAAAAGCTCAAGAAGGATGCTCAGATCATAAAGACCAGGATTGAAAGGTACACTTGGGTGATGAAAGAAAGACTCAAACCTGAAACCATCACTGACATCAAAATCCATCGCAATACCAAGCCTGCTATTGTCACTGTCTTCAGAGGGCAAGACCAAAGAGTAATGGACATCCATGATCCGTTCAGATTCGCTGACTTTGGCATCTCTGAGCTGGATGAGATCCAAACAATAATCTCTAAGAAGACGAATGTGGTGGTTCCTAGTCTTCTGAAATCACTAAAGCTCAGGTATGAAAGACTGATGGAAATGCCAGAAGCTCTTGGCATTCCCTCTCTACTTCCAGCTCCATCTACTCAAACTGCTCCACCAAAGGTCTCCAAAAGGAAGAGTAAGTAAATTGAGTTGGAGCCTGAGATCAAGGTCCCAGGATTGGATTGTGACAGATCTCTTCCTGAAGGAATCACCTTAATGGACAATGTAGTGTTTGAAGTCCCTGAAAGAGGTCTGTGCTATACTGATGAGTATGGAAACCCTGCTTTCCAAAGGTGGTTAGACATTGACAGGGCAGGGATTAAGGCGATGCTTATGTACCTCGTGCTGGCTTCTCCTATTAGGTGTGCTGAAAACGTGAGGTTCTGCCAGGACGTTAAAGCTAAGATTGAGGATCACCCTGAGAAACACCTCCTAAGATCCAAGAAGGCAAAGCTTGATGCACTTGGTTATCAACTGAATATCTGAATCTGCAACCAACTATCTTTTTTGTTTTTGTGTTATCAGTAGGACTTGTAATAACTATTAATAAACATTGAAGTTCTTTTAAGTTATTAGTGTCCCACTCTAATTACATTAACACTCAGTGAGAGATGAAGACCCATGCCAACTCACACTGAATTATAAGACACATAGGCTATTTGTATATCCAAATAGGGGGAAACTGTTGGGTCACTGAATTCCCCAATCCTCCTCTAACTAGGATTTGAACATAAAATAACCTACGTGTTGTAAACACAAACAAGTCACTGAGTAAACAGTATCTCAGTGAGTCATCTTCAGGATGCTTAGAAAGAGTCTATGAAGAAAGGTTCAACATTCAGTGAGGCGGAACTCAGTGAATGTCATCTAAGCCAAGAAGAAGGTGATGGGTTCAGTGAGGATGACAATAACTCACTAAACCCCAAGACTCCTCAACAACTATTAAATACTGAAGACTAAAGACCTGAAGACTGAAGTATGGGCGGGACAAGGCGGGAAAGTTTGAACGCATCAACAGGTGTCCTTATCAACCTGAAGTCAAACTTTCCCTGAATGGCATAACGTCAGGATGGTGTCATTACTGTGCATCAGAAAGGCACATTGTCTTTTACCCAATATAGTCTATTGTAACAGAGAAAAAATATGTAAGTATTTTCTCTCTACTAGTTAGGTCATCTTTTTGTCTTTATCAGTAATGTTGTAATTTACTTGTGTATAAATAGGTAGCATAAGTGAGGAGTAAAAGTTGACAAGTTTGTGCATTTAATGCTAAGCATTCACAAACCACTTTTACTCCTCCAAAGAACAACACAGTCCCTGAGATAGCTCAGTGTGACCTTTTAGTTGTCACTCAACTTTGTTTGAGTTTAGTGAGGAGTCCACACCATACTTGTCATTTCAATCCCAAGTGTTATTCCGCAAATACTTGGGTATAATTCTTTTGATTAACTTCTAATAAGAATTAAACGTTGAAAATATTGTGTTTATTCTTTTACGTTTATCTTTATTGTTAATCTTTTGCTTCTGAGCTAAAAGGCCATGAAACTTGGTTAGGTTAACTCTTTAGTTAACTTTTAACTTAGTAAACGGGACCAACAGTATATCTAGCAGAAAACCAATCCAGCACAACTGCTTATGTTGCAAAAATTGCCCACTAAAAAAACCCACTCAGAAATACACCTAGCAGAGCACCGATCACAAAAAGTAACCGAACACAACTGCTTATGTTGCAAAAAACAACTCAGTAATCTCTAAATTCCCCCAACTTAAATCTCAAAAGTGTAACAAACACTGATTCGTTGACCATTGATTTAACAAACTACTAACTTTTTTTAATCGCTTTGGACACGAAAGAAATGGCCACATAGGCTATGCAAAGAGGTTCACATATTGGCCATATTTTTTTGCGGGAAAACGGGGCACAAAACGTGTTTGTTTTCTATGGGGATTAATCATATATATATATATATATATATATATATATATATATATATATATATATATATATATATATATATACATACATACATATATCTATACACACACACACATATATATATATATATATATATATATATATATATATATATATATATATGTATGTATATATATATATGTATGTATATATATATGTATGTATATATATATATATATATATATATATATATATATATACTTATATATATATATACATATATCTATACATACATATATCTATACATATACATATATATATATATATATATATATATATATATATATATATATATATATATATATATATATATATATATATATATATACATACATATATATATATACATACCTATATGTATATATATATATATATATATATATATATATATATATATATATATATATATATATATATATATATATATATATATACATATATATATATATATATATGTTGGCTGCAAAAAGCATCACCAAGAGGCTCAGATCTACGGTTTATGTTCAGGCTCAAGGCACATGCTACAGCTGCAGCCAAATTTAAGTTTTGGTTACCCCGGCGAGTCATATAAGAGCTGACACGCAGAATAATCATCATCGCCATATAACAGTTTAAATGTAATAGGCAAAAAGCAACATAGTTATCCTTTTTAAGCGCCCCCCCCCCCCCCCCTCCCCAGTCCCTTTTGCTTTTTCAGCACCCTTTTTGTAAATGCAAGCACCAGGCTCGCTAGACTGTTGAAATAACAAAAGGAACTGTAGTGGGAATTCAGAATAGGTAACTATGGTGAACATCGTTTGTCAATATTAACAAATGAAGAACGTGATGGACTTTAAAGTAAGAAGATTCTAGTCGATAAAATGTATTTTTTAATGGAAAATGTTAATAAAAAAAGGAAAAAAAAGTTATTGGCTAGCAGATTCGTACTTTAAAATGCATCATGCTCTTTATTTGTTAATATTGACAGACGATGTTACATGTCTATTACAGCCTTAACTACAACCACACAATGGTTTTCATATTAACCAGGCTCAGATCTACGATTTATGTTCAAGCTCAAGATATAAGCCATGGCTGAAGCTAGATTTAAGTTCTGGTTACCCCGCCAAGACACATTTATGTGTGAAGCTGATGCATAGAAAAGCTGACATGCAGAATGATCATCGTCACCATATACAAGTTATTTTTTATGGAAAAAATTGTCAACATAACTGGTAGCTCTTATCTCACCCTCCAGCCCCCTTTTGCTATTTAAATGGTCTTTACAAAATGGCCTGCACCAGGCACATTGCTAAGCTATTTAAGTAACAAAAGAGAACTGGAGAAGAAAGAGAATTGCAACCATCTATGTCGAACATCGTGTCTCAATATTAGCAAATGAAGAATAAACTGCATTCTTTGTTTGGAAATATTGATACCCAATGTTTAACGTCTGTGTGCCTATGCATATGTCCGACAACACTTCCACAAAAGCTCAAGATCAATAGTAACATGCAACTTCCACAGAAAGATGGGGGGGGGGGGGGGGGGAAATGCACCAAACCACCTGTCACACCATTCTATTTCGTTTCACATCCTTCTATGGTTAAACACACTCCACCACTGATTTGACCCATTTGTGGAACTGAATTTAACATTTAGAAAGAGGCTCAGATCTGCACTTCATTGAGTCACTCTACGCACCCGCCATGGCTGCAACCATATAAGTGTCCTGTTACCCTGCCAAGATACGAGAATGTGTTCATGAGACTCATGAAATAGTTAACATGCAGAAAATTTATCATCGCCTTTTGCAACCAGAACTGAAAGCAATATTTTCAATAGGATCCAGACAGGTCCAATATTACATATTGCACGTGGCAGCTGGCCAACAAATGGGCCACAAAAGTTGCCAACACCAGTCCACACTAAATGCATCTTTCATATAATATATAACATATACTGTGATAGGCAAGAAGCAGCATAGTTAACCCTTCTCAGGCTCTCCTACAGTCCCTTTTGCTTTTTTCAACACCCTTTTGCACAAAGGCCTGCACCAGGCGATTTTTCAGGGTCTTTAAAAAACAAAAGGAATTGTAGTGGGAACTAAGAATGGGCAACTATGTTGAACATCGTATGTCAATATTTAAAAATAGAGAGTGTGGTCGACCATAAAGGCTCCCATCGACAAACAAATTTGATCCCTTTGGATTTTTAGTATTTTTTAGAAATACTTAAAGAAATTTAAAAACAAATAAATATATAAATCCGATGGCAATTTTGGACTTCAAAGCACCTCACATTCTTTATTTGCAAATATTGGCATACGATGTTATATGTAATCAGCATAAAACAGGAAAAAATTTCAGATATATCTATGCCTTTTGCACAAGTAAACGCTCAGTATTCGACCAAGAAAAAGGATTATAGCACATCAACAATCAGTGCAACTTTTCTAGGCCAAATGCAACCCATCATATTTGTCCAGCCCAATATAGCCTTAAACGGGAAACAGCGTCAACTACAAGAGCAAACAAAAGCAAAATTCTTTATTAATTCATTTAAAAAGAAAAAAATCGCATACCATTTAAAAAGAGGCTCAGATCTGCACTTCATAGCAGTGAAGACGTAATGGGTCAGAAAGGCAAGCACATGCCATGGCTCAGGATGATCAACATCATCTTCATGGCGTAAAGCCAATTGGGACCCCAAATTATAAACATGCAAGTAAATTAGGCTCGCCAAATTAAATTTTCAAAATACATGTTGGACAATATGCAAGTGACTAACAGATATGAAAAGGCAACATTACTATACAACATACTCCCTAACTATACAGAACATATAGGCGAAGCTAGCATGTACGAAGCCCTTTTTTTATTTTTATTATTATTATTTTTTTTACAAACTAACGTTGGTGAAAGTTGTTCTGATGCGTGGAATTGCTCCCTCGCAAAAGGTTTTACCTCTCAAGGGATCTTGAGAAGCTTGCAATCCCCACCAGGCAGTGTACCTGACCGTTGTAGTATAGTATAGTGACAAGTACCGGGGGATTGATCGTTCAACTCAAAGAATAGTGTTCGCTAGGGTTAAAACTCACTAAAACAAGGTCTATAGGTGAGAGATGATTCTTTTTGTATTTTTATATTTTAAAGGAAAGCAAGTAAAAATCTCGGTTTTAGAAGGAGTGGGCGGAATTAGTTGTTAATCAACTAACCCAATTAACTAAAGATGCAATCAAAATAAAATAAACTAAACTTAAACTAATTTGTGGTGTAAACAATAATGAGAGAAAATTGTGTTTACTTAGATTTCACTACTCCCTAGCTATCTTTTACAGGTTGATTAGTTTGTTACAATTGCATGGATGACGGGTTATATTCCTTAATACCATTCGTAGGGCCGTGTACGATCTTCCCTAACTCTATAAGCTTCTACCTCTTCCTATGTCGAGCCGACTACTAGCTCCTAACATGGCCTCATTAGTAGTTACATACGCATTAAATACAACCAATATATCGTAGTACACCTCCGATCATGTTTCTTAAGACGTTTAAGCAAGTTACCAATTGGAAGTCTGCCAGTTTTCTTAAGTCTAACATCGAATTCATTCATCCACAACAATTATAAGCAAACAACCAACCCATAATCAATATCTAAGTTTCATTACATCTATGCAAACACAAAGAAAACCTAGCCTAGCATGTTAAAGAGAAGACAAGCGTAAGATATAATCAAACAACACATAGACATATTGAATGATTTGTTAAAGGACTTATCTTCAATTAAGCATGGAAGAAACAAAGGGTTGAAACCCTTAAAATAGCTGTAAATTTCGTCTAGGGTTTACTCCCTTCAAAGTTGCACACAATGAATGAAAACTAGAAAACTATATATAGATTTTGTATCCTGACGAGTAATGTGTGACGCCGTCAACTCGCCGCCAAAATAAACTCGTATTGCCTAGATCCACCTCAGACGCCGTCACTCTTTATGGACTCTGGGCAGTCAATCTTTGCATTAACTCATGATGGCCTTGACAATTTAATACATGACGCCGTCAGGATCCCTTCACAAAAAATTCTGGCGCGTCACGTGTAATTGATTTATCCACCCTTTTGTCAACTCATGACGCCGTCACTAGCACCATGTGACGCCTTCAAGTGCAATTTCCAACATGATTTTGAGACTTTGTTGTTTTCTTCACTTTTTCGCTCTAAAAACATCCAAAATGCTTCCTTTTGTAAAATTCCTCTCAAAAGTACCTAAAATGACAAAAGGAATGATTTAGGGCAATATTTAGTCAAATAATCTCGACTTTGGCCTTAAATGACCCCCTAAAAGTAGTACACTTTTCGCTTCATCATGTTCCTTTAATGGCATTCTATGGCCACAAAACATCTAAACACAGACATTCATTCTCCTCCTTACCAAGTAAACGATATCGATTTTAGCGAAAGCAGATTCAAAACACCGTCTAGTAGAATGCATTTAAAGCTACACCTGCCAAAGTACCCACCACAAAAAATGACCCACCACAACTGCTACATTGCAAAGAAAGATTAAAAATTCACGACAAACTACTTATGTTGCAAAAAGCAACTCAGTAATCCATAAGTTCCCTCAACTTAAACCCTAAAAGTAAAATCAATATACCAATAATTTACAAAAGTAAAATCAATAAAAAGTAAATCAAAATTTTAATTAGGTTACATAAACTTACATAGTAACATATAACCCTTTGCCATGACTGCAAGGACAAATCTGACATGGCTACCCCGCCAAGATACGGGAGCAGGCCACCCCGCCATTGGTGCGACCGCAAACTCGACTTGGATACTCCGGTAGACCGGTGTTAACATTTAGCATTGCACAGTATTTTAGATCTAGGGTTGCTACAGTATAGATCTAAGATATCACACAATAGATATACCAAAAAGTTGTAGATCTAAGATTTCACACATTATATATCTAGGGATAACTAATAATAACGTTTTTCCTCTGGATGACCTTGGACAAGGAATTGGGCCAAGCAAACCACGCAAAGAGGCTTACATATTGGGCCGGATTTTTGGCGGGAAACCAGAGGGGCAAAACGACGGCTTTTTCTTTGTAATTTAATCATATGTATAATTGACAAATGAGAAAGGCTCCATTGCAAAATCGAGTCCTCTCATTGGTTAATCGAATCTTTCGACTTGACCAAAAGTTCGTTCTTCTTATATAAAACACAAACAGCACTGAATTTTATATTACAAATAAATATTTCCATCGATCTCGTGGATCATGAGCCACGAAGAAACAAGACATCAATATCATGGACTTGTATGCGCGTAAAATGTTTTCTTAAATGAAGATAAATTTTAAATTTAAGTGACAGAATCGACATATGCAACTATGCAACTACAATGCTACATGAAGAATTTTTATGTCATTATGTGGATTGGGCTATCCGGTTGGGCCTACAAACAAAGTGTACAAAGTAATGAAGTATCCAAAATTCTTGAAAAGTTGTATACTCTTTTCCTATGGTACAATCAGAATATCAGATTGTCTTTTTCTTAGAAACATCCACTTTGAAGTTTGATTTTTTAACCAGCATACCCATCGACTAACTTGGGTCGAGGACATTGAGTCTGCTAAGCCATTAGTATCAACAAGCTAGGCAACTAGCTTAAGATAAGGTGGTTGTCATTGTTATGTTACACTCAACCCGACTTGACAACCAAGGAACAAGTTTCCTTGACCATATATGATCGATTATCAAGGAAAAGAAGTTTTTTTTGCAACATTTTAAAACGATTTCCTTCATATGACCAATAAGCTATGATGTTTCATCTTTCTTGGAAGGAAAACGTACGTGTTTTATTATTTCGTTTTTTTGTAAAATTGTCAGAACTTCAAAAGGTTATGCAGATTTTGTTGACGATAAGTGTTGAAAAAACGGCGGTCGCGTGTGTATCAAGTAATGGGAACAACTAATTAAACATGAACATTTATTACTTAATGGTTCGACAACCTTAACATCCAAATCCCGCTTTATGGCGTGTATGTTGAACATCATCAACCAATGGTGGAGCTATTGGTATCCAAATGGTGGTGTCACATTACGATGTTATGATAGTGAAAAGAAGCAACAAGAAGAATATGTACTTGACCTTGTCATCTATTACATCCCGTCATCCACTTTGCTTGATACGACCCTTCTCTTGCAACTTGAGTATGGCAGGGTCCATGCAACAAACTTTAACTCGATCAGTCATTCTTGGGCAAAATCAGAATATCATGATCTGTCTTACAACTGAAGTATAATGTATCATTATTCATCAAAAGATAAAGATGATCCATTGTACTTCTACCCTTCTTTGTAGTACTTAATATCATATTTAATTATTTATGAGTAATACCAATATACTTAATCTACAAATGAGCAAAGTAGTGGATTAATATGCTACAAGATTACAACACACAATATAGTTTTACTACTAAATAATGCTAAATATGCAATGTAAAACTATATTCAGGCTGACCTATATGAACTCATCAAATTCGTTCAAGTAGTCAACTATAATTGAAGTACATAAGTTCCTCGGTCTCAATACTATTACCAATCTTTTTTCATTTTAATATGTCTCCGTTATCCACTTCAAATTTCAATCAATCAAAAAGATTTTAAATGGTAAAGATGAAATTTTATGTGTGTCACGGTACGTGTAATGATTTAATTTCATTTTTCTTATTTGTTTGTAATCAATAATTTCGTGAAGGATGGAGTATATTGAGAAAGTAAATCAATTTATTATTTATAAACATAACCATAAGTCCTTAAGATGTTCCTCATGTCGAATAGTTGATGAGGATCAATAAGAGCTAAATATCCTTACTATAAAGTATCATTTGTAAGAAACTCTTGAGATTAAGAATGAATGCAATAAGTAAGACAATGCCGTAACTCATATATATTTCACTTCACTAAAGGCTGAAAATTAGCTTGCATGCACCAGGAAATATCAACCCTACAGTCCAACTGCTTGGATAAGTTGTCTATATTCATTTTGTACCCTTTAATGCTGGTACATCTCGGACGCCCACTAGGACCCCGTTACTCGATATAAAGCTTATTTTGCATGATACTTATCTAATTGCTGAATGATCCAAACCTATTGATGATGACACCATCTTATCATGTTATCATGCATATTCTTGGACACCACCGAGAATGAATTGTTACATCATATTACTTATAATCAACCTTTAACTCTTGGGCATCAAATGGAAAACCAATTACTAGAAACATAACGTGGATCTCCAATATTGCCAACCTTTGCATGACTTAAGATGCAAATATGTAAATGGTACAAATATTATTAACAATGTTTAGAAGCGCAATTTTAGTTACTAAAAGATGTTTAAAAAAAAAGGTTTCACAAACACTAGACAAAAGATAATGACGCCTTAAACTAAGTTTAGTTGATCTTGTGTCATAACAGGGCATTTTAGTTTAATTTGGGCTTGACCCATGCCAGGCTTGGGGACAGTTGGGACTAGTGACTAGTCTCGGCCATAGTCCCAATTTTAATTCGTTTTCTCTCTTTGGTTATTCTGGTTAAAAATGAGATCATATGATTAAAAAGGCATATCTTCATATTGATTAGCCTTTAGATATATGCAAACCGCAACCATTTAAGTTGCCATGGCAATCAATAAAAAGCAATAGCAAGTCAAATAGTCAAATACCACTTTTTCTTGATCAAAACTTAAATGATGAAATGGTAATTCCAAACTCATAAAACTCTTCTACCTCCGCATAAACCAATTTTAGTATATTGACTTGCACTTTTTTTTTTTTTTTTTCTTTTTTTTGGACGGCAGTTGTGGCTACATGGCTCCTAGCCCAGAAGGCGTAGCGAGCCCACAAAATTATGTTGGGTCCAGCCCCGAAGGCAATGGCACCCTTCCTTTTACGCAAACCTTCATACCGCTAGAGCAGAGGCTTATTTATGGTGTGAAACCACTAAGTTTGTTTTTTAAAAAGAAGCAAAGATTTTTATTAAGCCACATAAACAACAACAAACAATGGGCTCCAAGATAGAGCACCGGAGAGAGAAACACCAAGAATCAAAAAATTAGGAAAGCGAATATGAAGTTAATTCACTAGTATTTTGGATCTAATTCTTGTGAAAAGAGTTTTCTAAAAGAACGATTATAGCCTTATAAAAAAGACCATTTTTGCAGGAAAACTATCAACTAAATTTTAACAATTACCAACAACAAATCATGAGACTTCAGCTTGAAAATTCACGCATATTTTCTTTCTTTTGCCCATTTTTTCTTAAGTTTAGTACGTATAAACTTATGAACAATTTTTGGGTTACGTAATACTAAAACCACTTCATAATTTTTGACTATTCTGGTTCTTTCGCAAATTTTTACGCCCTCAACAAGTTTTTGTATGTTAGATTTAACAAACTAAATTTATTTCAAGTCAATTAAATCATTTATTTTTATTTTTTTTTTCTTGTCACGATATGTTCTCTAAAACCTTTTTTATGCTTAGACGAGCTGCCGTAAATGAGCCCAAAAATTTTAAGGAACTGCACCATTTTGAAAAAGAAAAAAAAAATGATCATTAACGTAAAACATATTATTTAATCCAAATTGTTAAACAAACAATATAGAATAGAGTGATGTGATAATTGGTTGTCTAAACATTGGTCATACAGCTCTGACTGATTCCATAAAATGGATTTGAAAGTGGAAATGAAGGGTGCAGCATTAGTCAATACTGTTTTTTTATAAACCAAAAATCAGAGGTTTGTGTTAAATTTCGGAAAGAAAAGAGTATGATTCAAGAACCCATCATCATTCCTATGCAAAATTAAATAATACTTAAAAAGGGAGGTGATTTGCACACTTTCAAAAATAATTGGCACACTCAAAATGTGAATGTGTTGACATTTATACCCTTACAGGATAAGAATAAGTCCAAACAATGTGAGGGTATAAATGTCAACGAACTCAAAATTTGAGTGTGTCAATCATTTTTAGGAGTGTGCAAATCACTTCCTTTCAAAAAGTGTAAATCAGTTAGACCACCTTGATCTCTTGCATCTTTTAATGTCAACCGTACCCTTCCCCGATGACTTAGTCCCAAGCAATGAGCCTATGTCTTAGCGACCTAATTATCCAAGAACTTGGGTCATACCCTGGTCATTCTCCAAAGACCTTTTATAACCGGTCAACTGAGCATTTGCGAAGGTGGAATGATATCACTGCGACACGCCCCAATGAAATATTTAGTTTGATACTTTATTATTACATGCGTCGCAAAATTTAATTCCAGGTTGACTTTAACCATAAATATTTTTATTTTTATTATATAATACTTGCTAAAAATTATATCATATAAAAATATATTTAAAATCGAATCCATTTATATATTTTGCATCAAGTATTATGTAACACAAGTAAAAATATTTAAGATCAAAGTTGGATTTCAAAAGTCAAATTTGACTTAAATTTTGAGACGGATGGAGTATCTATTAATAGTATTTTACTAACAATGATATAAATTCAAAACAAATTTGCATGCAAATATCCCGTAATGCTTCTGTAATCCTGTACTTGTTACTCTCCTTGTACTTGTTACTAAAGTAGAAAAGTAGTGATACACTCATAAAAATTAACTCACTGGGCTAGCTCAGTTAGCAATCAAGATTTTTAAGGGCTTGAGTAGGAGAGGTTTGACTAGGGGAGGTCTCAAGTTCGAGTCTCACCCGAGACTTTTACCCCTTCATCATGGCCGGCTCCAAGGGTGTGCCACATGTGCCATTGCACAGGGCCCCAATTTGCCTAGGGCCACAAATATTTTTCTTCATCCTTTGCATGCGTACATAAAAATATAAAAGCCAATTTGTGTATTCTGCTATGAAGACCATGAGAGTAAGAGGCCCCGTATCTTAGTTTATATGTAGCAAAGTTACCTTGCATTTATAACTAATAACGACCTAAGCATTTATTTGTAGAATATAAAAGCGGCACAAACATTTTATTCTACTTCAAGTGATTTTCATGTAATGCTTCGACTCTAATAAGTTGGATTCTTGAGATTTCAACTTCTACAGCTATCTTTCTGGTTTGAATTCAAATCAACAAACTAACTATTACCAAGATTGAATGTTTTGATCTAAAAAAAGACAAATTGTATGTTAGTCCGTTATTGGATTGACAATCACTCAAAATGCAATAAACATCAATACATTTCCCACGCAGTAAGATATCTCTTATTAAACTTATGGTTCGTCACTAAATTTACTCAAAATTTTCGTGATTAAATAAGGGCCTCGATTTAGTTATGGCACAGGGCCACCGAAATTCACGAGACGGCCTTGCCCTTCATGCGGAATAGGAGGAAGTACAGGCGGAGTTTATGATCAGCATACTACCTAATTAGATGTCACTACTACGGTGTTACCTGAACCAATAACAACTAACAAGCCGTTCACAAAAATAAATAATAATAATAATAATAATAATAATAATAATAATAATAATAAACACAAATTAATCCACAAAACACATCCATTGATTGGTTTTGATTTGTTAGGTTCTCTCTTTTCATTTATAACCAATCAAACAATGTCAATTAGTTTTGTTGATGTTTTTTTGGAATATTTTTGTGAGTGTATCACTATTTAAAGTAGAGATAAACTAATAAAGCAACTTTTTTAATAGAGTAAACTGCAAAAAATGTCTATGTGGTTTGCCAAAATTGCAAAAAGTGTACTCATAAGAGAAATTTTGCAAAAAGTATACCTCAGCAAGTTTCGATTTGCAAATTATGCCCTTATGGGGTACTGTTCATGCAAAAATGGTTTTTTGCCTAACGCTCGTTTGGAAATCCCATTAAGTTTTAGACACGTGCGTAGCACGTTAAGGTATTTTCGTCATTTCACTGTTCCTGCCATCAAATCCAACTGACAGGCCCACTAGCACACTACACTTTTGTTTCTTGGCGCCTGGGGATTCCATCAAATCCAACTTTCATAGTATCCGCATCTGAGCTCCCATTGGTTTCTTGGCGCCTGGGGTTTCCATCACCTGAATCAGTTCCATGGGAACTTGATCCATTAGATGTTGCCTTGGATTGGGTCTTATTGTTGTTACCACTGTCCTGTTCTGCTTCTAAGGTAGTAGCAGTAGTGGCAGCCCTTTCCAATCTATCATCATCCAACTCAATGATAGCCTCATCTGCAGCTATGGTAGCACTAGCCTGAGGTAGCTCAGCGCCCTTTTGGTGTGATATCCTACGTTTATAGGTTTGTACCAACATTGCCTGAAACAATGGTGTTTCTTTTCCTGAAAAGTCTTTTCCCACCCTCTTCATGTTAGCAAATATCTTTTTAGCATGAGAGGGTGCAGGATAAGTTCTTTGATGAATTTTCTTTTCAGTAAATTGTGTATCTATAAGCAGTTGTATAAACCTTGGATACATGTAAAATTTCTTTGCTGATTTACCCAAGTTCTTAACCATACTATCAAAAAACATTTTTATAAAATTGAACTTCCTGTTGGTAACCAAGCAAATTATAGAAGTAGCCATCTTAGTGCCAAACTCATTCCATGAAGTTGTTTTAGGACTCAAACATTGTAAGATAGTGTGGATTAAGAATTTCCACTGTGGGAAGAAGAGTCCTTTATAAAATTTAAAAGAATCATTTTTCCTCTCATATCCCATCTGTTTAAGTTTTTCAAAAATTATAGAATTAGAAAGGCACTCTTTTCCTTTAGCATCTGATAGGTAAAGAACTCTCCTAACAGATGCTTCAGTAACGCGTATCCTCTGGCCATCTATAAGGGCATGAATTTATTCTTCCCCATTAATAGTTTTGACCTTAGCAGTAGACCAAAACTGTTTCGTGTGAGAAACATATATAGTAGGATTTACTGTTAATGTATACCTTAAAGTGCTTGCATTTAAGAAATCAATGATCTTAGTAAAACCTTCAGCCTCTTTAGGTTTTTGTAGGAAAGCAATCATGTTTTGAGTTTTGGCAAAAGATAGTTTCGACATTGTTGTGATTGATGGTGGGTTTTTGTTAATTGATGATTACAAGTTAGATAGGGTTTGATTTGTAATTGTTTTAGAATTTTGAAAACTAATTATTTGAAGTTTTGGTGGTTACAGCTGTGGAAACCCAAACAACATTAAGTTACGGTTTGAGTTGAGACCATTTTAGGGATCTTTTTTGCAACAAAATCCATTTTTATTAAATAGCAGAACCAATCCCCCAATTTCTTTCATCTTTTCATTATAATAGGCTTTGGAAAACGTTGTCACTCTTAAATAGTTATTGGTAAACGTTGTGACTCTTAAATAGATATTGGAAAACGATGTGACTCTTAAATAGATATTGGAAAACGTTGCACTCTTCTGTGCCTATAAATACAAAGGAATTACAACCAATTTATATCATCTTTTCATTATATATTTTATTTATCTTTGGAATTTCAATGGCTTCATCTTCTTCAATTCCTGCTTCAAACAAAAGTAAACTTTCAAGCCCTACTTCTCCTTCTCCAATGCCTGAAAAATATAAAATATTCGGCATTACCCAAGAGACCTAGGAGAAAAGCCAGTCTGGCAGATTTGGAAGTGAAAAGGCGTTGGTTGAAATTTACAACAAACGAATCAAGAGGTTGGAAGAACGGAACAAACAAGATCAAGAGATCATACTGGCGCACCAGAACAAAGTTGATCTTCGGAATCAAGAAATAGAAGAAAATCGCCAAAAAATTGTTGTTGCTTTACAAAGATATTGAAAAAAATTTATATTTGTCTTAATGTTTCATTTCATTTAACCGGATGTAATATGATATTTTACATTAATATGTTATTTGAATTTATTAATCATTCAGTATGAACCATTTAATTTCCAAAATTGCACAGTTTAATCGTTATATACTTAGGTGTTGGACTATGTAAATGCACACAGTTAATGCTGCTAATACACGGTTAATGTTGCTGGTACACGGTTAATGCTGCGAAGACGAATACTATTGAGGGATATTTTTTGCAACGACATTTTACTCCTTTCTATATAACACGATTTGCTACCATTAATTGCACACCCACTACATGTTTAGGGACCTTTTTTGCGAAAAAATACCCCTATATAATAAATACAGGAACCAGACCCCAAATTCCCTCACCTAACTAATTTACTAAATTGGAGTTTCAAAACCATGGCAAAAAAAGGTTAGTCTACTTAACTGTCGTTGAAAATCTAAATATATTGTTTCATACCTTTGTTAATCTACTTTTGCATTTGTTAGCTCATCCATTTAATTTTGCGATGTATATTTGCAGAAGAACAGATTTTCGTTGAATCTACTGATACAAGCATTGAATATTTATCATCAGGCTAGTGATGATTATGATACAAGTGATGAAAATACAAATGATGAACTCGATGTTAATACTATTAAATGGATTGAAAGATTCACCTAGATGTGGCCATCAACAAAAGTTGATGTAAAAAATGTTCAAGCTGAAACAATTTCCAGCGAAAACAATGTTCCAGCTGAAACATGTTCCATCGCAAGCAATCTTCCACATCAAAAACTCTCCGCTAAATGCATACTAGCCCTGCCAGCGAATGACAGTAAAGGAAAAGGGAAGGCTGAAGTTGCAAGTGGGAAAAGGCAGTTTGCCACTAAGAAATGACATATTTGTTCATTGTTATGTGTTCCTCTAGCTTAATATGAAATAGTTGATGTAATAACTTAGAGCGTTTGTGGAAGTTAAAAAACATTTGGTTGCATGTTACTAGTATTATGCAATGTATTTGTTATAACAATCATAACAGACCCACAAACATAACAACTGTCATTATCTAAAGACATACAAGTTTTCTTCATCACCATTGTTTAACAAACATAACAGAACCAAAGAAATCGCAATTGTCTAACTCTAATACTCACAAACAACAATAAAAATTAAAGAAATCATTTAGATCACTTATACATAAAGTCATTCAAATTGCGGCTTGTTTGGAACCCTTTTTGATAGTCTTTCTCCTCTGACTACCAACCTCTTGGGTTGATTGTGGATCCATTGGTTGACTTGGTCCTGCATCAGTTTTAGTTGCTTCACTGTTTGCAACACCCTCAGCTCTTGCCTTCTAATTGCCTTTCCCCTTTGCATTCTTCTTTCTTGGAGCTGTACATGCTCTTTTGTTGTGACCTGTTGTACCACATTGGCTACAAGTGACAGTTTTTCATTTTCTTGACTGCTTCCCACCCTTGCTGATTTCCTTTAAGGCTTTCTCAACCCTCTCTTCTTTGCTCACTTTCTTCTTCTTCCTTGGTCTGTCAATTGGAATATGATGGTGTGGGGGCAATAAGATACTAGGGATGGTGCACTTGGGCCAAAATGGACTGTTAGCAACAGGTACAATCTTATGGTTGTACGTCTCTTTTTATGTTTTTAGCCAATATGCCTCCTGTACCCAATCCCCAGGCCTACCTACCTCCCTACCATCTTGTGCCATGCTATACATTACTGCCACAACATGTTTACATGGAATACCGGTTAGCTCCCATCTCCTACATGTACATGTCCTTAACCTCATATTCACCACACATTTCACATTCCAGGTGCTCTCACACTAGTAATAGTCCGCCCCATTCCAAACAACACGATACTTATTAGCTTCTCGCTTAATAACTTCATAAATGGAAGTTGCAGTTGGTGTTAGGGGACCTTCACACTTATCTATGACATTTTGCACATTCACTATCCTCTTCATCAAATACTCCCTAATGTATTCCAAACACCCTATTATTGGTTTATCTCTACCATCTACCAACTTACTATTTAGTGACGCACAAAGGTTGTTGACCAGAATTTCACACTTAGCTCTGCCTGTATTGTGATAAATGATTAAGGATAAGTTATTGTCGGCTATATAACCACACACTAAAAGCACAAATATGAAAAATTATATACCTGAAAAATGCGCCCTTGACCATGAGGTTGGTGGTATGTTTCTTAACCATTCATGAGCTTTTGAGTTGTGGTCTTTCAGTTGCCCCATTAGATGTTCAAACGGAGGTTCAAATGTTGTTGTTGAACACTTCCACAGAAAATCCTTGTAAAGCGTTCCTTTGAAATTCTGCTTCATGTTCTCATAGATGTGTCTAACACATAATTTGTGTTCAGCAGAAGTAAAAACCTCTTGAATAGCTTGTATAATACCCTGTAACAAGTCAGATATAGTGGGTTAAAACATTGCTTATGTCTAACCAATTGTTTTGTAATTAGTGCTAATTGAATTTATCATACCTTTTGTAATAACCTTAAAAGTAACGTTATATTCGGGTATAGCATCTCTTTCTATGTACAAGGACTAGTTTAGCCAGTAGTGCTAAGTTAGGCTTGTATTCTAGTATAAATACCCCTCCTAGTCTCAACTAGGAGGGTGGATGTCTCATTGTATTTCAAGGTGTGTGTGGTTTCCTTCTTTCTCTCTCTAGAAAACACACACACCTTCCCCATTCTTTTATTCTAATAATACCATGTCTATTCTTTATTTTGAGCATCCTCGACCTCCTGAAGGTGTTTCTTGATCATAACAAGTGGCATCAGAGCTAACCAGGGGCGAATCGTGGTGTTTTTGGGTGAAAAATCGCGTTTTTTAAGGATTTGGGTACTGTTCATCGGCGTTTTAGTGAGTTAGAAAGTTTTTTATCGAGTTAGCTTAACTTGTCGAGTTAAGTTAGCGAGTTAGAACTAGTTGGTTATCGAGTTAGGGTGTAATTTGGTATCGAGTTAAGTGATTGGCGAGTTAGCCAATATTTAGCGAGTTAGCTACTACCTTATCGTTTATCGAGTAAGGTTATTCGTGTGTGCTACCTAAGGGAAACTATACTCGATTCATTTCGTTTTTATCGAGTTACATGATTCTTATCGAGTTAAGAAGATCTTATCGAGTTAGCTGATTATATCGAGTTAGAAGATCTTATCGAGTTACAAGATTCTTACCGAGTTAGACAAGGTTATCGAGTTAGCCAAAAAAAAAAAAAAGTTTTTTGGCGGGAAAATTTGAGTAAAATTTATTTTTGAGAGGAGACTAAACGTTCAATTTTTACACTAAATTCAAATTTTGATATAACGTTGAAAATTTTGGCCCAAAATTCGAATTTTGGAGGGAAAATCCGAAATCACTACGAATCAACGAGATAGAATTTCATACTTCACCAAAAACACACCACGTATAGCTTAAAAGATCCTGATCAAGAATCACAATCAAATGACAACGGCTAGTATCGGAAGTTTGTGACTATGGGGATAATTCGTTATTATTTATTCGGGTTTGAAGTAACGTTTTACGGGCGCGTGTACTTATTTCATCTTCTTTCTTTCTTCACTTCCGCGAAGATGACTTGTTTGGGCATATATTAATGGTGACGAAGACTTGGATATCTAGTTACTTTTGTGATTCTTTCTCTCTATACTCACAAAGTAGCTATCACTTTAAGGAGTTACGTTGTAGTACTCTGTGTCTCACGCAGTTGAGGATATGTCAAGATGGATTGTGCTTATTACACTTATTCAGGGGTATAGGGTACACCGTTCTTAGTCACAGGATAGTACAAGCTTAAGTCACAAGTCTGGGGATTTTACTTCATTCTCAAGTTCATCATATCGGGTTATCTTCATATGGGGTTACTACAGAGGGCCGTTGTTGATTCAGAGGTTGATAAAGAGTTAGACAGTTTCAAATGGTATTGTTAGTAGATTGGGTAATCGACATCTTCTCACAGGCTGATATGTTTTATGATAGAGTGCTTCCAGTTAATGATTCACGTACACATTATTATGCTGATTCCAATAAATCGTAACCATCAGGGGAGAGAAATGTGTACATCGAGGACGCACAACAAGTTCACATGATCGGGCTTATTGATTTTTGTCAGAGATTGGTTGATTCTATATCCTCATTTTCTCATCTTATTCTACGTACTTCTACCTTATCCACCTTCAACATTCTCGGGCAACAAATTCAAGATGATCAGTGTTTCAACTTGTTACTTTGGTGTTATCATTTCATGTGTACGTTACGGGCTGATTTGGTATATGCAAGATAACTGGAATGCATTTGGTGAGATGAAGATGTTGATATTCTTTTCCTCCGAATGGACAATCTTGAAGAAGGTCGAGTCTACAGTCTGTTCTACATTTTCCGCTGCGTGTTAGAAGACTAAAAGACGGTATGCATTTAATTATCAAAAGACTTCTTCAGATTCAGGGCATTCATCAAAAAGATTGTCAGTTTGGGGGAGAGCACTAATTAGGGGAGAGTGTAAAGCCAGATTTAATCCCTAATTAGATTTGCTCACACTGTTCGTCTGCAAGTAAAGAGATGGCAGCTGAGAAGATTCGGGAAACTGAATGAAGCAATGAAGATTGAAGACCACTCTCAGAGCTGTTGTGCTTATGTTTTGTATTTAATTTTACTTGTAGGGAACGTTGTAAGCAATTCCCGTATAACCTCACTTTGGGGAGAGATTGTTAGCCTTAAAAGTAATGTTATATTCAGGAATAACATCTCATTCTATGTACAAGGACTAGTTTAGTCAATAGTGCTAAGTTAGGCTTGTATTCTAGTATAAATACCCCTCCTAGTCTCAACTAGGAGGGTGGATGTCTCATTGTATTTCAAGGTGTGTGTGGTTTCCTTCTTTCTCTCTCTAGAAAACACACACACCTTCCCCATTCTTTTATTCTAATAATACCATGTCTATTCTTTATTTCGAGCATCCTCGACCTCCTGAAGGTGTTTCTTGATCATAACATTTTGCCTATCTGAAATGAAAGTGTAATGGTAGTTGGGTTGTAAATCAAGGTCATCACCTAGATTTTTCAGGAACCATAACCAAGAACTCTTGCATTCTACCTCAACAATAGCATATGCAACAGGGTAAATACCATTGTTACCATCGATACCAACAGCCGTAAAAATTTTCCCTGTATACGGTCCTTTTATGAAAGCACCATCCAATCCCAATATCTCTCTTCTTGTAGCTTTGTACTTGGCTTTAAGTTCACCAATACAAACATAAATCCTTTTGAATATTGATGAGGCGAAAAATGCACCACTTTTAGGGGGTTATCTAAGCCAGGAATTGAATTTATTTGATCAAATATTGCCCTAAATCGTTCCTTTTGTGATTTTAGGTACTTTGGGAGTGAATTCTGGAAAAGGAAGCAATTCGGACGTTTTTGGAGCATAAAAGTTAAGAAAACGGCAAAGACTTAATTTTCCATGCAGAGAACAGTACCTGACGGCGTCAAGAAGACAATCATGACGGCGTCAAGAGTAAAATCCATGAAGACCCAGTGAAAACCTGAAGGCGTCAAAACAAGGGCGTCAAGACTATTTTTGGTGACGGCCTGCATAAGGTGTATACATGACGGCGTCAGACCCAGATCTAGGCAGTCCGAGAAACTATTTGGCGGCGAGATGACGGCGTCAAACTTTTGTTCTTGACGCCGTCACCCATCAAAATCTATATATAGTTTTCTATTTTTCATTCATTAAAGAGGAACTTGTGTGGAGAATACTAGGGCCAAACTTTGTAAACCCTAGGTCATATTTTACAGTGTTTTCACCCCTTGAATCCTTTCATGTTCATTTGAGATAAGTCTTCTCTTAATTCATTCAATATGTCTATATGTTGTTTGAATATATCTTATGCTTGTCTTGATTTCAACATGCTAGACTAGATCTATCTTGTGTTTGCTTAGATGTAATGAAACCTAGATGTTAATTATGTGTTGATTACTTGTTTATGGTTGTATTGGACGAATGATTTCAATGTTAGGCTTAAGAAAACTGGCAGATCTCCATTGGGTAACATGCTTGAACGTCTTAGGAAACATGAACCGATGTGTAATAGGTTTTATTGGTTGTATTTAATGCATGAGCAAATTATAGTGATCCCATGTTAGGAGCTTCTTAGCCGGCTCGACATAGGAGTGAAATAGGCGCTCATAGGGTTAGGGAAGTAAGTACGCCACCCCATGAATGGTATTAAGGAATACAATCCGTCATCCACGCAACTATAACAAGTAATTAACATGTAAAAGATATCTAGGGAGTAGTGAAATCTAAGTAAACACAATTCTCCCAAGTATTGCTCACAACTTTAGTATAAATTAGCTTATTTTCATTTTTAATATTTTATTTTGATAGCATCTTTAGTATTAGGTTAGTTGATTAGCAACTAATTCCGCCCAACTCCTTCAAACCCGAGATTTTTATTTGCTTTTATAAAAACTAAAAAAATACAAAAAGAATCATCCCTCATCTCTAGACCTAATATTTAGGTTTTCTAATCCTTGCGACACTATTCCTAGCTGAACGATCAATCCCCCGGTACTTGTCATTATACTATACTACATCGATCAGGTACACTGCCCGGTGGGGGTTGTAAGCTTCTCGAGATCCCTCGAGAGGTAAAGCCTGGTGCAATCCCTACGCATCAAGTTTTTGGCGCCGCAGCCCGGGGAATAGTTATTGTCTAGGTTAGAATCTCTTTTTATTAGGTCTACTTGCTAGATTCCTTTCTAGTTAGATTTTATTTTTGTTTTTAGGTTCTCTTTAGTCTATCTTATTTCTTCGTGTTTTTGTTCGTAACTCTTTGCCATCCGACATCATGGATGATGGTAACATCTTTGAACCCGTCATCCCACCACAACAAAACCCACCACTAGATAACCAACCTCTTAGGCCCCGAACCCTAGGAGAGTATTCCCGACCTAGCCACCAAGGCTACCGAAACACCATTGAGCTCACCCAAGGAGCCAATGTGACCCCCTTGCGATCCGACACCATCTGGTTGGTGCAAAGCGGATGTGCATTCCATGGACTTCGTTCCGAAGATCCAAATCAAAATCTCAAGGACTTCCTTAAAATCGTAGATTCTATAGACCTTGATGTTACAACTAGAGAGTCAACCCGATTACGCCTATTCCAATTCTCTCTACGTGATCAAGCTAGTCAATGGCTTGAGCGTTTACCCGCGGGATCCATCACCTCATGGCATGATCTCACCACTCGTTTCCTTGCTCAATTTTTCCCACCAGGGAGAACTACCAAGCTTAGAAATGACATCTTTGATAACGCTCAAAGTTAACATGTTTTTATAAGCGTCATTAGTGTTTTTGTGTATGTTATTTGGTTGTTTTTATATGCTTTTGCCACTAAATCGTATCAAAGTATGTTTTGTAGCATATATAGCCAAATACAGGAAAAATGGAGAAAAAGTGAAGAAAATGAAGTATACGCGATTACACGAAGATTCCCAAGCTCAAAAGTCCAATTTATGAAGTAATTCATATGATAACCTAAGTTTTGTCATCTCAAAGTTCCAAGTTCAGAAGTTAATCAAGTTTAGATAGTACATAAAGAACTACACAAAGTCAATCAAAATCCAAAACTGCCAGGAATTACCATCCGATCAGTTGGTGTGAAACTGATCGGATTGCCATAATAACTTTTCTCCATCCGATCGGTACCAACCCGCAACCGATCGGATGGCCAATACTGCATGTTTTTGCCAACTTTTTTGCACGAATCTTGGTCTTTTGTCCCATGGTTCTAGGCCCTTTTTAGTGTCTTATTGTCCAAGTTCAAGCATTTAAGTTCCTATTTATTACCAAGAGTTTTGGACAAGCCTATAAGGATCTCAAAAGTGCATAACTCAACACACCATTGAAGATACCATTTACTCTCATTACTACACATAATTATTATCATCTTCTAGCTCTCTAAGGAGGAAAATTCGTGCAGAAAGAACCAGGAACTTTGGAGGACCAAGGAAGCAACATTTGGAATCCGAAAATCTCAAGAAATCATCACCAACTCTTAGGTTATCAATACCTTGTCATTTGTTATCAATTTCAAAGCATTGTAAGACTTATAACCATGGATTCTTATGTTAAATATTCTGAGTTTATTTGCATGTTTGCCATGAGTGGCTAGTAATCTTTTTACACTTGTTTTGATGATGTTTTATATTTTCCAGAAAAAACACTATTATTGGGAGAAACCTTACCTTTTTAATATGTGCAAGGATGGAATGATACGAAGATGTGTTTCGGGTGCCGAAACAAGAAAAATTCTTGATGAATGTCATCATGGCCCAACTGGGGGACATTATGGTCCTTCCACTACAGCTAGAAAAGTTTTTGATTCTGGATTCTATTGGCCTACAATTTTCAAAGAAGCATATACTCTTGTTCAAAACTGTGATGCGTGCCAAAAATCTGGTAACCTTTCTCGAAGAGACGAAATGCCTCAAAAGAGCATTCAAGTCTGTGAAATATTCGACATTTGGGGAATTGATTTTATGGAACCCTTTCCTAAATCACACAAATACGAATATATCCTCGTTGCAATCGATTATGTTTCCAAATGGGTTGAAGCTGAAGTTCTTCCTACTAACGATGCACGAGTTGTTGTCAACTTTCTCAAAAAGCTTTTTGCTCGCTATGGAATTCCTAAAGCTTTAATAAGTGATAGAGGATCCCATTTCTGTAATAAACAAATGGAGAAAGTAATGAAACGATATGGAGTTCATCATCGTTTTGCTACAGCTTATCATCCACAAATTAGTGGTCAAGTCGAAAATACCAATAGAGCTATAAAAAGAATACTTGAAAAAACGGTTAAAGACAATCCTTCCGTTTGGTCAAGGAAATTAGATGACGCTCTATGGGCATTTCGTACGGCATATAAGACACCAATTGGTACGACACCGTACAGACTCTTGTATGGGAAAACATGTCATCTACCGTTCGAACTTGAACACCGTGCTTACTGGGTGTTAAGAAGCTGTAATCCTGATTTAAATATAGCTGGAGAAAAGAGATTTTTGCAATTACATGAACTTGATGAATTAAGACTTCAAGCTTATGAAAACTCCAAGCTATATAAAGCAAGAACCAAAGCATATCACGATAGGAAGCTGAGAATTCGAAAACAATTCAAAGCTGGAGATAAAGTTCTGCTTTTTAATATGAAATACAATTTTAAAGCTTCGAAACTCAAGCCAAAATGGTTTGGACCATATGTAGTAAAACATGGATTTCCATCAGGTTATGTTGAACTATATGACAAACATGGTGGAAGTTTCATTATAAATGGGCACCGAATTAAACTCTATTATGAAAAGGAGCAATTAAACGTGATTTCTAATGAGGAAATTTCATCCGAATTTGAATATGAAGCTATCACATTCATGGCTCCACACAAGGAAATGGTTCCTTGGGCACACAGTAATGGTTTTATCTATGACGCTCTTCCTAGAGCATGGGAAAATGTTAAATTGGAAAATATAGATGAAACAGGAGAGGGAATTGTGATAGGAAATGTGTTGTATATCCCTAAAAGGAAACGTAACACTAAAACTTCATAATCTATTTCGAAGTTTGAGTCCGGCTGAGGACTCGTTAATAAAACAAGCGCTTCTCGGGAGGCAACCCGTGTGTTTTATTTTTATTTTTATTTTTGTTTTTGATTTTCAGTGTTTATACCCCAAAGTTTTACTACTTGGTCGAACTTAAGTGTGGGGGTGTGCCACTAATTTGAATAAAACTGCAATGCTTTTTGTTTGTTTTTGTTTCTAATAATGCAGGTGTTGACTACAAGAAACAGAAGATTGGATAACACCGGATATCATGGTTTATTTTCTCATTTTCCCTACTTTCATGCTTTTTCGTTTATCACATTGAGGACAATGTTTAACTTAAGTTTGGGGAGGGGGGGGTGAGTAGGTAAAATAAGAAATTAAGTCTAATATCGATTTAATTTTTAAATTTTGTTTGTCCTTGTGATCTAGTTGTTTTCACGCTTTTAGGAATAATTTATTAGAATAACTGGATTAATCCACTGGTAAAATTAGTAATTTTTGAAAAATTTGAGATGTGTCCCGATTAATATTGCAATCCATTTCTGGGATTGATAACATTTGCTAGCGCATATTATAACCCTTTCCACTAAATTGTGAGGATTTGAGCCTATTTCATATCTAGCATACATCTTTTATGCTTGAATCTTTTGTTATGAGTGTGCCGGTGATTTTATTTATTCTAGAACTTGTACTTGTAAATCATTACGAGACCGTTGTGAGATTATATTTTTGTAATATAAGTATACATACGTGATAAGAGGCAACCTTAGGATTTTAATCAAATAGCCTTCATTATTGATTTTTAGCTAGTCATATTGATTAGTTAATTTCCAATTTTTAACCCTTTTGTTAGCGTTCATTTTTAACGCTAGATACCCTTAGTTACACCCTTCGAGCCATCCTTTTTGTTTTTGATAAATCCAGAAAATACAAATATATTTTACACTTTAAACCTTTGCCTAACCCTTGTCAAAGTCCAAATGGTGGGTTGCTAGTTGCTTGGTTATTGGATAGTTTCTGATGATTATTAGTTAGCCACACTTCACCAATAATGTGTGTGCCATTCCGATAAAGACGGAGACTGTAGCTTCTTATTTGTATTGTTATGGTGATGCTTATGCAAAGTGTGGGAGAGTTTATTTACAAAAAAAAAAAAAAAAAAAAAAAAAAAAAAAAAAAAAAAAAAAAGTGAAAATAAGTCATCGTAACTATAAGGTGACAATTATAGCAAATGTGCTATATATGTGAATAAAGGAAATTTTGTGATATGTTGTTAGCCAATGTGCTACGTATGAAGAATATTATTATGGCGAATCGATGTATCGTTATTTGAAGAAGAGGAAGATTGTAACTATAATCATTTACGGGTTCATGGTTAGTTTGGTGACTAGCAACAATGGGACTTAGACTTTATTTTATTTTTCTTTAAAACCAATTTCATAAATATTCCCATGCCTTATCCTTACCTTTTTGACTTAGTGTAATTATTTTGCACAAAAGTTTATAAAACCCTAAACCTTACATTACAACCCGAATAAAAGACCTCTTTGATATGTAGACTTGGTGCTTACACCATTGCGGTATAGTTTTGTTTCTTGTACAAGCCTATGGTAATAATTAGATCATGACTAAGCAATGAGTGTGATTTCTCTTATATATACTCCACTTCTTAAATAAATGAGTGATTGAGTGAATTATACTTCATTCCTTTTTCGTGAGGTGTTTAGAAATGTTAATCAAGCAAGAAAATCATTGGGTATTGTCAAACATCTCGATTTTTCACCATTCAAGCTTAAAAAGGATGAATTTTATCTTGTACTTGTACTTGGTGGATTTGCATCACATTTTTCTAATCATTTTTTGGTTACCATGTGGATATTTAGTTTTCTTCTAGATTTGCTTGAGGACAAGCAAAGTTTAAGTGTGAGGGATTTGATAACGCTCAAAGTTAACATGTTTTTATAAGCGTTATTAGTGTTTTTGTGTATGTTATTTGGTTGTTTTTATATGCTTTTGCCACTAAATCGTATCAAAGTATGTTTTGTAGCATATATAGCCAAATACAGGAAAAATGGAGAAAAAGTGAAGAAAATGAAGTATACGCGATTACACGAAGATTCCCGAGCTCAAAAGTCCAATCTATGAAGTAATTCATATGAGAACCTAAGTTTTGTCATCTCAAAGTTCCAAGTTCAGAAGTTAATCAAGTTTAGATAGTACATAAAGAACTACACAAGTCAAAGTCAAAATCCAAAACTGCCAGGAATTACCATCCGATCGGTTGGTGTGAAACCGATCGGATTGCCATAAAAAACTTTTCTCCATCCGATCGGTACCAAGCCGCAACCGATCGGATGGCCAATACTGAATGTTTTTGCCAACTTTTGTTCACGAATCTTGGTCTTTTGTCCCATGGTTCTAGGCCCCTTTTTACTGTCTTATTGTCCAAGTTCAAGCATTTAAGTTCCTATTTATTACCAGGAGTGTTGGACAAGCCTATAAGGACCTCAAAAGTGCATAACTCAACACACCATTGAAGATACCATTTACTCTTATTACTACACACAATTATTATCATCTTCTAGCTCTCTAAGGAGGAAAATTCGTGCAGAAAGAACCAGGAACTTTGGAGGACCAAGGAAGCAACATTTGGAATCCGAAAATCTCAAGAAATCATCACCAACTCTTAGGTTATCAATACCTTGTCATTTGTTATCAATTTCAAAGCATTGTAAGACTTATAACCATGGATTCTTATGTTAAATATTCTGAGTTTATTTGCATCTTTGCCATGAGTGGCTAGTAATCTTTTTACACTTGTTTTGATGATGTTTTATACTTTGTGATAGTGATGATTGTGATAACATGTTTTAATTCAATTTCAAGTCAATCCTAAGAACCAATTGTACCTTAAGTTTCATCGTGACATTTGTTTAGCCAAGGTTAACTAATTGATAATAGTTTCAAAGGTCGAAAGATTTGTTATTACTCAACTAGTTATAATCATTTGTCTATGAATGATTGTTTTTCACCATAATTATTCTTGACTAAACAAAGAAACAAGAAGTATGATTGTAATGAGAATTCTTTTATAACATCAAATCGGATTGTTTGTAAACCTTTAGTAGGACGAAAGTTTAAATGTTTATAAACGATTGTGACCTTTTTGTCTATGAAGAGGTTACCTTTTGTATTGACCATTTCTTAAGAGTATTTGATTGGTAATAAAAGTTTGTCTTGTGTTTAAGATATCCACCATACCTTATGAACCTTGGATAGATCTTGAATTTATTGGTTTACACCTAAAGCTTGTTTTTATGAACTAAAATCTTGACGAAGGTTTAACTTGTAGAAACAATAGATTAGATCACCATTTAATTATCTCAACCAACATGTTATCAAAAGTTATCACAATCATGTGTGTTATTAAGTAGAAAACTAGTCTAAACAAGTGTAGCTTTTAATTTATTGAATTTGTTTATTATCATATTTGCGTACATTAGAGATTTACTTTTAGACTTATATTTCGATTCACTCACAAATCCCTGCGAACGATCCCGACTTACCATCATATCTTGCTATAACGGACGAGTACACTTGCTCGTATGTGTTGTTTCTAGATTTGGTAACTCATCCTTATAAATTTAAAACTTGCACTAACAAATAGCACATCAATCTTGATGTTCCAACAACGTCAAAATGAAACTCTATATGAAGCATGGACTTGATTCAAGGACTTACTCTAAAAAGTCCCTCATCATGGCATAAATCTTTGGCTCCAAGTCCAAATCTTCTATGACCATATCGATCTCTCCACAAGGCGAGCCATTGACCAATCGGCCGGTGGTAAGCTACGTGATCTAAGTGCGGAACAATCATCGGAACTCATAGAAGATCTTGCTCTCTATGACAACGAAAGTTGGAATGATCCCCGTGATTTGAACAAAACGGTCAAGGCAATATCTTTGCCTTCGAACAACTCTAGCACTCCCGACCGTAGGATCATGGAACTTGAGGACCAAGTAAAGTTTCTTATGAAATCTTACGAAGCTCCTAAGCTTTCAAGCCAAGTGAACAAAATCACTTCTTCATGCGAATTATGTAGTGGTCCCCATGACACTCGTGATTGTGTGGAACTCCCCGGAACAGCTTTTGCGGACAATCCTCACGTACCGACGAAGCGGGAGATAAGTGGTACACTTTCAAACCCAGGCCAAACACTTACGGTGATTCCTATAACCCCTCTTGGAAAAATCACCCAAACCTTAGGTGGAAACAAAATCAAGCCAATTCTTCCAATCCGCCTAATCGTTACCAACCAAACGGTCCACCCTCCAACCGTACTTTCAACAACAATCCTTCTAACAACTATGGTAGTACCAACAATCTTGAAGGATTGATGTCTAAGTTTATGGCATTTCAAGAAGCTCGCATAGCTAGGTTCGAAACCGAATTCAACCAACAACAAACGGAGATGACCAACAAGATAGACAACTTGTTGAAAGCCCTCAACAACCAAGCGTTAACTACACCTCGGAAGGACACTAGGGACACCAATTACGGAATCCAAATTAAGGACCCCTCATCATCCAAACATGTCCACTTTGTCAATGTTGTCACCATTAAACCAAAAGATAAGGATATAGAAGAAAGTGACAAAGATGAAGTTGAAGTAGAAACCGAGACTAGGGATGAAATTAGGGAAGTTGAGGTTAATAAGGGAGAGGATTTAGAGGAAGTAGAGACTATAGGAAAGCACTTTGATAAGTTGCCCACCGAGGCAGAACAGGAATACCATAAGGATTTATTCGATGGACCCGAGACACCATATATCCTTGGCACACCCCTTATCAAAATGGGAGACCCCTCTAACATCAACATACCATGCAACATCGGGCATATGCATATATGGAAAGCTTATATCGATCCTAGATCTCCTATAAACATCATGACTAGGACTTATTATAATTGGTTGATGAAGAAACAACTTGGTTATAGGATGAAGCCCAATAAGAATTTGATAAGTAATTTTGTAGGAAGAATGAAGGGATTACATGTGATTATAGGTAATTTCACCTATAAGATCGATTTTATGATAGTAGAAGATACTCGTCCGGTGATAGATGATTGCCTAAGCCAAGTAGTGTTCGGAAAACCATTTGTCGAGGCCACTAGGATGAGTTATGATCCGACTTTAGGGATAGTTAGGTTCAAGGAAGAGAATGATGAGATTGCCTACCAAATGCCCTACAAGATTGAGCAATACCGCCTCCTTTCTAATATAGAAAAGGAGCACAAACAAGCAGCTTACTATAGGAATAATGAGGATAGACGTAGAGGAGTAGAGTATGTGATGAATAGGATGCTTGGTTTCTACTAAGAATGCTTGCAATTAGGTCCGAGATATAAAACTGGTATAGGAGACGACCTACAGAGTGAAACCAATAATGAGGTCACGTAGTAACCCATGACCTTGAGTCTAGCTACAAGACTCGTAAATAAAGAAAAGCGCTTCTTGGGAGGCAACCCATGATTGTGTGTGATTTTTATTTTGTTCGTTTGTTATTTGTTTCCGTATGTGTGCTTTATTTTTGTTGTTGGTAGATCATGTTTCAAAACTAAAATAGTGAAAATACTTTACATTGTTGTTTGGCCTAGTCTTAACTTCATCCAAAGGTATTTTTGCAAAAGATAAGTGTAAGGGGAACCCCAAATATGTTTTTAAAGAAACAAAACCGATCATGATTCTCCACAATATTAAGTGAACATGTATATTCGTATTTGTTAGAGTCAAATGCTTGTATCGAGTCATAATGAAGTTTTGCAGGATTTTCCAGGAAGTAGGACGAAGTTTTTCTAGAAATTTTCCGGAAACTTAACATAAGAATTTCTGCAGGTCACTTCTGACGGCGTCACGTGTAAAAATCTGGAAATTTTACCAGTTTTGTTTTTCTAACGGAGTCTTAAAGTTTTTGTTGAATTATTAGTTTTATAATCTCCAGGAAATCTGCAAACATCATTCCACAAGCATTATATCTTATTTTGTTTTCTAGGATTTATTAGCATATGTAGATTGTCGCCGATTTTATGCGAGGTTGCCTTGTCTGTTTTCTCAGGTTTTAAAGGTTATGTATGACAAGAAGATAATTATTATTCTGGAAGGGAAGCTTTGATTGTTCATTTTCTTGGAGGAAGATCTAACCTGGCCACCTTATTATCCATACCGAGCGAATCAGGGGAGTATTTGATTTCATTCTTTTTACTTATTTCACTTTTACATTCTTTACTTGAACATTGGGGACAATGTTCATCCTAAGTGTAAGGGGAGAGTAAAATGATGATACCTTACAGATACACTTTCGCTTGAGTTTGTTTGCTTGACAGTAGATGTGTAATAAAACTATGAGCAATACTTGTTAGTGTAATTTTAGTGCCAAATTTAAAATTTTTTACAACATTTAGGAGTGAAACTTTAGCCTTAGCAAGCGTCTCATGGATAGGAGATTGTATGACTTGCACAAAACCGTACAACTTAAAAAATTTTCCACCCAAATATGTGAGGTTCGCCTTTAGATTTGATAGGAGAAGCACTCATTATTAGTGCTTATGTGTGTACCGGTAGCATTTAGATTCTAGAACTTGTGATAGCGATGCATCCCGAGACCGCTAGTGAGACTACATTCGTGTAGTAGGATTTACTACATGATAAGAGGCATTTGGATCACCCTTGTGTTAAACCCGTATCATAATTACTTGACCATTTAAGTCATATTACTTGGCTAGTTAAGTCAATTAATTTTTCCCACACCCTTAGCGTTGTACTCATTTTTAGTACACGAAACCCCTAGTACACCCCTCCGAGCCTATCTTTTCGTTTCTAACTTTAAGCATCTTACTTAAAGTAAGAATTTGTTACACCCCACTTAAATGTACACCCAAATCGCCTTAGCCTTCCGTGTATGCACTCATCTTTAGTGCATTATTGTTATTTATTAAACCCTTAATTAATTATCTAATTGATTACATGGTTGCTAAGTCGAGTCATATCCTTGTACATATTATTTTGGAACGATTGGGACTCATGGGTAAAGTACTTATTTTATGGAGTAATGGGGAAGAACATCATTTATTACCCCCATATGTACGTTAATCTTAAAAGTACTCCAAGTGTTTTGATTTTCTTAATTCGAGTCATTAGATTAGTTTATTGTAAAATATGTAAAAATTCAAGTGTAAGGGGAATGTTAAACATTCCCTATGATGTATTATTTTGGATGGTAGGGTAAGAGTGTATGCAAAAAAAAATAAAAAATAAAAAAATAAAAATAAAAATAATAATAATAAAAAAAATCGAAAAATTAAGAAAAAGAAAAAAAATAGAAAAAGAAAAGAGAAAAAACATACGGACTACCATCCCATTTCATTTTATGTTTATTTTATGTTTTTGTTATTTTCATTTATTAGCTTAAGTCGAGTCTAGTGTTGGCTTAGCAACGCCATATTGTACATGTAATTAACCAAGATTGTTAACTCGCCACCAGTAAAGACTGCCTATATCCAACAAAACCGTGTATTCCATATCCCTACACCTAACGTTACAACCCTTAAAAAGACCTCTTTGATAGTTTATCCTAGGTGCTCACGCCATGTGATGGAGGTTTGATCCTTTCCCAAGCCTATGGTAATCTATTTTGCTATGACAGGTAGTGAGAGATATTTTCCGTTTCCATATTGTGATATTACTTTATTACACCCGAGAGATGTGAGTATCTAAACACTATTTGTGAGGTGCTAGTGTATGACCTCCGTACTTGTCTTTGGTCTTTAGTGGAACGATTATTTGTTGTAATTACTTTTATATCAGTGTTAAATGACCCTAGCTTGTATTTTGATTAGAATAAAGCGCATTTGCTTGAGGACAAGCAAATCTCAAGTGTAAGGGTATATGATGAGGCGAAAAATGAACCACTTTTAGGGGGTCATTTAAGCCCGGAATTGAATTTATTTGATCAAATATTGCCCTAAATCGTTTCTTTTGTGATTTTAGGTACTTTGGGAGTGAATTCTGGAAAAGGAAGCAATTCGGACGTTTTTGGAGCATAAAAGTGAAGAAAACGGCAAAGACTTAATTTTCCATGCTGAGAACAGTACCTGACGGTGTCAAGAAGACAATCATGACGGCGTCAAGAGTAAAATCCATGACAACCCGGTGAAAACCTGAAGGCATCACAACAAGGGCGTCAAGACTATTTTTGGTGACGGCCTGCATAAGGTGTATACATGACGGTGTCAGACCCAGATCTAGGCAGTCCGAGAAACTATTTGGCGGCGAGATGACGGCGTTAGACTTTTGTTCTTAACGCCGTCACCCATCAAAATCTATATATAGTTTTCTATTTTTCATTCATTAAAGAGGAACTTGTGTGGAGAATACTAGGGCCAAACTTTGTAAACCCTAGGTCATATTTTACAGTGTTTTCAAGGTTTTTCACCCCTTGAATCTTTTCATGTTCAATTGAGATAAGTCTTCTCTTAATTCATTCAATATGTCTATGTGTTGTTTGAATATATCTTATGCTTGTCTTGATTTCAACATGCTAGGCTAGATCTATCTTGTGTTTGCTTAGATGTAATGAAACCTAGATGTTAATTATGTGTTGATTACTTGTTTATGGTTGTATTGGATAAATGATTTCAATGTTAGGCTTAAGAAAACTGGCAGATCTCCATCGTGTAACATGCTTGAACGTCTTAGGAAACATGAACCGATGTGTACTAGGTTTTATTGGTTGTATTTAATGCATGAGCAAATTCTAGTGATCCCATGTTAGGAGCTTCTTAGCCGGCTCGACATAGGAGTGAAGTAGGTGCTCATAGGATTGGGGAAGTAAGTACGCCACCCCATGAATGGTATTAAGGAATACAATCCGTCATCCACGCAACTATAACAAGTAATTAACATGTAAAAGATATCTAGGGAGTAGTGAAATCTAAGTAAACACAATTCTCCTACTTATTGCTCACAACTTTAGTATAAATTAGCTTATTTTCATTTTTAGTATTTTATTTTGATAGCATCTTTAGTATTGGGTTAGTTGATTAGCAACTAATTCCGCCCAACTCCTTCAAACCCGAGATTTTTATTTGCTTTTATAAAAACTAAAAAAATACAAAAAGAATCATCCCTCATCTCTAGACCTAGTATTTAGGTTTTCTAATCCTAGCGACACTATTCCTAGCTGAACGATCAATCCCCCGGTAGTTGTCATTATACTATAGTACATCGATCAGGTACACTGCCTGGTGGGGGTTGTAAGCTTCTCGAGATCCCTCGAGAGGTAAAGCCTGGTGCAATCCCTACACATCAAATACCCTTGAATTTAGAGTCAGATATGTGTTGGTTTCAACTTGGATCTTGACTATTGTGCCTGGGTTTTTGTATCTGAGCTCCATAGCATAATCTATAAGTTGTGCATACTGCTCTTTCTGATCACCTGTTATAAGCTGCTCAGTAAATTGCTTTTCCCTGAAAGCTTTGTCGTATGATATGTTAATTTGAAACCTCTGAGGTACTTGAATCTTCAATGATTTCAAATCAACTCTATAATTTCTTTTAAGAATCTCGATGACATAAGGTGATAGAAACCTAGCTTTGACACTAGTAAGATCTCTTGTCTGGATACATTTATGAGAGTCTGCAATGTTTTCACTGACCAACATTGATCTTTCGCCCACTTTGAGATGAGTAGGTCCCACTGGCAAGGAGGTTTATGATTCTTGATTAGAGGTCCTCCAGGACTAACACCCTTGCATTTCAAGTCCTTATGCTTTTGGTTATTCTCAACTTTTCCCCGTTTGTTTGAGGTGTATTCCATAGACCCTTTTTTGGCATATGCTGGATTGAAAGGAGCTTCACCAAGCACAATGCCGAAGCACGTAGCTCTGACCCTATTCTTATCACATTGTATAACCGAAATGGCTCTCCTTGCCTGCAATGCATGCAACTTCACCTTATCAGACACTTCTTTTCTTGTAGCAAACTCCTCATGCAACTTAAAATAACCTTCTTTGAATTTAAACTTACCCTTACAAGTACCTCTTATTAACTACAACATTCTCTTTCGTAGCCTTACACCATCTTCAGCATCTGCTTCATCAGCACTATTAAGGTCGGCAGGTGCCCCTTGTTTAGTAGCATCTCCCGGATGAAGTTTGTCAGCAGCTTCTCTCCTACTGTCTTGAATGTTTGCATCCAGATGAAATAAGAAACCACCTATGTCAACATGAGTATCAGTTGTTGGCATGTCACTGACAGCATGTTCAAAATCACTAACTTCCCTTTCTGTTTCTTATTCTTCATTCTGGTCAAGGGCGTCTTCATTTTCAGGGTTGTTCCCTTTCTTCTACTTCCTCATCAACCTCTTGGGCAGTATTTCGAAGATTCACACCCCCATTTTCTGGATATGTGTACTCATCAAGCATTTCTGCAACATCTTCTGGCGTATCGCCAAAGCATGATTCAGGCCTATCCAAAGACACTGTATTATCCTGCTAGAACAGGTCATCATCCTCAAAATATGTCCCAAGTTGTTTACCTTCAAATGGATAAAACTATCCATAGGGTCACAGTCACTCAATTCTAACAAACTTAAGTAACTGAATCCATGGGATGAGGATTGTGGCTCATTTTCAGAATGCATGAATCCTACATTATTAGCCTTAACAATTCTTTCAACCAATGGACAAGCATTACAGGATGTTTGAGTTGGTGCCATTTCATCATTATGCCAATCTAACATCAACAACTTTCCTTTGTTGTTCTTATGAGGTGCACTGACCACATAATCCTGAACAATCTCTGGTATCACTAGACCCTTTGAGCCCGGACGCCGACACGTATCCTCAAACAAGTGTTTTTCTACCAACGATACATCCGTGTCTACAAAAACATCTATCTCCTTATACCTAGGTACAAAATTTAAGAATAACTTCACATCTTGAGCCGAAATCAATGGAACTAATCCATCATCTATATTCAGGATAGGGACCCTAAAGTGAAAAAACAAATTCTGTTGGTTATAACCTAAACCCAGATCACCTAAGATTTTTACCAGCACAAGCATTGAGAAATTTTCACAATCAATTAGGTCGACATGATCAGTGTGATCAAACTTGTACACTCTATTAGGTGGATTGGAAAACTCACCACTATGTTGGATTTGAAAAATAAAGAGCCTTGGGTACGATTCTGGGAACATAAATAAACGAAACAAATAAACAAAAAAAAAAAAAAAAAAAAAAAAAAAAAAAAAAGAAAAACATCCACAGCATTATCATAAATGAAGGTAATCTGCTTTACTTTCCATATATACACTGCACGGTCATTCGAAAGAAAAGTACACAAAAAAAATCGCACCGTATAAGGTAGTAATATCCTGAATTGGTGCACTCCGACACCTAATTTGCCAACCACCCGTCATGGATCTACTGTTAATTTAGGCGATTTTGACAATACACAAGTTGGGAGCAATGGTTCGATGTTATAGGTGTGTGGGTATGTTAAGTGTATACGAATGAAAGAGATAAACTTTAGATGCAAAAAATGTCCCTCAACACAAGTGTAGGTGTATTAGTGGATTTGATGGTGGGAAATATGAAATGCCAAAAATACCCTCACGTGCCACGCACTGGAGGACTAACTAACGGGATTTCCTAACGAGCGTTAGGCAAAAAACCATTTTTGCATGAACAGTACCCCCAAAAGGGCATGATTTGCAAATTGAAACTTGCTGAGGTACACTTTTTGCAAAAATTCTCGTATGAGTACACATTTTGTAATATTGGCAAACCACATGGACATTTTTGCAATTTACTCTTTTTAATAGTAGTACTCTAATAGATGAAGGGTTGGTATTCGTTAGTAATTGTAATACCCTAGGCAAATCCCACATTGGCCGTTACTTGGAGTGATGTTGGGACATATGTTAACATTCGCCTTATATGACAACAACGCGTTTTGTGGTCTAACGGTTAATCGCCCATACGATTAAGTGTGCTCATGTGAGAGTAGTACTGGCTTGGGTGACCTGCCGGGAAGTCTTCACATGAGGGCCACAAAAGCAAAGCCGTGAGCCTTCGGGCAAAGCGGACAATATTGTAGTCTATAAGGCGAGGTGTTACAGATGGTATCAGAGCCACTCCAAGCCGTTCGGGATGTGGGGCAAATCTCATCGAGGACGATGAGTCCCTAAAGGGGGGTGAATGTAATACCCTAGGCAAATCCCACATTGGCCGTGACTTGGAGTGATGTTGGGACATATGTTAACATTCGCCTTATATGACAACAACGCGTTTTGTGGTCTAACGGTTAATCGCCCATACGATTAAGCATGCTCATGTGAGAGTAGTACTGGCTTGGGTGACCTGCCGGGAAGTCTTCACATGAGGGCCACAAAAGCAAAGCAGTGAGCCTTCGGGCAAAGCGGACAATATTGTGGTCTATAAGGTGGGGTGTTACAGTAATCGTTACATAACATTCTCACAGTCATGTATTAAATTAAAAAGAAGAATTGCATAAATAGCTACTAAAACTTGATTCAAAAATCAGACAAAGTAATATCAAATATAGTGACTTAGCTTGATGAAACCTTATGCCCTTTTACTTAATGTTGTTGTTCGAACCACTGTATGAATCCTTTATAGTTTTAGGAATCCCTTTTTCGAGCAAACGAGACCACGAAAAGAGCTTGTCCTTAATGACAATAAGTTTTTTCTTTAACTAGATTTTAAGTATATTTAGAAAGAAAAGAAAATAAATTGTATCAAGTGATTTGGTAACCCTCGAAACTCTCTTTTTGTTTACTTGTAACATTGTTTCCCTTGTATTAGAGGTGTAGCAACCAGCTCAAGCTCTTCATTTGGGTCTCACAGGTTGCCATATCACCATATTACAACCCCTTCTACCGCCCATCATATCTAAATACAACCTGCTAATACAAATAAACCTTCAAAACGTTTATTTATATGTTACAATCTTTCAATATTTTGTTGATAACAAACATAAAATCATTTTAACGAAATCAATAAAACACGTAATGCTTTAAGCAAATAGTTTACTAACTCATTTCACTAAATGATTGAGGCAAAAGCAGTCAAACTAAATTGACCAGGTGATGGTTAACAAGGTCAAACTGCCTAGAATCAATCTCCGTGGAAGTATAGTGTTTCCCCGGGTCGTTATGTCCCGACGAGGCGTGGATGGTACGAAAACGGGTTTGTGATCGGGTGAATTTGGACGGGAAAGGGGGTTTGAGTGATTTGTATGATTACACTAAGATATGGGGAATGAAAATAACTTAGAAACACTATATAAACAATTACTGAGGATCAGATAACCTAAAAACGTGAGCTAAGTTTAAAAACGCGTTCGTTTGAATTAAAGTTACGTTAATGTACGAAATAAAACGCGAGTTTTAGAGAAATAAAATACCTACGAATATGAAATTACATTTTTACAATCCTAATGATAAAAGAAAATTTTTAGAAAATTAAAATTAATTTTTACACTATTTATATAATTATTATTAATTAATTACTATTTTCCTATTTACTTTTAATTATTTAATTTACACTAAATTATAACTAATTATGAAATTTAACTAGAAAAATGAAAATTAAATTTAGAAAAATCTAAAATATTATGAAACTAATTTTAAAACAGAAAATCTATTTTTTAGACTTTTTAAATAATTATTATTAATTAAAAACTAATTATTAATTAATAAAAACTAATATTAATTATTAAAAATACTAAATGAAAAGAGAAAAATATGAAAAAATGACAGAAATTATTTTACAACTACAGGAACCTAGAAAAATTATAAAAATGAGATTTTCTTATTGAATAAGCTGAAAATAAGCCAAATGGCTTAAATAGAAGCTATCACTAATTTTATCTTTGACTTTTTTGGAATTTTCTTTTACCAAACTATTTAAATACCTAAAATAACAAACTTTAATAAAGGAACTTGCTGTGGAACTTGAGAATAAGCTGATGAGAAGCTAATGAGCTTAACAGGTTTGGTGTTAAAGCTTATTAGGATTTTTAAGGAATGCAAAAGCTGATCTAAAAGCTATCTAATGAATCCACAAAGGTAAATTAAGCTACTACAAGATGCAACAACTAGGAATGAGCAATAAATTACAAAATAAGCACAAGATATAAGCTGAAACAAGAAAATAAGCAAAATCCAAAACACTAAAATGAGCAGGTCTAAGGGGGGCTACTTGCAGCCCTCAGAAAGCTTATCAAATGAGCTTGGAAGACCAAGGAAAGCTTGGAACCATCAAGCCTACCTTGTGAGCTTTCCAAAAAGCTCACAAGCTCAGGAAAAGCTCAAGAAATAAACTCACAAGGAGCTTATGAACACCCCCTGAGTATACTGATTACTCAGTATAGTGGTTTGGGTGGGTGGACTAGCACATCTAAATAAGACATGGGCAAAAGCTCTTAAGCTCACAATGAGCGTATAACCAACATGCTTGTTAGGTGAGCTTCTCAAAAAGCCAAAGAACACTAGGTGGGGTCCACTACTGAGATGGGAATAGGGCTTGGAAGTTGGGCTATACACCCTGAATATACTGTATAAGGACAGTGAACAGGTCAACTTATGAGGAAAAAAAAAGCAAGAATGGAGGTTAGGGGCCCACTAATGTACCAAGGAGAATGTCATGAAACTTGGGTGAGATTCCTGGTGCAGGGCATAAGCATGCCCTGCAAGCTAAAATAAGCACTCATATAAGCCATAAGAAAATTCCTAAATAGCAAAGCCTAATACTAAACACATAAATCATGGAAAATCATCCAAAAATTGGATTTTTGCAAAACACATGTAATTTTGACATTTTCAGTTCATGCATTCTTTGACTTTTATGAAGTTGGATCAATCACAAATTATTATATATGATGTTTTAAGCTAATATAGGACTTAATTATACTAGATTAACAATTAATACTCCTACATGTTCAGTTATGCAATCTAATTACATAACAGTTAATGAAAATTCTAAGGTGAGAAGAGATTTTGACTCTGGAACAATTAAACACTGGATTTGACCACTTGAATAACCTGATAGAACCTAGAGGGACTAATTCCAACAGAAAACAATACCCAAATCAGACTAGAAAACTTCAAATCCTCCAGAACCAAACACTCCTATTTCTGGTCTGTCTTGGTATCAAAGGGTATAGGACATGACTTTTTGCAGTGAAACACATTATCAAAAGTTGAAACATGTATTTGAGCTCCAAATAAGTAAGTTCAAAGAATAATCAGCTAACCTAAGGAAGCAAATGACAGAAATAGGATTAAGATGGTCTAACAGTTAACCACCTCAACAATGGTCCAAAATAATTTAAACTACCAAGTAGACATTCCTTACTACACTAAATAACTAATAAACATACACACGCATGAATCAACAACTAATATCAACTGAAACTACTGATAACAAGGTATGTGCAAAAATAATAAAGTAAAATTGAAATGACACTTACAATGAGGTTAAGGGCTTATCTTGAAGGGATATGAAAAGTAAACCTGCAAAAGCTTCCTAAGAATAACTAAAAGGAACATGTGATCTTCCAAACAAGCCCTGGATAAGCTCAATAGCTTATTTGTTCTCAAAGTTTGACCACAGTTGACTTTTTGGAATTTTTGAACTTAACACCTTAATCTCAGAACTAAATAACTAGCAACACTCATAGGAACTATGAGAAACCTTATATGAGCTTTTGAAATTTTCTAAGCTACTTTTGAATAGAATACTGAGCATAAACTAGATTTTATCATTAAACATCAACTTTTCATTAACCTTAAAAACTTGATTACAATTCAATACTCTGAGTACATAAAACCTTAAATTAACTTGAAAGCTTGAAATTCACTGAGCTTGAAATATAAAATTACATTTTAACTTAAATTAAACTACTACTGATTTTCTATTTAACTATTCTAAAACCTAATTAACTAGTTGCTGCTCCCAGGCCTCTCTTTCTTTATTTATAATCCTCTCCTGAGTTCCTTGGCAATATCCCACTTTAGTTTTGGACCGTTGGATGAGTGCTATAGATCCTGACCCTTCAATCAATTTTGGCGGGAAAGTCTTATTTATCTTTTCTTTTGATAATTGAAGCCAGGGGAGCAATCTTAGTTTAGCACTTGTTTGGATGGCAATTTTTTGATAATTTTTAAAACATATAAAACACAATTTTGAAATATTTTTAGTATTTTGATGCATTTCTGAGTGTTTTTGTATGTTTTGCAGTTCAGATTTGACCAAAAATGATGAGTGTTTGAGCACTCATCAATCCCCCACACTAAAATATTGCTAGTCCCTAGCAATAACTGTTTTGAAAATTCAATGGATTTTAAACTCTTTACCAAAATCCATCACTTCTGGAGTAGCCAGATGTATCGATTCAAGTAAGAACTATGGTCCACCTGATAACCATGTGATTTTGAGCAAACCACCAGCTGTCAACGGATTTGATTTGTCTTTACCAAAAGTCGTTAGCTTCTGGACTAGCCAACTCTTGATGGAATAGTCAACATCTTGGTGAGCTGATTACCAATTATGGTTTTTTCACTGCCTTTACCACAAGCCATAATCTTGCGGGCTAGCCAACTCATTCACTTTTTGGGATATGGCAAGTTGATTTACCATACAATTTTGGGCAAATTGCAAGCCATCAACGGATTTGAGATGTCTTTACCAAGAACCGTTTGCTCCTGGACTAGCCAATCCTTTTGTCGGTTAGACAAGGCGGACTGATAACCACAAAAAATTTTGAACTTTAGTGAAAAAATTTTAAAATTTTCGCCAAAAACGGGGGTATAAGATAGTAAAATGTGATAAAATTCGCTAGAATAGCGAAATACCCCCCACACTTAGAATGAATATTGTCCTCAATATTCAAAGTCCCGGCTATTATGCCGACTCTTTGAACGTGAAAGGGCAACATTACAAGCTAAATGTGGAAACACAAATTTGTTTTCACTTTATTTGTAACCACAGTAAGGGTAACACCCCCACACTTAGGGTGAAAACCCTATAAGCATGCTACTATTTTTGTTTACCAAGTCGCTAGCTTGACTTGACCCCGAATTCATTTGTCCTTGGGGAAGCATGATGTGGAAGAAACAATCTCGATCGGACTTTCATTCAAAATGTTTGGACAAACATTTGAAGCACGTGAAAATTCCACACCGATGAGATAAGTATCCGGCTCAAGATAATGATACAAGAAAATGCTGGGATCAAAGATGGTGTCCTCATTCCCGAAGGAGTGAAGAACAAGAGAATTCACCTTGTAGGTGAAGAAAAGGAAGAAAACCATGATGAAAATCATGGTAAGATCTTCTTCCTCGAGAGCAGGCTCATTAGCCTAAATTTGGATTTCAAGGGTTAAGCTCAAAAACATCCCGGGAGGGTGGGTGGGAATTTGCAAATCCTCATTATTGAGTGCATCTCCCCCCGGGCTATCAAACTCCGGAGGAGTCATGATATGATGAGTGAGTTCACCGGAGAACTCCTCATGAAAAGAATTATTCACAAGATGTGAATCTGTGAATTCATGTTCCGATATAAACTCATCACTATCCTCGTTCTGAATATCAAAGAGTGGATTATCAGAAATCAAAGTGAATTCAGATTCGAATTCAAATAGAGGATTGGTGAGAGTAGTCTTGAATGCTTTGGGAACAAAGTGATTATCATTCTCTTCTTCTAAGCTAACTAGCTTAGAAGGTAATCCTTCCACATGATTGATGTCTCCAGAAGATAAAGAATTTTCATCAACATGTGAAATACTAAGCTCGATGTTGGGATTAGGGTTTAAAAGATTTTTAGTTTCTCCCATATCGGCTTCAAGGTCAAACAGATCATCATTACTTCCTAATGGAAGTGGATTGATGTGAGTAAGTTCATCTGTGAACTCCTCAATAAGAGGGTCAACATCAGAATGAGGCAGTGGTGCCTCTTCATACTCAACTTCTCCATAAGATGTACAATCATCATTAAAATTGGAGAAAGTCTCAAAATGATCTTTTGGATTTTCAGGGTGAGAAGGTAAATCACACACATGATCAAAAGTCCCCTGTGACTCTCCTGGGATTGGGACAAGGTTCTCAACACTAGACTTTACGAATTCGTCCGATTCTTTTTGAGGAACAGTGCTAAGATGCTCATCCCCTATATTCAGAGAGTGAGTGTGAACTTCGGGTGTGATAACAGACTGAGGGAGTTTAGAAGTACTAGCAGTTACGGAATTTTCAAGTTCCATTTGATCAACGACTAGTGACTTCGTCACATTATTTTCTCCCTGATTTTCAATGGAAGGAATTACAACTAATGAATCTGATGAATCTTTTTGAATAATGACAATGTTATCTTCATCATCATCACTGTCATCATCGTCATCATAAAGAGCAGCATAGCGAAGATTGGCACGTATTTTAGCCGCTCTTTGCTCAGCAATTAATTCTTCCATGCTCATTTCGTTTCTAGCATCTCGTTCTTCAGCAAGTAATTCTGCCATTGATTTCTCACGAGAGTCTTGAAACGATGTAGTGGCAAACTCCTCCTTAAGTTTTTGCAAAATTTCACGAGCCTCTAGTAAAAGGTCTTGCTCGGTATCATGAGGAGTTGCTTGGATCATTTGGTACTGTGGAGATTGGTCTTGAATTGAATAGTCATAATTGTTACAAGGAAATGGATTCCTTGTTTGACAATCCAAGTGAAAGTGAGGACCTCCACAGTATTCACAACAGTAGAACTGATGTGGCTGTGAGTCGTATGTGCTAGAGTCATAATTGTTATCAGGAAACTGCTCATAGACAAGCATGTTGCCCGATTGACAATCAGAACTATAGTGCGGGCCACCACATTACTCACAACAGTTAAACTGTTGAGTCTGGTTCGGTGAGTTGTATGGATATTGGTCGTAACCAACATTTTGACTATTATAACAATCAAAACCTTGGTGAGGACCTCCATAATACTCACAAGAAATGTTTGGTGTGTTTTGATACGAAGCATCATTATGATTTGGATAATATGATTCTTGCTCGTATGAATATGATGGGTAATTGGAAAAATTTGAAGAGTCGTTGAATGAGTTCTTATTAGGATCATAAGCAAATGAATTCCTCGAACCACAAAACAAACAACTTTCATCTCGAATATCATTACCACATTGTTCACATGTACACCAACGACATGGAAAACCAAAAAGTGGCTCACCACAACCAACACAAGGGATAAAATCCGGAGGTGGGACAAGTGGTGTGCTCTTAGAGCTAGGAATTTTCACCACTTCCGTTATGGTCTCGGGTTTTTGTTCTTGATAAACGTGAAGATTGGGCAAGTCGTTCTTTTCAGTCTCTGCCCTAAGCTCTGTACGTTTTCTTGAAAAACTTTTAACTGTAAACCGTGAAAGGTTAGGGTCAATTCTTGACGGTTTAGGAGCAATTGTGAGCTTAGATTTTTGGACAACCGTAGGTTGGACGTATTTAGCACTTCCATCGTCAGAGGGAAGTACAGGGTCCTTTGTGCGGTTTCTTGTTCCATTTCCCTCACCGGAGAGGGAATATGAATCGATGGTCCATCATGATCAACACGACATCTCGAAATTTTTGACAAGGCCATAAGTTTTTCAATTTTGCTCTCAAAGGCCCATTGTTCAAAGAAATCGTCATCGTGAGATGCCATTAGAATCAATTACAGGACAAGTGGAAGAAGTGAGAATCAAAAGGATAGAGGGTAAAAGGATGAAGAATCAAAAAGGTAAGAGGGTGAAGATGGATATTTTTGGGATTTTTGATAAACATTTTATAAGAAAGAAATCTTTTTGTGTTTTTGTGTTCGTTGAAAACTAATTTTAAAAAGTTTTCGGGAGCCGTTTTGTTTTGACAATAAGAAAATATGAACAAGGGATGGTAAATATACAATGAGTGTATATCCAGATTCACTACTCTGTAAAACCGTTTAGAATACGCGCACAACCTCCCCGACAGCGGCGCCAAAAATTGATTGAGGCAAAAGCAGTCAACCTAAATTGACTGGGTGATGGTTAACAAGGTCAAACTACCTAGAATCAATCTCCGTGGAAGTATAGTGTTTCCCCGGGTCGTTATGTCCCGACGAGGTGTGGATGGTACGAAAACGGGTTTGTGATCGGGTGAATTTGGATGGGAAAGGGGGTTTGAGTGATTTGTATGATTACACTAAGATATGGGGAATGAAAATAACTTAGAAACACTATATACACAATTACTGATGATCAGATAACCTAAAAACGTGAGCTAAGTTTAAAAACGCGTTCGTTTGAATTAAAGTTACGTTAATGTACGAAATAAAACGCGAGTTTTAGAGAAATAAAATACCTACGAATATGAAAATTATATTTTTACAATCCTAATGATAAAAGAAAATTTTTAGAAAATTAAAATTAATTTTTACACTATTTATATAATTATTATTAATTAATTACTATTTTCCTATTTACTTTTAATTATTTAATTTACACTAAATTATAACTAATTATGAAATTTAACTAGAAAAATGAAAATTAAATTTAGAAAAATCTAAAATATTATGAAACTAATTTTAAAACAGAAAATCTATTTTTTAGACTTTTTAAATAATTATTATTAATTAAAAACTAATTATTAATTAATAAAAACTAATATTAATTATTAAAAATACTAAATGAAAAGAGAAAAATATGAAAAAATTACAGAAATTATTTTACAACTACAGGAACCTAGAAAAATTATAAAAATGAGATTTTCTTATTGAATAAGCTGAAAATAAGCCAAATGGCTTAAACAGAAACTATCGCCAATTTTATTTTTGACTTTTTTGGAATTTTCTTTTACCAAACTATTTAAATACCTAAAATAACAAACTTTAATAAAAGAACTTGCTGTGGAACTTGAGAATAAGCTGATGAGAAGCTAATGAGCTTAACAGGTTTGGTGTTAAAGCTTATTAGGATTTTTAAGGAATGCAAAAGCTGATCTAAAAGCTATCTAATGAATCCACAAAGGTAAATTAAGCTACTACAAGATGCAACAACTAGGAATGAGCAATAAATTACAAAATAAGCACAAGATATAAGCTGAAACAAGAAAATAAGCAAAATCCAAAACACTGAAATGAGCAGGTCTAAGGGGGCTACTGGCAGCCCTCCGAAAGCTTATCAAATGAGCTTGCAAGACCGCTTGGAACCATCAAGCCTACCTTGTGAGCTTTCCAAAAAGCTCACAAGCTCAGGAAAAGCTTAAGAAATAAACTCACAAGGAGCTTATGAATACCCCTGAGTATACTGATGACTCAGTATAGTGGTTTGGGTGGGTGGACTAGCACATCTAAATAAGACATGGGCAAAAGCTCTTAAGCTCACAATGATCACATAACCAACAAGCTTATTAGGTGAGCTTCTCAAAAAGCCAAAGAACACTAGGTGGGGTCCACTACTGAGATGGGAATAGGGCTTGGAAGTTGGGCTATATACCCTGAATATACTGTATAAGGACAGTGAACAGGTCAACTTATGAGGCAAAATAAGCTAAGGCAACGGGGCCTGAAGTCCAAAGTAAGCTAGGAACTCATAAGCTACACTAACAAGCTGCTCAAAAAGCAAGAGTGGAGGTCAAGGGCCCATTAATGAACCAAGGAGAATGTCATGAAACTTGGGAGAGATTACTGGTGCAGGGCATATGCATGCACTGCAAGCTAAAATAAGCACTCATATAAGCCATAAGAAAATTCCTAAAAATAAGCAAACTAGGTAATTCTTAAGTTGAGCTGGCAAATATTAAACACCAAAAAGAGCAAAGCCTAATACTAAACACATAAATCATGAAAAATCATCCAAAAATTGGATTTCTACAAGACACATGTAATTTTGACTTTTTCAGTTCATGCATTCTTTGACTTTTATGAAGTTGGATCAATCACAAATGATTATATATGATGTTTTAAGCTAATATAGGACTTAATTATACTAGATTAACAATTAATACTCCTACATGTTCAGTTATGCAATCTAATTACATAATAGTTAATGAAAATTCTAAGGTGAGAAGAGATTTTGACTCTGGAACAATTAAACACTGGATTTGACCACTTGAATAACTTGATAGAACCTAGAGGGACTAATTCCAACAGAAAACAATACCCAAATCAGACTAGAAAACTTCAAACCCTCCAGAACCAAACACTCCTATTTCTGGTCTGTCTTGGTATCAAAGGGTATAGGACATGACTTTTTGCAGTGAAACACATTATCAGAAGTTGAAACATGTATTTGAGCTCCAAATAAGTAAGTTCAAAGAATAATCAGCTAACCTAAGCAAGCAAATGACAGAAATTGGATTGAGATGGTCTAACAGTTAACCACCTCAACAATGGTCCAAAATAATTTAAACTACCAAGTAGACATTCCTTACTACACTAAATAACTAATAAACATACACAAGTATGAATCAACAACTAATACCAACTGAAACTACTGATAACAAAGTATGTGCAAAAATAATAAAGTAAAATTGAAAAGACACTTACAATGAGGTTAAGGGCTTATCTTGAAGGGATATGAAAAGTAAACCTGCAAAAGCTTACTAAGAATAACTAAAAGGAACATGTGATCTTCCAAACAAGCCCTGGATAAGCTCAATAGCTTATTTGTCCTCAAAGTTTGACCATAGTTGACTTTTTGGAATTTTTGAACTTAACACCTTAATCTCAGAACTAAATAACTAGCAACACTCACAGGAACTATGAGAAAGCTTATATGAGCTTTTGAAATTTTCTAAGCTACTTTTGAATAGAATACTGAGCATAAACTAGATTTTATCATTAAACATCAACTTTTCGTTAACCTTAAAAACTTGATTACAATTCAATACTCTGAGTATATAAAACCTTAAATTAACTTGAAAGCTTGAAATTCACTGAGCTTGAAATATAAAATTACATTTTAACTTAAATTAAACTACTACTGTTTTTCTATTTAACTTTTCTAAAACCTAATTAACTAGCTGCTGCTCCCAGGCCTCTCTTTCTTTATTTATAATCCTCTCCTGAGTTCCTTGGCAATATCCCACTTTAGTTTTGGACCGTTGGATGAGTGCTATAGATCCTGACCCTTCAATCAATTTTGGCGGGAAAGTCTTATTTATTTTTTCTTTTGATAATTGAAGCCAGGGGAGCAATCTTGGAGTTTAGCACTTGTTTGGATAGGCAGGGGTGGAGTGTGACAGAGGTATTAGGGTGGAGGTGATGATGATGTTGGCTGTGGTGTTGCAGGGACAAGGGTGAGGTGGAGGATGAGGGTCAAACGTAGGGGGTTGACTGAGGGTATTAAAAAAGGGGGGAAGGGATAATATTAAAAGGTGGGGGATTTGGTTTGGAGTGGTGGGCTGTTGATTTGTGTTGGGCCAAAGGAATTGGTGGGCTTTGGGAATTTATTATTGGATTGGATGGGAGTAGTAACAAAGGGTAACCGTTTGGTTTGTATGGTAAAATAACACAAGGACCAATTTTGTACTTTTCTGAAATTTGAGGACCCAAATTGTAAATAATCCAAAGTTGTAACAAGGACTATATTTGACATATGTGAATAGTACAATGGCAATTTTTTGATAATTTTTATATTTCAAAATTCCATGGACCATTTGTGTAATTTTCCAAACTGCAGGGACCATTTGCGTAATTTTCTCAAACTTTTCACCCAAGGACTTGATTTGATAATTTTTGACTTTAGAAAACCTTGGGTTGACTTTTCTTTCGTTTTAAACCTTCAGGGACTAGTTTTGTCAATGTTTGAAACTTGAGGGACTGAATCTGCCAATTTTGCAAACTTTGTACGTTTTTCATTTGTTTTTACTCATTTTGCATCTAAAACATATAAAACACAATTTTGAAATATTTTTAGTATTTTGATGCATTTCTGAGTGTTTTTGTATGTTTTGCAGTTCAGATTTGACCAAAAATTATGAGTGTTTGAGCACTAATCACTAAACAAATATATATTAAACATGTTTAGTTAAGTAGTTTACATGAAACCAAAACTATTTTATAAAAACACTTAAGTAACATTTGTTACTTACATTTTATAAAATACATGTTAAAAAAAAGCTAGTAAACACTTGGACCATCCATGACCCAAAACAAAGTCCATAACCCACAACCCATGGAGCTTGACCCATAACCCATGACCCATTGCATGACATCCATAATGGGTAAAACCCATGACCCATGACCTAAAGTCCATAACCCATAACCTAAGATGTCTTTGACATCATTCATGACATCATTTGACCCATGGACCTTGACCCATGGACCCAAAACCTGGAATTGTAACCCATAACCCGACCTGGTACTACTAGATACCCGGTGCCATAGGTTTACACTGTTCGGATCCCTCTGGGACGGATTCGCCAGAATCGGGAGAATAGTAGGCAGTTTTGCCTATAAACAGTGAGTCATTTCTCTCTTATCTCACACACCTTGTGGACATTACTTCTCTCTATTTTCTAAATACTCTAACCACATGTCCAAGGATCTTTCTATGTAGTCTCTCTTTGTGATTCTCTAGGTTCCTTCCGAAAGGTGAGATCACAACCTCTCGAAGACGTGGAAGCTCGTGATATGAGTTGTTTGGATTCTTCCATTCCAAGATCATATAAGTGAATCTTGTTCTTTCTTTCTTCTCAAAAGGTGTTGTAGATATGTTGAGTCGATGGGTGCAAAAAGGATGTTTGATCCTGTTAGTGCAAATATTACGATATTTAATCTATACAGTCTCGTTTGTTTTTATTGATGACAAACGTATAACTTGATACATAAAGTAAAATGTTCAAGTTACTTGTAATCATAGTTTGTCTCAACATACATTCAACACCTCTCAACGTCTCGTATGCTACAACACAAGTTAGTACATGTTTGTTATGTGGCATTATGATTAAACCCCTTGACCAACCATTTAGAATGAGTAAAATACTTTTAGAGTCTTTAAGTATTTTAGATGTCAAAGTGCACTTTAGGTATAAAATAGAATAAGTGCCACATTATGTGTCTAGATAATATTAGTAAGTTTACAATCTATAAAATGTGTCGTATAACAACATAAGTACATAAAACATTTTTAGTAACATACTAAATATAATGTAGCAAACTAATAAATACATTTTCTAATAACTTTACAAGTTTACTTTCATATACATTTTTATCAAAATGGAAAGTATATAATTACATCATCACATGGATCATCATATTCTAGAATGTATATCTTTCTAAAGATTGTGTAAGATATTGATTAGACTTTACAAAGATTTTGAAAGATATGTCATAGATTGTGTAAGATGTGTCATAATTGATTTGGAAGATCTTGATGAGACTAGAGATAGATATGGAAAGATATTTGGAAGATATTGTTGCTAGTTTTGGAACATGATTTTGGAAAACCTCTTTACTTGTTTTCCTATAAATAGTATCCCATGGTTTTTCTAATAACTTGATAAAACTTGAAAAAGAAAAACACATATTTCTCTATGATTGATGCGAAACCGTCTAACTTATATTGACCAAGGAATGGTCAACAAAGTCAAACAGCCTAGATCAATGCTCCGCGGAATATAGTGGTTTCCCCGGGTCGTTATGTCCCGACGAGGTGTGAATTGTAATCAAACGGTTATTTGATCGGGTGAATTTGGATGAGAAAAAGGTTTGTGTGGGATTGAACTATAGAATCTACAAGAGAATAGCTTAAACAAGCTATATAAACAAGACGAGAAAGTTTGAAAACCCAGAAACGTTTAAAACTTAAAAACGCGTACGTTACGTTTAAATAAAACGTAAACGTACGAAATAAAACGCGAGTTTTAACAAAATAAAATACTTACAAAAGTGAAAATCACATTTTTACAATCCTAATAATAAAATAAACTTTTTAGAAAATTAAAATTAATTTTTACACTATTTAATTATTTAATATTAATTAAAAACTATTTAATACTTATTATTAATACTTAAGTAACTTAAATATAATACAATACTAATTAAATACTAAAAAGGTGAAAATAAAATTTCTAAAATTATAAAATAACTAAAAATAACTTTTAAAATTAAAAATAAGTATTTTTGTCTTTTTGTGGCTTTTCTATTAATTAATTACTTATTAATTACTAATTATCTAATTAACTATTTTAAATTAAGAAAATTACTAAATGAACAGTAAAAAATCTAATAAAATTTCTAAAATTACTTTATAACATATAAAAGCTATAAAAAATATAAAAACTTGGTTTTGCTTAAGAAAAACTAATTATGCTATTTTAAACTAATTATTAATTAATAATTAATAAAACTAAAATTAATTCTAATTAATACTAAATGAGAAAATAAAAATCTAAGAAAATTAATATATATACTTTAATATAAGATATAATTAATAAAAATATAAAAATGACAAATACTTAATAAAAATTTAAAAATGAAAATTAAAATTAAATTATATTAAATAGAAACTATCACTTAATTTTAAATTAACTTTTTTGGATTTTTCTTTTACAAACTTATTAAATACTTAAAAACAACAAACTTTTATAAAAACAAACTTTTTGAAAACTTAAAATAAGCCAGAATAAGCAAATAAGGTGTGACAGTTGACTTTGGTTGACCAGATTTGGAAATAAGCTAAAATGGCTTTGAGTGGGACCCACACTGGTCAAAACTGATACAAATAACTTATTAAAACTTGTTTTAGCTGGAAAAAGTACAAATGGACTACTGAATAAGCCAATAAGCAATCAAAAAGCACTTTGAAACTTGGTTTGGAACTGAAAATGGGACAGATGTTTGGGGGTAATTCCAGGTGGGTCCCAGTGATACTCAGGTCAACCCAAAGGTCAAAATATGGAGCCTGGTAGGGGGAGGGTTGAATGGTACAATGCTTGTGGCCTGGGGCCCACTGAGGTGGTTGGAAACCACCACCAAAGGGTGGTGTTTGGGTGGTGTAACTGCTGAGACAGAGCAGCTTTGTGCCCTGCAGCTCACTTTGGAGAGCTGTGGGGCCAAGAAAAAAAATTACAAAAATTAAATGGTGATGGGAAAATGGAATTGAGGTAGTAGGCTATCACTAGGAACAAGTCTCAAACCATGAAACACCATACACAATTCCACAAAATTACTAGAACTTTTGGAAAAATCTGAAAATGCACCATTTGACTTTTTAAAGAAACTTGGTAAGTTGACTTTGGTGAGATTCTAAGGGGTCCTACTGATAGATTAAGCTATATTAAGCTAAAAGCTAATGAAAATAAGCTACATAACTCACTTATGCATAGATATGGTGGACTTGGGGTCACAACTGCTCATCAGTTGACAGTTAATGGCCAATGAAGATGATTTTGACTTCTGGGCAAATAAGGTACCAGGTTTATGACTTAAAAGTCTTATTTAGACCCTAGGTGACTAATGTAAGCAGAAAGCAACAACCAAAACAACCCTAAACACAGTGAAATGGCCTGAGCCAAACACCCCTATACAAATCAGAATTGAAAGTTTATGCAGCAAAACACAGATTTATCCAAATCAACTGATTCAATAACACATATGTGGATAAAATGAACTGATTTTAGTAAATAAACTTCACCAATAACAACAACTACCCTAATTTACTATGTCATTAAATCAAACAGTTAAGGTGAAACAGATGAGCACAAAGGATCTTAATGAACAAAGACTAAATTTTAAACTATAACATGACTAAATAACAACCAATGAACATAAAATAACAGCAATGATCTAACAATAAGTATGAATACAGTGAATTACAAAAGAAAAATAGAACAAAGCTTACAATGGTGGCTAATCTGAGAATCAAATACCAAGGGACCAAACCACAAACCTATACCTCCCCAGAGGTTCTAAACCATGGAATTCTATAATCCACAACCTTCTCTGCTTCTGGTTTACTTGAACACAGAATTTTTTGTTTTTCTTTTATTTTTCTTGCTTTTTTTTATTTTTTTTTATTTTTAGTAAACCCTATGAAAACTGATTTAAAAGCTTATTAAGCTTATAAAAGACTGAGTTGAACTTAAAGGAACATAAATGAGCAACAACTAACAAGATTCAAGCAAAGTGTCAATTTTGCCAAAATAATGCATAAACTGAATTTGTAGATTATACTGAAAAGGTTTAAACAAAGCCTGAATTAATCACTAAACTGAATACAACTTGAATTTAAGACAGAATTTAAAGGTTTTACAATGGAAATTAAAAGTCTACCCTACGAAAATGGTCTAAGACATGTGACAAACTATAATCTTCACATTTTCTTCTTCTTTATAGGTCCTGGAGGTGTGTTTTCTCTTTCCCACTTCATCTTTAGCCGTTGGATGGCTTGGTGCAATCCCAACCGTTCAAAGTCCTTTTTGGCGGGAAATAAGGAAAAGGCAGTTGGTGAGTTTGGTAAGGGTATTAATTGAGGAGGGGGGTTGGTTGGGTAACATTTATGATGGTTGGTGCAGTTGGTGAGGAGGAGGGGACATGGTTACTGGAAATTAGGGGAGGTAATGGTGGGTTAGGGAAGACGATGAATAGTAATACGGGGTTTGGGGGTTTGACCTGGGTCAACGGACAAGGTTATTAGTTTTAGGGGGTGGGCTTTAGGTTTGGGGCTTGGTGGGTTTAGGGTAGCAGCTGGGCTAGGGGGTATAAGTGTTTTGGGTTTGAATTGGTATAGTTTGGTTTTGGTTTTGTTAACTTTTAAACAATAAGGACCAATTATGTAGTTTGGTGAAAGTGAGGGGCCAAAGTTGTAATTATGCCAAAATATCATAAAGGACCAATCATGCATAGATTAAATATCCAAAACCCATTTTTGCAATTTTTGTACTTTTCAAAATTCCCGGGGACCATTTATGTCAAAATTCAAAATCCGGGGACTAAAATTGCCATTTTGTAAAATCTTTTATCCAAGGACCAAATTTGAACATTTTTGAACTTCCAAGGACTAAAAAATGATTTTTCATCCAAAAATATCCCACCAGGGACCAAATCTGCCAAAGTTTGAAATTCCAGGGACCAAACGTGTAAATTTCCAAAACTTTCCAATTTTTCACCAAAGGACTAAATATGACATTTTATGATTTCAAAATGACCTTTGGTGATAATTTTCTATATTTTAAATATCCAGGGACTAGATTTGTCAATATTTGAAACTTGAGGGACTGAAATTGCCAATTGTGTAAACTTTGTTCGTTTTTCATTTGTTTTTGCTCGTTTTGCATCTAAAACATATAAAACACAATTTTGAAATATTTTTAGTATTTTGATGCATTACTGAGTGTTTTTGTATGTTTTGCAGTTCAGATTAGACCAAAAATGATTAGTGTTTGAGCACTCATCACTCTACACTTTGCATAGATCTTAGATCAATAGAAAACCATGTAGAAAACACAATTAGTCACCCTTATTATCATGATCATAATGCTTCTAACATTCATCTTTGTTGTAGGCATATCATACATCTTGATCCAACAAAGAAGCTTGGAGATCTTGTCATCATCATCCACCACAAGTATACATACATGAAGATTCATCACAACAACCTTAGAGAACTTGTGATCTTCATTCATTGAAGGCTTTCTATCAATGGAAGTTATTTTAGATTAGTCATTCATATCCATTAGACATTTATGTCTTGGATCATCATTGTACTCATTATTATAGATTAGATGGTTTATGTGTTTGTGCCATAAAACACAAGGTTTCTATGTTGGGCCACAAAAGATAGCGGGAGTTGTTGTACCCTTGTAAAAGAACTAGCTGGAGTTGTTGTACCCTTGTAAAAGAACTAGCGGGAGTGGTTTTACCCTTGTAAAAGAACTTGGTATGTAGTTTTGTACCGGAAAAAGTGTAAGCGACGATTGTAAGGTTTTCTCCGCCAAGAAGGGAGCTTGTTGATCTAGTGAAGTAACTCTCGAGTTGAGTACTCGGGGAGTGGAGTAGGGCGGAAAGGAGATCCGTGATCGAACCACTATAAATCCTCGTGTTCGGTTTGATCTTTCCTTTTACTTTTATACTTGCACTATATTATTGTTTGTGTTGTGACTTGATGTTTATGCTTGTGTGACAACTTGTTATATTGTATGCTTTATATTAGTCATAAGACTATTATTAGCATTTCTCATATTACAACAAGATTGATCGGAAATTTGTCATATGGATGTTTTTAGAAAAGAAAAACAAACCGGACTAATAATGGTGTAACTTGACACAATGGTTTATACTATATTTGATACATCAAGTTCAAAGATTTTTTAAACGGAAACGTATTCACCCCCCCCCCCCCTTTACGATTTCACATATCCTTTAGTCGAGTTGTACTAGGTGTGTTGGTTTGGTCCACCGTGTTAAGAACCCGGTATCTAGCCTTGTACCGGATAAAGTGTAGGCGACGAAGGTTTGGTCTACCTTGTGTGAAAGACTCGGTATCTAGCTTTGTACCGGACAAAGTGTAAACGACGTCGTGAAAGCTTCTCCGCCAAGTGAAAGGAGTTTGTGTTGTGAAGTGTTTACGAACTCCAAAGTAGGCGACTCGGGGAGTGAAGTAGGGCAAGGAAGGTGTCCTTGTAGGCGAACCACTGTAAATACTTGTGTTGTGGTTGTGTCTCTCCAACTCTATCTCGTATTTTAGTTTGTATGCTTTTATCTCTATCAATATCCATCCAACACGTCAAAACTAGATTGACATAAGTCGATCAATAATTTTTAATAAGGGATTTTAATCGGTACAACTATTCATCCCCTTTCTAGTTTTCTACACAACCTCATCATTTGGGTCTCACCACTTCCAATTTATTTATTTTTTTCAAATTTCCAAATAAAATAAAATTCATTCATTAAAATTAAAATACAATACAACATATTAAAAAAAACATATGAAACTTAAAATAACAATACGAAATAAGGCACATAATAAACATACGAAACTTAAACATTTTATTGGTCGTTCTGATGTTTCTTCATGATTTCTTCTTGTTTGTTGCTGATGAAAGTTGCTTTGGCCGGTGTGGTCTGGTCGGGATCAATGAGAAATTTCAACTCTTCCATATCAAGGTACCCCATTTCTTTCTGCCTCTGCGCCTCGTACGCGGTTGTTTGAGCTTCGGGTTTGCACCTATACTCGGAAGATAAAAGTCCCTAAATAGTACTCGTTTGACTCCCCCGGCGCTCGGCGTCTCCACCGACTTGGCTTTTTTTGAAGCTCGAGATTTTTATGCATAGCTTGACGAGGTCGTTTGTCAAGGCATAATAGTCCTCGAGATTTGTCAGATCAATCGGGTCCTCCATGTCCCATTTGGAGTATTTTCTCAAAACCTCCCACCCGTGAACATATAGAAAGCTTCTCCCACCAAAGCATTAGCTAAAATTGGTCTTTGCATTCTCGAGATGATCACTGTCATTTTTCCAGCTTCTACGCTTCAAATGTTTGTAAGCAGCGTTGAGTTTTGGCAATCACCGTAAAGCCTGGTTCATTTACCCGTGACCATATTTTTGGTACGAGTTTCACGCTTTGTAGCACTATTGAAATCCTCCACAATCTGGTTCTAAAACGCGTCCTCAGAACGGTTATTTCCGATGTCTTTGTCTTAGGAAACTTCCACCCAAGTTTCCGCTAGCAACTTTTATTCATCCTTTGTCCGACAAGTATTCACACGCGTCAGTTCCTCCACAGCATCCTCGTCGTCCGCGTTCAAATTCACGACTTTTTTGGACTTTTTTGAAACTTTTTTCCCTTTACATTTGGCCGGTGCACGAGGTTGTGGCACTTTGAATTGTGATGGTTGTGATTCAAAGTATTATTGTGGTTGAAATTGAAGAAACTGTGATTGTTGTGATGATTATGGGTTAAAAAATTGTGGTGCCGGATGTATTTAAACTTGGAAATTCGCGAATCCTTGATACGCAAATTGTTAATTTTGGTAAATTTGCTCGGGTGTCATTTGGGTGCCATATGGAGGAAACGCTTGCGAGGAAGAGTTAGAGTTTTGTGACGATGGGGTAGACAGATTTGTAGAACTCTCATATTGTTGTGGGTTTAAGGTGAGAAGCGACGTAAGAAACCCCACATTTGGACTTTGAGACTTTATATATATATATATATATATATATATATATATATATATATATATATATATATATATATATATATATATATATATATATATATATATATATATTGAGATATAGAGATTAGAGAGTATTGGTATTTTTAGTAAAGAATTGTGGGGAAAATGGTGTATTATGGTTTGTTATTTATAGTGTTAAAAAAGTGGGATTTACTATTTAGTTAAACAAAATGCTATATTTTACAAAATATAACCGTTTACCTCTTTCTTGGCTTCACTCCAATGGATTTTTGCTTGTCGTGTAGACGACGAGAGGTAGTTTGGCGAGCCGTGGCTAATGGGCCACGTAGGAGTGGCGAACGTAGTTCGTTGTGACACCTTAAGCTCTTAGCTTCTTCTTGCTAGAGTGTTGGTTCAAATTTGTCATTTGAAAAAGACTATTGTGACTTTGTATTCGTATTATATTATATTGTATATTATTGTGGACGATGAGTGAGAAAATTAATTACTCCCTCCGTCTCAAAAATATTGTCCATATTTCTATTTTGGTTTGTCTCAAAATTATTGTCCACTTTTTCTTTTAAGTAAAAATTAGAGAATATGGTAGGGGAATATTTTCTTTGGGTGGTTGAAAATTAAAGTAACCTCATTTTTATTAAACTTTGTAATTCTTGTCTCCTGACAATTATTTTGAGACGGAAGGAGTATAACAAGTCTGACAAAAGATAACCATTTGAATGTCATTACTCAATCAGCATACCCGGACAACCCACATGTATTGTATTCGTTTAATTTGTTGAAGGTTTGTATATGGAGACATCACACATGTACATTGGGAAGTTTATATATCAAGAGTTTGCGTACATCAACTAAATATTAAAGATTATGAATTCATGTATACACCAATCCTTCACTAGAAACATATTGTCATGTTCATTGACAATAATGGCGAAAAATATATTTGCCTTTTTGCCATTTGGTTTAGTTAAGGACATTAATAATAGTAACCTTTTTTTATAGTTTTCACGACCCACCATCACCATCCATTAAAGCCTTTAACAGCTATATTCCAACAATTCCAAACCTTTATTTAGTACATATATCATTGGCTCATTCATACTCAAACTAGCCGCGCGTTTGCACAACGTAAATTCCACAAGCACTCTTTCACAAGCAATATTCTTTAACTTTTTTCCACATCGTAAAATTATTCCATTGTTAAGTTCATTGACTAGAAAATGATATAACCATAATTAGAATATTGATCATAAACTTGAGCTATGATTAATTAATGACCGTTTAAACGATATATTTTCTTAACTTGTTATATTAGAATCTTAACTATTTGAGCCCGACAATATCGCCAATTCTTTGGTTCGTATCATGCGAATTATTGTTTTTCATAGAATGAAGATTTAGTGGTTATGAGTGTCATGCAAGAATAAGTTACAAATCAAGAATATTTTTTACCTCTTAATAAAAAAACAAGTTTTGACCACCCATATATGAGGTAATTCTGTAGATATTCTCTAATGTAATTTTTCAGTCTGAAATGAATGGAATAATGCTTAGTAGACAAGCTATTGTCTATGCCTTTAATTGAATGGTAGTAATCATTATGGTTATAAGCTGCCCATGGCCATTCAAACGAACGACTTTAATTTTAATGGAAGCTAAGAGTGCGTTTGATTGGAAATAATTTCTAAATTTTTTATTTTCAGTTTGTAAGAGAAAAAAAATTCACGAAACGTACACTGTTTTCTATTTTGAACAAGAAAAAGGAGAATTACAACGAAAACAAAAAAAAAATATGTTTCGTAGTTTCACTTATTAAGTTTGAAATGCGTGTTTGTGTTAAGCTTTATTTTTTTTGGTTTGAAATACGTCGAGAAAATTTTGATTTAAACTTAAGCTTTATTTTTTTGGTTTGTACAAATTACAAAATATTTTGTAAAAAATGATAGCGTTTTCTTTCAACTAAATGCGACTAATTGCGTCGAAGATACTCTTTTGAAGTAAATGCCACCAAATACTCCCCCAATCACTCCTTACCAAGTTACAGCTATGTTCCAACTTTTACAACTGTTTTTTACAGTAATCAATAAACATCGGCACGTTAATTGCACTTGCCTACATTCTACAGCATGTTCATGCCCAAAAACCAACTTTTTACAACAATTATAGTGTAAAGTAACACCTAAAAACATAAATTTAATAGAGAATAATCAATTCAATAACAAATTCTAATCGATCACTAGCTACATTAGAAAAAATTTAAACTAAAATAATGACTACGAAAGTTTCAAGAATAGATTAAAAAGCGCTTTTTTCAACACGGGTTTGTTTTAGGAGGAACAAAGAACTCTGCGTCCAGTTTGTTCCGACAAACTGGACAAACAGGGTTCTTAGCAAGCCAAGTATCCGCGCATTGCAAATGAAACCCATGGTTACAACCAGGAAACATCCTAGCTTCTTGTTCAGGCTCCACATCGTCCAAACACACAGCACATTCATTCCCTAACACCAAATCTTTCCCTTTAGTAATAGGTAACTTTTCTAGCTCGCCTTTTGATAAGCCATTTTCGGCAGCAGGCTTTGTTATCGTATTCGGTTGTTGCTGGTGATATCGAGCCGCGTAACATAGCAAACAAATGTAGACAATAAAAACGAGACTCATGCCAGCACATGGGAGAAATAAGGCTAGGAAAACTGATAGTTGCATGATGTTTTGTGTTGTGTGTTTTTTGGTGCTTGTGTGTGGGCGAATGAAGAGAAGTGTGAGGAGGGTTTTATTGAGGGTTTTTGTGTGGGCCCACGGTATGTTTCATAGGAAAGTGGTTCAAAATATTAAAGTACACCTCAGGATGTGTGATGTTGTTAGTTGTTGTAGTACACAACTGGGGGAGTGCTTCATTTTGTTTTATTGGTTCTTTACTTCTTTTCCTGTGATTTTGTGTTTCATGTACTGGGGTATTAAATGTTTGCCATAAAGCCCAAGATACTTTTGATTTACGTTTTTTGTGGAGTCTTTAAGAAGATATTGGAACTTTGTTTCAAAGTATTTCAAAAACTATTTTGTTTAAATCGTGTGACTAGAATACTAGATGGTGTATTTGAATATTTTAAAACATACATTGGTTTAATTTTATTTAGCATAGGAACTTTTTCTTGTTGTTGAAAGAATAAATAGATAAAACACTAGCAACATACTAACATAAAAGGGAGAATTTCATTTTTTTTTTTTTTGGAAAATATGAAATTGCCTCAATATAATACAATGACATTTGGTGGCATACATGACATACGTAAAGGTGGTTTTAAAAGAAAAAAGAATTCCAGAAGTAACACCACCGTTACGTTGCTCTCGCACCATTTGTAGATATATTAGTCAATAAATAAAAAAACGTCCACTCGGGTCTCTTTTCCAAAAAAAAAAAAAAGACCAGGACTCTATTTTATAAATGAAGCAACGGCAAATGGATATTGAAGAAAAGAAGTTTCAATAAAGGCAAGAAGAAATTGAGCTACAACATTAAATGTTCAACATTCAACAAGAAAAATAACACAAAAATGACATTTTTTTATATCATAGTCACGATGACCATTTGACCGGAAGACAATGAGAAACGGTGCTGAAGATGAAACAACAAATAAAAGAAAAATATAATTTAGACTATTAGCTTAAATTTTAATTTTTATTGTAAGTTTTTTATTTTATTTGAATTATTAATGTAGTGTGTTTTTTAATTATTAATGAAATTTTAATTTTAGTGTTTAAAAAAATGAAATGATAAAAAAGAAATAGAAGTGAGGGGTTAAGTTGGTTTTTTTTATTATATTAATTTAATGCTTAAGTTGGTTGTAGACAAAAAGCCAATGTCACGCTAAGTTAGTGATGTTAAAATTATTTGTAACGCTCTCTTATTAACACTAGTCTAAGAGCACTAGATACCATGGAGCCGTCTTACTGGTGCCGTGGTGAAAATTACTATTACATCAACACCTTTTTTTCATACCACTAGAATTCACAAAAACACTCTTCCCTCCTATAACATCATATTTTGGTGCCATCGTGCACATTGAAAAAAAAATGCGAGCCATAATATGCAGGTAGCGCCGTTCGATTGCATTTTTCGAGACCATCACAGCTAGTCACAACGACTCAGGACGCGAAAACGTGAGCTACAGTGACGCTTCACATTGAGTTTAAAAAAAAAATGCCACTCTTAACGAAAGGTACCTAGAGATTACATCCAAGCAAATATACACAATTTAAAAGACTCAACAACTCAAGCACATAATATTGATTTACTAAAAAGTTTTAGTACAAAGTATTCTCAATAGGTCAACAGCTATACAGCTTAACCAATGAATCACCATCTAAAATAGTTGTAAGTTACAAGTTTTAGTACAAAGTATTCCTAGTAGGTCAATAGCTACACAGCTAACCATCATCTAAAATAGTTGTAAGTTTGTAACGCACTTAACGGGGGCATGTAATTATTTCGTGAAGAAGCATTAGGGTGGTGTCAACGCATTCGGCATGGGACTCGGCATCATCGGCATGAGCAATGCCAGTCCAGCGGTTTGGTTCTTGCGGCAAGCAAATCGGCAAAGATTACCGACTCGGTATTGTCTTTTGCAATCAATTTTTAGAACGTTGGCAATAAATGCATGTACTATCACAATGAATCATGGTTGCCACTAAAAAAGTATAGTGGGATATGGTAAATCATGAAATGTGTTGGCTTGATTTGATTGATTAATGACGAATTATGGTGAGGTATGATGAGGCATGACTGCCACCACCCTTAAGAAAAATAAGGGGAAAAAAAAAAGTGTCGTACGTGTAGCGTGAGAAACAGGAAAGCTTACGAAAACAACACTTGAATACTGATATTGTTTTTTCGCTTCCAAATTAAAATTTAACGGCGCTGAGACCCCGTTAAAGCTTTTTCTTCATAATGCACTAAAAATGACACTAACGCTGTGCCGTTAGTTTATTTTAAGTTTGTTTGTATGTTACGCGCCGTTTCATTGGAATTGCTTTTTCAATTATTCCCACTTTAATCTTCATACAAATATTCATGCTACTTTTAAAACTCCAAACACAAAGTGGTGCTTTCTTGTAGCTTGTTTTTTCATGTATCAAATGTACATATTTTAGAATACCGTTTGCAGAAAGCATTGATAATCAAGAATGCTAGCAGGCCTCAAAGGACAAATAAAAATGCTGAATTGATAGACTTAGCTATACGATACGTTCAAAGCATTTAAACAAAAGCACCCAAGAAAGAACCACTATATATATGAGATGGAGGAACCAAAGAAAACTAAGATGTAATCATTCAACCGGTGCTTGCGGGAGTTGAATCAAATTATTTGATGAGAATCTATTCTTATGAGCCCGATGTGAAACCCATTGAAGAGGCAAACTTTGCACCGAAGCAATGATATCCTCATGATGAATCGCCTCCTTCTTGGAAGTCGCATAAAGATTTAACTTGATTTAACCATATGTCTTGTATACTAAAAATAATACTTAAGTAAATAACACTACAAGAAACAGGAGAACAGGCGTCGAGTATTTTCCCGTCGACATATGTCGACGGCATAATACACTAAACGACAAAAAAAACGCTTGACCGAGCTACACTGCGTTGAATTTTTCATACTCGTATTTTCCCGTCGACATGTCGACGGGAATATTTCAACATATTTTTTTGGCCTCAATAATTCACCAAAATTGGGCGCGAAATTTACCTGCTAATATATTCCCGTCGACAAGTCGACGGGAATATATTAATTACATTTTTTCTCACAATTAACGTGTGATTAAAGGCAATAATTTTTTGTTTTGAGATTCCCGTCGACATGTCGACGGGAATATATTACTAAATTATAAATATTTTTAATAAATGGATAAAATATTGGGCGGGATTTTTCCCGTGTTCTTTTTCCCGTCGACATGTCGACGGAAATATCTCCCCAAAAATCAGGCTATATATATCCTCACAAATACATTCCCGTCTCATTTTTTACCTATATACATTCTCACAAAATTATTTCCATCTCATTTTACACATCTCACAAATAAGTCAGTCGTCAATTCTTACAAGACACACATGACTTGGCGTGGTTGCACAGTTGAAGAGGAGTACTCAAAAATCTTGTCACACGAGCTCCTCTTTAATGAAGTTATGTTAACTTTTAGTCATGCAGTTTATGAGGAATATGGTTCTTTTAAGAACGTTGAACCGTGGATGAGAGACATGATTATCGAATGGTGTAGGAAAAAGTCGTACTACAAAGAGTACATGGACGAGCTAGATGCTGCTGAAGCTCAAGCCGCTGTTGAAGCTCAAGTTGTTGCTGTTGGAGGTGACAACGAAGCTGAAAGTACGTTGGAAACCAAACTTGATAATCTGGGAAATAGGGTCACAAATCTTGAAGCTACGTTTGCACATATCAAGAAAATGAGAGCAAGGAAGGGAAAAGATGGTGCGAGTTCGAGTAAAGCGGGAAGTAGCCGCAAAAAAAAAAAAAATAATAAACGGGTTGTTTCGTTTGATCTGTTCTTTTGGTTGTCGAGTTGTTTAGTTTGAGTTGTTTCGTTTGGTTGTCGAGTTGTTTAGTTTGAGTTGTTTCCTTTGGTTGTCGAGTTATTTAGTTTGGTTGTCGAGTTCTTTAGTTTGAGTCTGTATGAAAATGCATGTGGTTAAGAACTCTTGCTTGTTTTAAATAAACAGTTTGCCTTTGTGTTTGATAATTATTGCTCCTTCAGTTCTATTATTTGTGCGTGCAAATTTAAAATATAAAGGACGTTCAACATCAGTTACCACAACAACAACATTTTATTAAACAACAACAACAACAACAACAACAACAACAACAACAACAACATTTTATTAAACATCTATAACATCAACAACAACAGCAAACAACATCAACAACAACAGCAATAACAACGATAACAGCAACAACAACGATAACAGTACTACATATGAAATTTATCCATGTCACCTAAAAGGTCACGAAGTATTGCATCCGACTGACATGCGTGGTCGTGGTTGGGATACGTTGCCATGTCAACTTTTGCCTCCAGCACCCTTAATTTTGTCTCTAGCACCTGTTTTTGTGCCTCCAGCACCTGTTTTTGTGCCTCTAGCATGTTTATTCTAAGATCTTTTTCATGACAGTTTTGAGCACCTTTTTGGAGCAGATCCAGAACCGCTTGATGTTGAAGCTCCCAGAGAACCGATCATCATTTTGGCGAGTCGTTCCTCCTTCCATAAAAAAAAAATCACATCCATGGTCTTTTGTCCCAGGCTGTTAAAGAGTAAAAACTATTATTTTTAACAACTAACCAAATTATTTATATAATACACGAAAAAGTATGTAATTGTTCACCTGCGAGAAAGGACACGCATAGTATAGTTTACCACGGGAGTAAGATTTACACGATTCTCGCAGAATCACGTCTCCTCGTTCACAAGGACATGAAAAAGCTTCAAAATCTACCATCTTCTTCACCATGATAACAATGTATGTTTGTGGTTGTGAGGTTAAGTGGTTGAATCGTGACCGGGGTGGCCCGATCTACAAGTTGAGGTGATAAAAGGTGGTGGCCAGAAAAAGATTCCGGCGGCCGGAAATTGCTGGTGTCGCCAGAAAACAGAAACTGCTAGAGAGAGATAGAGAGAGAGATATATAGTGAGATGAGTATGTGAGTGTGTGTGTTTATATTGTGAGGATAAGTTGTTAGGTAGAACCATTGCATCTCATGTATAACCATTGCATCTCGACTCGTTCGTTTAACATCTCATGTATAACCATTGCATCTCGACTCGTTCGTTTAACATCTCATGTATAACCATTGCATCTCGACTCGTTCGTTTAACATCTCATGTATAACCATAGCATCTCGACTCGTTCGTTTAACATCTCATGTATAACCGTTCCATCTCGACTCGTTCGTTTAACATCTCATGTATAACCATTGCATCTCGACTCGTTCGTTTAACATCTCATGTATAACCATAGCATCTCGACTCGTTCGTTTAACATCTCGTGTATAACCATTGCATCTCGACTCGTTCGTTTAACATCTCATGTATAACCATTGCATCTCGACTCGTTCGTTTAACATCTCATGTATAACAATTGCATCTCGACTTGAATTTTTATAAAACATTGGGTCAAGGATACAAGACTTGAATTTTTACCGGTTGTGATCTCGAGGTTATCTAATGGCTGGGATTTAGTATTGTGTGATATTCTAATTATTATTTATTTTATATTTTAATAAATGATTTTTTTTAATTATAATATAAGTAATTAATTTTAAATATATATATATTTTTAATTTTATAAAAGTATTTATAATAAATAATTTTTTTTAATTATATAAATTTAGTTTATTAATTTTATAAAACTTATTTTTTAATATTTTATAAAAGTATTTATAATAAATAATTTTTTTAAATTATATTAAAGTAATTTTATAAAAGTATTTATAATAAAGTAAATACGCTAAAATTTCTCCAGGAGGTATTTCCTCCTAGGTTAGGTTACAATCTCCCACCATCATACTCTGGTATAAAAAAAACATTTAAGAAGGTCGGGTTAGGGTATGAGTCAATACATGCTTGTGAAAATGATTGCTTTTTATATCAGGGGACTGGTGCCGAAGATTTGGAGTATTGTCCGGTCTGTAAAACGAGTAGATGGAAAGACAAGAACACAACGGGGAAGAAAGTTCCTAACAAGGTGTTGCGTTACTTTCCTATCATTCCTAGACTACAACGTTTGTACAAGTCTATTCACACCACAAAACATATGACTTGGCATGCTACTGGAAAGTCTAAGGTAAACGGTATGATGCAACACCCGGTTGATGGTGACGCGTGGCAGAAGTTTGACAGCGGTAAATATTCGGCTTTTGCTAACGAACCGAGAAACGTTCGATTAGGGTTGGCTGCTGATGGTTTCAATCCGTTCGGCAACCTTAGTCAGACTTACAGCATGTGGCCAGTTATATTAACAACATACAACTTGCCTCCGTGGTTATGCATGAAAGAGACTACTTTGATGCTGACGTTGTTGATTCCTGACCCTAAATCACCGGGGAAGTACATTGATGTTTACTTAAAGCCTTTGATTGATGACCTTCAAGAATTATGGAAAAAACCAGGTGTCTTGACTTTGGACGCTGTTACAGGAAAATATTTTCACATGAGAGCGATGCTTTTATGGACCATTAATGATTTTCCTGCTCGTAGTAGTTTGTTTGGTTGGAGTGGGCAAGGTTACTATGCATGCCCTACATGCAAAGCAGACACTCCGGCTACGCGTGTGATAAGCAAAACAGCTTATGTTGGCCATAGAAGATTCTTAAAAAAAACCATAAATGGAGGAGTGACCGTAATACATTCAATGGTGCAACTGATACTAGAAATCCTCCTAAGAAATATACTCCGGCTGATATCTTGGCTCAACTTGCGATATTGCCCACACGTTTGCTGGGGAAACATCCAGATTATGGGGGTGGGAAAATAAAACCTAATACATCCGAACTGAACTGGACTAAACGGTCTATTTTCTATGAACTTCCATATTGGTCTTCTCTTTCTCTACAACACAATTTAGATGTCATGCATATCGAAAAAATGTGTTGGAGCGTATCTTGAACATTTTGTTAATGAATGACAAATCTAAGGACACCGCTAAGGCAAGACAAGACTTGCGAGCTTTGGGCATTCGACAGGAGTTGTGGCTCGGAAACAAACAAAACGGGAAGTGCTCGAAGCCTCAAGCTAAGTACTCCCTCACACCCAATAAAAGAAAACTGTTCTGTCAATACATCAAAACAATTAAATTGCCAGATGGGTTCGGATCCAAGTTCAAGTCAAAAGTGACCAAAGATGATAACAATATAACGGGCATGAAGTCTCATGACTGTCATATAATGATGCAACGGTTACTTCCTTATGGACTTAAGCAATACCTGGACACACCGACTTATACACCATTAATCGAGCTTTGTTCATTCTTTAAGCAAATTTGTGCCCGAACTTTGATTGTGAATGACATGGTGAAAGCTAAAGACCAGTTGATCAAAATTTTGTGTAGTCTCGAGCAAATATATCTTCCTGCTTTTTTTGACATTATGATTCACTTGGTTATGCATTTACCTGAAGATGCTCTTGAAGGCGGGCCTGTTTCATTTCGGTGGATGTATCCATTTGAAAGATACATGAAGAAGCTAAAAAACTATGTCCGAAATAAAGCTAAGCCGGAAGGTTCAATAGCGGAGGGTTATGTTGCAGACGAAGCATTAACTTTTTGTTCTCGTTATTTTCGGGGCGAAATTGGGACGAAATTTAATCGTCCCACTGCATCTCAGGGCTGTCCTCGCCCAACAAGTGATTTCCAGGTGTTCCGATCACTATGTAAAATATCTGGTAAAGAGACAATTATTTGGTTAGGTCTCCAAGAAATGAAGAAAGTGATATGGTATGTACTTCACAACAATCCTGAGATTGATGCGTACATGAACGAGTTCGAGAGGTACGTGTTTTTATTTTGAAATTTCTTTTTCCCAAGTTATCTTTTCGATTTATTCTAATATCATGTCCATTTTCAGTGAACATCCTGATAGCGACATGCAACAAGAATTTCATAGATGGTTTGAGACGAAGGTAAACTTATTATATGTATTTCCTTGTATAAATAACGACTATATATATATATATATATATATATATATATATATATATATATATATATATATATATATATATATATATTACTCATCTCCATCTATTCTTATCTTTGTTCATAGATATGCTTTACACAGATAATGACCCAAGTTGTACTCCCGACTTATTCGCTTTGGCTTGTGGACCATTATCGACCGTAACCTCAGTTCACTCTTGCGTAGTCAACGGTGTGAAGTTTTGTTGGGAATTAAATAATCAGAAGAATCAGTATAAAGGCTTAAGGAAATACATCAAGTATGTTTCTGCTGATAAAGCACAAAGCACGTTTCCACTGATGGATTCTGCCGAAGAACGTTTTCTACTGAAGGTGTTTCTGCTGATGGATTCTGCCGATGCTACTATGACTCATACAAACAGCTGTGTAGATAAGTACGACTTATTCTACTGTCTCATATACAAGAAAAATATCTTTGTTGTAGTCATCAAATTGAACACTCCAAGTGAGTTGTAATCCTAGATACATGTTGTATCTTAATGACTGACATGATAAGTCATCATCTAGCTAGAATGAAGATTAGTCATAAGCTAGTAAATTAGATGAGTCATATAGATTGTAAAAGATCTTTCCTTGGACTATAAAAGGAAAATCTTAGATATGTGCATACATATGCATGTGACGAGTGTGATAGATATAGACATATACATACAGAAAAACATTAGAACAAAACACAAGATTCAAGGTCTTTGTAACCCTAGTGATAGTGAAGATCACTCGTATTATTCTGAATAATATTGAATCGTTTGGTGAAATACTTTCATTGTTCTTTGTTAAATAAACATAAGCATCACAGTTCCATTTCCAATAAATATTCTAAGTGTGGTTAAGTAGATTCCGCATACTTAATCATATACACTCAAAGTATCATATTTACACATTAAAAGGTCCAACACCTATAGTGTGTGATCAAATCAAGTGATCCTCTCAGTTGGTATCAGAGCTTCCAGATATACTTTTGATTTAGAAGAAGAAGAAATGGATACAGAATCTATTCAAACAAATGTTGCTGCAAAGTTGCCAGTTCTCAAACAGAATGAGTTTGAATTGTGGAGGTTAAGAATAGAACAATTTTTCCAGGTGCAGGATTACACTCTCTGGGAAATCATTGAAGATGGAAACTCTTTCAAACCCACAACCACTTTATCAACAGTTGAAGGTAGGGAAATTTCAGTTGTTCAAACTATCCCTACAACTGCTGATGAAAGAATAAAGAAGAAGAATGACCTCAAGGCCAGAAGTATGCTGATGATGACCATTCCAAATGATCAACTTATAAACTTCAGCAAATTTGAAGATGCCAAGTCATTATTTGAGGCAATTGTTGCAAGGTATGGAGGGAATGAAGCCACCAAGAAGACCCAGAAAACCCTTCTCAAACAGCAGTTTGAAAATTTCTCATCAACCATGAATGAATCTCTTGACCACATGTTTACAAGGCTACAGAAAATTGTCAGTCAACTTGCTGTTCTTGGGGTTGATATACCTCAAGAAGATTTAAACTCAAAATTTCTGAGAAGCTTACCAGAAGAGTTGGCTATGCATGTTGTTGTTTGGAAGAATAAACCAGACATAGACACTATGGATCTTATGGATTTGTATAGCAACTTTAAAATTGTGGAACAAGAAGTAAAGAAAACTGGTGTCTCTAGTTCATATACTGGGAACATGGCTTTTATGTCATCTCCTAGTATCTCAAACCCAGTTAAAGAAGAAAAGGTTGATAGTGGAGCTAGTGCTGCTAGTTCATCAAGCAGTACCTTTGGTATATTGAATGAAAAGGCTTGTTGTGCCTTTTTCACAAGCCAGAATAATGGGTCCATGCTTACTCATGAAGATCTCTTAGAAATCAATGATGATGATTTAGAAGAGATGGACCTAAAATGGCAAATTTCTCTTCTTAGCATGAGGGCTAAGAAATTCTATCAGAGGACGAGGAAGAAACTCACCATCAGCAGCAATGATACTGCTGGTTTTGACAAGTCAAAGATAGAATGCTATAACTGTCATATGTTGGGGCACTTCTCAAGATAATGTAGAAGGCCAAGGCAGCAAGATAGCAAGAATAGAGGTTTTGGAAGCAAGTCTAAGACAGGGGAATCAACCAATCCAAAGGCTATGGTAGCTATTGATGGATTAGGATTTGATTGGAGTTTTACTGCTGAAGAAGAAGAAGCTTCTCCTCAGACAGCTCTTATGGCTTTCTCTACAGAGGTACAATCTGATAAAGTTTGTTCAAATAATTGTTCTGCTCTTAAAAGTTTAGAAACCTTAACCAAACGTTATGAGAATCAAAGGAAAGAATTAATTGATACAGCTCATAGCTTAACAAATCATAAAAGAGGTATAGCTACTCTAGAGGAACAAGTCGTACATTTTCAAACAAATGAATCTACCTTTACTGATGTCAAAATTCTTCTTGAAAGAGAAATAATGTTTAAAAATAATGACATTTGTAAGTTGAAAGCTGAAGTAGATAGGCTTAGTAAGGCTAAAGAGAATATTCAAATGAGTGTAGAAACACTAGATTATGCATCTAAGGGTGTGACTAACTTAATTGAATGTCAAGTAATTAATAAAGCTAAGTCTGGTGTTGGATACAAATCTGTTCCTCCACCATATAGAGGTATTCCTTCACCCCCAGGAATTGACCTAGAACACACAGGATTACCTGAATTTCAACTACCTGAATTAAAATATGGTGTTCAACCAAAATCTAATGTAGTTGATAATGAACCTTTGAAAGAAAGTGAAAGTTTAAGTAAAAGTTCACTTCCTAAGGACAAGGTGTGTTCTTGTAGAAAGTCAGATGGTCCAATCATTGAGGACTCAACATCTAATGATAAAAAGCTACTACAGGTTATGTCTAAACCTGAAGTGGTTAAGAAAGCAAGAACAAGAGTTCCTAAGATAGTCAAACACAATACTGATAGGCCTAAGACCAATGAAAAACATGTTAGGCAACCAGTAAGATATTGTGAACAATATAGAACCATAAACAAACCCAGAGGTAACCAAAGGAATTGGTATAGCCTCAATTCTCTCCAACAAAGAGATAACAAAGTTTATTACACATGTGGTAGTTTTGACCATCTTGCAATTTTCTGCAACCAATGGGTATCTGGGTATGAAAGTAATAGAGTGAACTTCAAAAGGCAAACACCTAAATCTCATTTTCACTCTAATTCTAAAAGATCAAAACCCAAAACAGTCACAAAAGCAGTTCCTGCTGATAGAGCAAAAACTGTTCCTGCTGAAAGGAAAATGGTTTCTGCAGAAAAACCATATATGACTGTTTACCCAAAATCAACAATTAAGAGTGCAAAAACAACTTTCAAACATGCATCTAATATTGTTCAAAGGCCCATTCAAACAAAAGCAGTGGTCCAAAAACAAGTTTGGAGACCAAAGGGTGCTGCTAAGGGAAACAGGGCAAATGCTGTTAAGGCCTCAGCATGTTGGATTCTTAAATCCAATGTTGCATCAACTATTCTCAAAAGATTACATCCCATTGATGCAAGAGGCGGATCCAAGTCAGAAATGGTTTGGATCCCAAAACAAAACTAATTCCTTTATTTATGTGCAGGGACATTCATCAGCAGATACTGAAGATCAAGGATTCTTAGATAGTGGATGTTTAAGGCACATGACAGGCAACAAGTCTTATCTCTCAAATTTTCAATCAGTAGATGGAGGCTATGTTACCTTTGGAGGAGGAATTGGAGGAAAAATTACTGGTAAAGGTACTATTAAAACCGGTAAATTAGATTTTGAAGATGTGTACTATGTGCAAGAGCTTAAGTATAATCTTTTTAGTGTCTCACAAATGTGTGACAAAAAGAACAAAGTTCTCTTTACTGACACTGAATGTCTTGTATTTTCTTCTGATTTTAAGATGCCTGATGAAAGTCAAGCACTTTTTAGAATTCCAAGAAAAGGCAACATGTACAGTGTTGATATGAAGAAGATTGTTCCAAAAGATTCTCTTACTTGTCTTATTGCTAAAGCCACATTGGATGAATCTATGAAATGGCATAGGAGACTTGGTCATATTAACTTCAAAACCATAAATAAGATTGTCAAAGATGGTTTGGTAAGAGGTTTACCTCAAAAACGATTTGAAAATGATCAAACATGCATTGCTTGTCTTAAAGGCAAACAACATAAAGCCACTTGTAAGCCCAAAATTTTTAACTCTATCAATCAATCATTGTTTATGATGCATATGGACTTATTTGGTCCTACAAATGTTAGAAGTTTGTTGCATAAAAGATATTGTCTAGTTATTACTGATGACTTTAACATATTTACATGGGTATTCTTTTTAGGTACTAAGGATGAGACTTCTAGCATCCTTAAGACCTTCATTACAGAGATAGAAAACCTAGTAAGCAAAAGAGTAAAAGTCATTAGATGTGATAATGGGACAGAATTTAAAAATAGAGTTATGGATGATTTCTGCAAAGAAAAAGGTATTAAAAGAGAATTTAGTGTTGCAAGAACTCCACAACAGAATGGAGTTGTTGAAAGGAAAAATAGAACACTAATAGAAGCTGCTAGAACTATGTTAGCTGACTCTAAGTTGCCTATAACTTTTTGGGCAGAAGCAGTCAACACTGCTTGCTATGTTCAAAATAGAGTTTTAGTTGTAAAACCTCACAATAAGACATCATATGAACTTTTTAGAGGTAGAACTCCTGAAATAGGATATCTTAGACCTTTTGGATGTCATGTGACAATTCTAAATACCTTAGACCATCTTGGAAAGTTTGATGGTAAAGCAGATGAAGGATTCTTAGTTGGATACTCTATCAATAGCAAAGCATTCAGAGTATACAACATGAGAACTAGAAGAGTAGAAGAAAATCTACATGTGAAGTTTTTGGAAAATAAAACCAATGTAGAAGGTCAAGGTCCCAAATGGCTATTTGATCTTGAATATCTATCCAAATCAATGAATTGTGTGCCTTTTGTTGCAGAATCTAATGAATTTTCAGGTTCACAAACTGTTGATGCAACAAATGGAGAAGGATTAGAGAATGAGGCAAATCAAGATTATGTGATAATGCCAATATAGACAAATACAAGTGTGGATTCAACTTCAATAAATGGTGAATCTTTTTCTGGTAATTCTAAAGAAGATGTTAAAGATGAATACAAGGAAGAAGGAGCTAAGGAACAAGAGTTTCAAGTCAGAAGTAACACTGTTGTTTCTGCTGATAAGCAAATCGTTCCCGCTGATGAGCAAAATGTTTCTGCTGATGAACCATCAGAAGAAACACAAGCAAATCTCTCAGACAATGAGGTGGATTTCAACAACCTTTCACCTGATTATCAAGTTCTTTCTACTCCACACTCAAGGATTCACAAAGTCCACTCCCTGGACAATGTAATTGGAGATGTACAATCAGGAGTGAAGACAAGACAACAATTGATGTCTTCAGATCAACAAGGGCTTCTTGATGCCCTTTATGCTTCAAAACAGCATGAGTTTTCAAACTCTTGCTTATTTGTATGTTTTCTCTCACAAGATGAACCCAAGAATATTCATAAAGCCCTAGAGAATTCAAGCTGGTTGGAGGCTATGCAAGAGGAGCTTCTTCAGTTTAAGATTCAAAAGGTTTGGGTGCTAGTTGATTTACCAAGTGGTGTAAGGGTAATTGGCACTAGATGGGTTTTTAGGAATAAAAGGGATGAAAGGGGCATAGTGATAAGAAATAAAGCTAGATTAGTAGCTCAAGGGTACACACAAGAAGAAGGGATAGACTATGAAGAAGTTTTTGCTCCAGTAGCAAGAATTGAAGCCATTACACTCTTTTTGGCTTATGCTTCATTTATGGGATTCACAGTTTATCAAATGGATGTCAATAGTGCTTTCTTATATGGTACTATTGAAGAGGAGGTGTATGTCTCACTACCTCCTGGTTTTGTTGATCCTGACCATCCAGACAAAGTGTACAAGGTTGTTAAAGCTCTATATGGCCTACATCAGGCACCAAGAGCTTGGTATGAAACACTGGCTTCCTACTTAATTTCAAATGGATTTCAAAGAGGCAAGATAGATTAGACACTTTTCACCAAGAAGCATAAGAAGGATCTTTTGCTAGTTCAAGTGTATGTGGATGATATCATCTTTGGATCTACAAGGAAGGAGATGTGTTTGGAGTTTGAGAAACTTATGCACAATAAGTTTCAGATGAGTTCCATGGGGGAACTTACATTCTTTTTGGGTCTGCAGGTTAAACAATCAAGAGAAGGAATCTTTATTAGTCAAGACAAATATGTTGCAGAGATTCTTAGAAAGTTTCAATTTGCTGATTCTAAAACAGCAAGCACTCCAATAGACCCTGAGAAGCCACTTCTTAAAGATGTAGAAGGAACTAATGTGGATGCACACACATACAGATCTATGATAGGTTCTTTGATGTATCTCACATCATCAAGACCTGATATCATGTCCTCTGTTTGTGCTTGTGCAAGATATCAAGTAACTCCTAAGGTTTCTCATTTAACAGCAGTCAAGAGAATTTTTAGATATCTCAAGGGTCAATCTAGGTTGGGTCTGTGGTATTCTAAGGAGTCATCTTTTGACTTGGTAGCATACTCAGATAGTGATTATCCTGGTGCTAACTTGGACAGGAAGTCAACAACTGGAGGATGTCAATTCCTTGGATGTAGACTTATCTCATGGCAGTGTAAGAAGCAGACAATGGTGGCTACTTAAACAACTGAAGCTGAATATGTAGCTGCTGCAAATTGTTGTGGTCAAGTTCTATGGCTTCAAAACTAACTTCTTGATTATGGGTACAATTTCTTACATACCATTATTCATATTGATAATAGTAGTACAATTTGCATTATTAAAAATCCAGTGCAACATTCTAAAACAAAACACATTGAAATTAGACATCATTTTATTAGAGATTGCAATGAAAAGAGGTTAATTCAAGTAATGAAAATTGCTTCAGAACAAAACTTTGCAGATCTTCTTACAAAAGCTTTTGATGTTGGTAGATTTCAGTACTTGGTAGCAGGTATTGGAATGCTTAATCTTTAAATTTTTCAATATAATGTGTTCTTGTATATAGATTTTGTTAATGCATCTAACTTTGTAATCTAAAACTACTATTACCAATTTAAAGTTATTCATACAGTTAGTCCTATACATAATTCTAACTCAAGACAAGTACTTTGTACTTTGTTCTTTTGGTTTTAGACTAACAATTTCAGGTATGAATGTTTGAGCTCAAAGGCTATTTCAAGTGAAATATGTAAGCAACAAATTTATGATCATTGCTGCTGAATGCTGATCATTGCTGCTGATATAATAGGTTCATGATAGAAAGAGTTTGGGATTTCAAAACTCCTTAAAACTTCTTTTTTGGAACCTGATTATGATGTTTCACATTGAATTGATAAAATTAGTTGACCAGTTATTAACTGATACAACTCACTTTCTATCATTTTATACTCTCAAGTATAATGTGACTAATCTATGGATATATGATAGAAAGAACAGCGAGCAACAGTGAATCTAACACTTGTGTTAGAGGTAACAAATGCCACGAGCTGGAAACCCTGTAAAGAAAGCCTTTTGAATAGGTTTATCTGCACACAGGCAGTTATTTATAACTGAAAACATTGGTTCTCACACAACCAGAGGTTGCTTTAAACCGAAATTTTGATTAAGTGTTAGTTACCACACTTAATCCCTTCAAAATGGTTAGAAGCAGTATGATTTTTAATCATAACATCATGTTCATACTGCTAAGTCAAATATTTCTTAAAAAGGATTTTCAAAGAGGCTCAGAAAATCATCTTATGATGGATTATGAGTCAATGCTCAGTGATTCACCACTCATAGGAGGTTACCCACCTAGAAGTGATGAGGGCAGCATTTAAACTCTTAAGGAATTAATGGCTTCATGTACAAATTGTCTGAAAACATGGAAATTGCTAGATCAGATGATATGATATGATTGTGAGAGATCTTCCAAACAGGGGAGGAAATTGCTCAAGAGAGAAATAAATCTCAGGGGAGGTTACAAAAAGCCCTTTAAAAGGAAGATTATCCAAAGAAAAAGAAGGAAAAGATAAGAGCATACAAGATGATGACATGGTTTCTACTGATAAAGAACAAGAACAAAGTTGATAGGAGAAAGTTCTATCTAGATCAAAAGATGAAAGGTTTCAAGTTCAGTTCACTACGTTTGTTTATCACTTCCAAAGACATGCTGAAAGATGATTTCTACTTCTTGTAACAAGCATCCAAGATACACAACATCATTGTCTCTTATAATTCTTCAAGTTGTATATTGCACCATCTTTTAGTCCAAGATTGGAGCAAAGAAAAGAAAGCGGATGAGTTACAGAGAAAGACATTCAATCACTCAAAAGAGAAGAAAGTTCAGATCAAAAGTCTGATAATGAAGTGTTTGAAAGATCTTCACAAAGTCCTCATTTAATTCAGAAAAACATCTTTGAATGTAATTCACATGTTTAGGGGAGGATTGTTGGGAATTAAATAATCAGAAGAATCAGTATAAAGGCTTAAGGAAATACATCAAGTATGTTTCCGCTGATAAAGCACAAAGCACGTTTCCACTGATGGATTCTGCTGAAGAACGTTTTCTACTGAAGGTGTTTCTGCTGATGGATTCTGCCGATGCTACTATGACTCATACAAACAGCTGTGTAGATAAGTACGACTTATTCTACTGACTCATATACAAGAAAAATATCTTTGTTGTAGTCATCAAATTGAACACTCGAAGTGAGTTGTAATCCTAGATACATGTTGTGTCTTAATGACTGACATGATAAGTCATCATCTAGCTAGAATGAAGATTAGTCATAAGCTAGTAAATTAGATGAGTCATATAGATTGTAAAAGATCTTTTCTTGGACTATAAAAGGAAAATCTTAGATATGTGTATACATATGCATGTGACGAGTGTGATAGATATAGACATATACATACAGAAAAACATTAGAACAAAACACAAGATTCAAGATCTTTGTAACCCTAGTGATAGTGAAGATCACTCGTATTATTCTGAATAATATTGAATCGTTTGGTGAAATACTTTCATTGTTCTTTGTTAAATAAACACAAGCATCACAGTTCCATTTCCAATAAATATTCTAAGTGTGGTTAAGTAGATTTCACATACTTAATCATATTCACTCAAAGTATCATATTTACACATTAAAAGGTCCAACACCTATAGTGTGTGATCAAATCAAGTGATCCTCTCAAGTTTGTTGTACACAGCCGCGATGTAAAACGTACAACTCAGAACAGCGGAATTTGTTCTCCTGGCGAGAAGGAAGGAGAAATGTATTATGGTCAGCTAGAAGGAGTTCGCGTATACCCAGTTCAAAGTTGTGCTGTTTCGAGTTAAGTGGTTCGACTTGGTCAAAAGAGGTAGAGTTGAACGTTATAACACTAGAAACAACATGACACAAATTTGGGCATGTAGCACAGCGTTTGAAGATCAACCTTACATTCTCTCAACACAAGCAAAACAAGTCTTCTACCTTGAAGATCCTGCTAGACGACCACTCCATTGGAAGGTCATCCAAGAAGTGAATCACAACACAACCTGGGATGTCATTGTGGCAGAAGACGATGATGATGTGATACATGGCAACAACTCATCGAATCTCCAACTGTCTGCTAACTTGAATGATTTGGCATTTGAAACCTTAAATATCGTGGTCGATCAACGTTAGTTGAGGCACCACCACCAATCATTCATGTTGATGATGACGATGAATTTATTGATGATGAGGACGACGATCTTTATAATTTAGCAGACTCTGATGCAAACAATTCTGATGATGAAATTGAAGATGCGATTGATGCTGTTTATGATAGTGTTGTAGATGTAGCAGATTGACCTTAAATTGTAACTTGTAAAACGACACTTAATTTATTTGAATGAAATTGTTATGGATTGTTTAAATGTGTATATTTATTTTGAATGTGTATGTATTTGAATGTGTGCATGCTTATGTTAGTTTGTTCCCGAATTTCTATATGTTAATTCAACTTGTACTTTTACAGATGGAAGCAGTAGCGCGAGGCCACGGTGGTGACGGTGCCGATGACCCACCACCCCCTTATCGTTCGATTACTAGCGGTCACCGTAGTGGTAAGAAACTTAAACTTGATAATTTGAATTTTGTTACTTGTTATTTTTTAACGTTTTCACTCACTTCAATTGAAGGTTCATCACAAAAACCTCGACGAGGAGGTAGAGCGAGACAAGCTGGTGGCAGGGGTGGAGGTCGGGATGGCGGCAGGGCACAGGTCCGTGAAGCCAACAAGAACTTAGACCTCAGGAAAGCCGTGACTAAATCGGGCCCGCAATCGATCGAGTTCGAGTATCGTGATCAAAGGACATTTACTCATGTTGGGCCCCACCGCACATGGCTCAGTAACTATGTTGGCGAGCTGGTTAGGTCCTTTCCGTTGCACTATCCCTCCTGGCACAACCTTGAGGAAGCGACTCGACAGGGCTTCATGAACCGACTCGGGGTCAGTTATTTTATTTTCCTTTTAATTATATCTTTATATTTAATTCTTTGAATGTGTACATTTATTTAAATTTGTTTAATTGTGTATATTTGTTTGCAGCAATTCTTCGACTTGCAGACCCACATGCGCGATCCTGATTGGAAAACCATTTCGGCGGGCCTTAATGCGTATATTGCTAAGGTCTACTCCGTCAACAAAGGCACGATGAAGAGGGTTTACTTCGACGGGCCGGGTGGGCCTGAAAAAGTGGATGAGATACGAAGAAACCCTCCTCCGAACGTCGAGCTATCTGTGTGGGAGGAGCATATCAGGTTTTACATGAACGAGAAGAACCTGAAGCGTGCTGCTGTGTACAAGGAGAACCGAAAGAAGTTGAAGGTGTACAACCGCCACGGTTCCAAGTCATTGGCCGCTATTCGCCACGACTACGTAAGACACATTTTATTTTTATAAAAGTATTTTATTTTTATAAAATTATTTAATTATAATTATATAAAAGTAATTAATTCTAATTTTATAAAAGCATTTAAGTTTAATTAAAATAAATATGGTGTTTGATTTGCCATTTTTAATTTGTTTCATCTTATATATATGCATGTGCATATACAGTTTCAGAACAGTAATGACAAACAATACCCGTCACTCATCCAGTCGTTTTACGACACACACTGCGACAATGATGGCATGTGGTTGCAGGATGAGGCTCGTGTTCAATATGTAAGTGTCTTTTTTTTTCTTTTTTTTAATTTATTATTTATTTATTTATTTCCCCAAACACGTACTTTAATGATTCATTGAAACATAATCTTGTAATTAACCCGACATATATATATATATATATATATATATATATATATATATATATATATATATATATATATATATATATATATATATACACACATATGTATATATATATGTATATATATATATATATATACATATATATATATATATATATATATATATATATTCTCAATTTTTTTCTCAGTTAAATACGCCGGAAGGGGTGGCTTACACGGAGGATCAGATACTTGCGATGGTTTTGAAGGGCAAGCAGCGGGGCCACATCGCCGGACGGGGTAAGGTCGTACCTGGGTTCTCCAGGCCACCGTTACCATACACCCCGCCTCCACCTCTAGGTATGTACAGTTTGATAATATATTAATAATAGATTACTCGATCATGACTCAAATTAAGTATTGCAATAGATGTTTTTAAATTTTGATTATTTCATTTTTAGAATACGCCGAGATAGAGAAAAAGCTTGCTGAGGCCGAGAAGAAGATTGCTGAGGCCGAGGAGAAGAGCCGGACAGATGCTGAAGAGCGTAAGGCCTTGAAGGCGCAGATTGATTTGGTCACAGGTTTTATCTCCTCCAAGCCGCGATGGAACTAGTATGTTAGTCAGGCGGGTTCTCAGCACGTGGATGGCTCGGGCAGTGGCGTTGGAGGTAGTGGCGCAGCTGGAGGGAGCGGGAGTCGCAGAGGCGATGAGGAAGGTTCTGGCGATGATGAGGGTCCTGCTGATGATCATGAGTGATTTAGAATGTAGAGGTACAAACTTGGGTATTTTGTGTTGTACTTATGCTTGAAACAATATTTTGGCGACCCATATGTTAGTATTGTATAGTTTAACCTTTTGGCGACTTGAACGTCGCGGATATTAAAACATTTGTGGATATGGCAGCTAGGTTTAGATATTACCACACCCCGTTTTGTAGACTTTATATGTTTTTATGCATTTTGAGGGTGTTTAACGATATTTTGCAAGTGTTTTAGCCGATGGCGAGTTATACGTTTAGGACATGTTGATATTGAGTGGTTATAGGTGCTATTACATTTACAAGTTTTGGTAGATTTTTTCCGGAAAATCCTAAAAAAATCTGAAAAATTGCTATATTTGCAGCCTGCTGTTAGCAGGATGTTAATAATGATACCGTCGACATGTCGACGGCATCATTAAAACAAAAATATTGGTTATTTAATTATGTCGTCGACATGTCGACGGCATAATAAAAAAATAAATTATGCCGTCGACATGTCGACGACATAATTAAATAACCAATATTTTTGTTTTAATGTTGCCGTTGACATGATTAAATAACCAATATTTTTGGTTTAATATTGCCGTCGACATGTCGACGGTATCCTATAAAACTTAATTATTATCTATTAATTAAAACGTTAATTAGTTATACGTTCTCGTCGACATGTCGACGGAAAGAATTTGACGGACACCAATTTCGTTTGATTGGAAAATGATGTGGGACCCACAATGTCGACGGTAATTGTCGACGGGAACACTGTTCCCGAAGAAGCACAACCGTCGTTACGTTCCCGTTGACATGTCGAGGAGAAGATATTGTTCCGTCGACATGTCGACGGAGAGGGCTTGAAAAAGTCGCCGGCAGAAGCCTCGTTTGTACTAGTGTAACTGATTGTGAATAAGTTCGGGTTAACATATATATATATATATATATATATATATATATATATATATATATATATATATATATATATATATATATATATATATATATATGTGTGTGTGTGTGTGTGTGTGTGTAACTTTCAAACGAGAACCATTTTATTCGCAAGAACTGAAAGAACCACAAAAAACATACATGCACGCCTTCAATAATTGTATTTTTGCACATATGTTTTTAAAACAACACATATGTTTTAAATAAAACATAGTTGTTCTAAAGAATTTGATAAGAAATTCGAAATACAAAAATATTCTTTGAAGTTGTGCATGTATGTTCTTATAAGACGTGCAACGACAATATTGCGGCCGTGTGTAAGGTTTTTGTGAAAAATGAGGATGAGTTCATAATGATATTGAAGAACATAGGTGGATGTTTACGATTATTGATGATTTGCATGTATTTTTATTTTATTTTAAAAGGCGTGCATGTATGTTTTTGGTGGTTTTCTCAGTTTTTGCGGATAAAATGGTTCTCATTTGAAAGTCCCCATATATATATATATATATATATATATATATATATATATATATATATATATATATATATATATATATATATATATATATATATATATATATATATATATATATATATAAACCTTATAACACCAAACGGAAAATGATGCTCCGTATTGAATGAAATTAACCATTTCTCTCGAGTCTTTGACTTAGGCTAAGCATTATTGAAGGTGGTGATGCCACCACACGCGAAACCTCATAAAAACCAAGCACCATCGCATGCGATTGGTGCATCTTCGTCCTTTTTGGTGGTGGTGAACAAATACCAAGAAAAGAAAAGAAAAAAGTAAATACGAAAAAAGACAAATTTTAACAATAAACATGTACATTTAAAAGTAAATAAGTAAATGAAAACTTGTTAAATTTTAAATACTCTCATACCCTATCATTTTTATACACAACTTCTCATTATATCTTTGTATTTACTCTCATTTTATCATCTTTTACAAAATAGTAATAGTAATAAGGGCAGCCGTTATGATAGTTTATGAAAATGTTTATAAAATTATGAAAAGGTTTAAGAACTTATAAACCGTAGTGAGCATCCATTTAAAGCTTATGTATCATGAAAAGGTCTAGAATATTGAACATTTTTCATAATGTAATGCTTTTGATTATGTGTGAAGTTTATATCACTTGAATAGGTTTATAACATAGTGAGGATTAAGTTTATAAAACAAAAAGGTTTATAATTTAATGTCATAACACAAATATAAACTTTTTAAAAGCTTTACCATAGTGGATGGCATAATAATAATAATAATAATAATAATAATAATAATAATAATAATAATAATAATAAATGTTCAAACACCATATTCAAATTTTCGCCTCGATCCTTCACCAAAGGTAAACATCATCATTTATAAAAATGAACAAATTAGACCACGACACCTTTTTTGAGATCAAAAGGCAATTAAGAAATGGAAATGTAACGAAAGAAGTACGAACTAAAAAACAAATGCTCGTCATGCAACAACAAGAACTACGACAAGACGACGAATTGTGCCATATGAGTCCCGTTTATTACTTGAGTGGAATCCACCTCGAAAAGATATTGCAAATGAAGCAAACAATCAAGGAGAAATATAATTTAAATTATTAGTTTATGTTTTTAATTTCATAAGTTTATCTTTTAAATTATTAATGTAATATTTTTAAATTATGAATAAAAGTTTAATCTAGTTTTAAAATAATTTGTTAAAAATGGATTTTCTGGTGGATTTGGTCGTGACCATAGCACCCAAAGGGTGGTAAGTTTGGTGGTGTGCTAAATGATGATTTAGCGCTGATATGTAGGTGATAGATTTGGTAACTATAGTGAGTAGTCTTATAATATGGGGATGTTTGGCTGAGCTTATGAGTTCGGTTTATACTTATGTTATATAAACGGTTTATACTTATGTTATATAAACGGCTTATTAAATGTCACGATACGATCTTTGCTTCTCAAAGGCTATGGAGTTGGATTTGATAGATGATATGAGGCCACCAAGTCACCAACTACAACCAATATATCAAGGCAAAGATTTGCCACTATTTTTTGTATCCAAATTTTGTACACTTATGTATGATCGATTATTAAACGTGGAAGAAAGGAAATGAACAAGTTAATCATGGAAAAAAGGAATGAGGGTAAATTTGTAACGGAGGCATAAATTTATAGAAACAAAAGAAAATAGAAACGTTAAATTTATTAAGTTAAATAAGGATAAAGTTGTACAATAAAACATTTATAAATTAATACTCTATAAATTAATAATATCAATAAAATTAATAATTTGTCTAGTTCTAAATTTGAACCTTAATCGATAAAATAATAAGATAATAATTTTTTTTTGAAATTTTAGTGTATATATATTTGTCCCAACGAAACTATAAATTAATAATTACTAAAAATTTCATTTACATATGAATATATATGTGTGTGAGAGAGATACACTTCAAAATCCTAAGATTGTTTAGTAAAAAATGAAATTTGTCGTCACTTGTTATTTTTTGTTGAACTTCAAATCTATATTGAGTTTATTTCAAAATCTTCTTATTGTTGTAAAGTGTTGGTGTGTTGTCTTCTCATATTGCAACAAAAAGTGTTAATTTTATTTTCATAAAGTGTGAATATGAATTCATAAAATTTTAATTGAAACTTGTTTTTCAAATTTATTTTTCATCTCTAAGGAGTATACATTGTAACTAGTATATTACACTTGAAAATTTAAAGGCCATATATAAAATCTCTTTAAATTAATAAATTATTAATTTATCGATATTATAATATCTCGCTAAATTAATAAAATATCCCGATCCTAACATTATTAATTTATAGAGGTTTTACTGTAATTTGTATAGAAGTATGTTGTATAAGCCAAAATTTTCAAAAAATAAAAAAAATAAAAAAACTGCATTTTTGCGGCTTATCAAAGTACTCACATATAAGGTTATAGGCCTACTCATATAAGCTTAGCCAAACACTAGGTTTGGGCTTATATGAGTCATATAAGCTAATAAGCTTATAAGCCCACTATATAAGTTAAAACAAACACCCCTATATGTACTTAATACCGTATAGTTAATCTACACTACATATAAAGAGAAATACATTTGCTTAAACTTAACAACTTAAAAAGTGAGGGTTCGCTTGGTTCAAAGTGGGAAAAGGGAAAGAGAAAGGGAATGTAAAGGAATAAGTGAGGTAGGTAATCAATCCCTTACCCCCTAATTTACTCTATAATGGTTGATTACCCACTACGGGGTAATCAATCCCTTTGCACCCCCCTTACCAAGCACAAAACAATGAGTGGGGTGGGCCCTTTTGTATACCTTACTCATTCCCCACCCCCTTAACCTCCCCACCAAGCACCCCCTGAGTAATTTTGTTAGGCTAAGGGTGTGGTTGTTTGAGGGGGTGGGGTTAGGATTTGGGAATCATGCCAAAAATTGTTGTTTTGTTTATTTTTGTGGGTCCTACAAGTGGGGTGGCTACCAAAAATTCGGATTGTACAACAGTAGGCACACTTGCCCAGTTTACTCACAAACCATAAGGCTATGCACGATGGTATCGATCTTGGTCGATCGACCGATTGGGTCATGCTTGGTTGTCTCTTTGTGGATGGTCGGTCGTGCTTGGTTGTTGAAGGACAATTTGCAAAACTTCGTTGAAAATTCGACCGAGTGTGTAACTCTCAAAATGCCAAAAAATGTGAAGTGTGCTGTAATACCTCAAATTCTAAAAGATGTCAAATGACCAAAATGCCCTTGTGTTTAAAATTTTGTAATAATAATTATAATTAATATCAAATAAAACCCTAGAAATGGGAATTTGGCCACATATGATCAAAGTAAAATATGTAAGGTAAAATATGACATTTTTGTAAACACGAGAAAAATAAAAATTCTGTATAAATTAAATAAAAATCAAATTTTAATTAATTATATATATAAATATTATTTAAAAAGGAAAACAAATCCTAAAACAATTAGGAAACTTATGTAATCTTTTATCTAGAGTTTATCACAATATTATTCAGTAAATACAAGTCCTATATCTATAAATATACATAGAAAAAAACGTTTATATATTTTATAAACCCTTAATCGATTCCTAAAAACCAAACCGAATCCCTAAAAACCCTTTTAAGTCGACAAAACATTCTGGAGCTTTCCCAAATTTTTCCTGGACGTATAGTCCTAAGAACCCAAGAAAAATAGTTCCAAGGTCTGAGGTTTAATCGTCTAAGCTTGGGAGGTTTGTTGGTGTCGATGTAAGCTAGCCGAGAAGAGAAAATCCATTCTGCTTGTTCACACGTCCTAAAATCTTTCTGTTATTTTTCTCAGGTCCTATATATCTGATATAATCCATATAAAATAGTGAAATTGATCCATGCAAGCTAATATGATCATACAAATTTATATAAGTAACTAAACCCTAAATCAACTAAATATTTGAAAACAATTCATGCGATTTTTGTGAGCTTGGTATATAATTTATTCTGGTCCTCTATATGTTATATAACATCAGTAAGATAATTCTTATAATTTTCGAAGCCAATAAACTTGGTTTGGAATTTATTTTGTAATCGACTAATTAAAAAGAAAATAAAATAAAAGAAAAGAATTTGAACAAGGGTTAGGGTTAGGGTTTTGATATTGAATCTGTTTTAATAAATGTGTTTGAGGGTTTAATTAATGTTGTAATGATTGGGTAACTTAGGGTTAGGGTTTTGGTGGTTTTTAGTTAAAACCGATTTGTATTTAAAAATATAAGGGGGTGTTTTGGAATTTCTGAAACTTGTGGGATATTTTTATAATCTGTATTAGATCAGTGGTGAGTTGAGGAAAATATAATATGAGGGTGTCATGTGTTAAATTTGCAATTAAAAGGTTTAAAAGGTTAATTATGTAATTATATATATAATTAAGTAATCTAAATTAAATAAAATAAAATAGAGGGTTAGTTTTGTATAAACTGAAAATCAGAAGGTTAATAAGTTTATAAGTTATATGAGGGGCTAAACGTGTAATTTTGATAATTTAATGGATTTATTTGTAATTTATATAATTAAAAGGATATAAATAGTTTTTATTATAATTAAGGGATTAAACTTGTAAATTATGAAAGTTAAGGGCTGTTTTGATATATAGATTATATGGAAGGGTAATATGTGTAATTTCTGATAATTAAAGGATTAAAGGTGCTAATATGGATTCTTATGGATAAAATTGTAATTTGAATATTAATAAGGATTAAATTGTAATAAATATAAATAAAGGGTTAAAATGTAACATTTGTAACTTGAGGGTTTAAATAGTGAATATGATTAACTTATGGACTATTTGTATAAAATTATGGAAAGGGTGATATTTACACTTTAGACCTTGAACTTGAGCATATTTGCATATAAAACCCTAATTTATGGGAAGTTATCATATTAAACCTTAATCTTATAAGATTAACATTTTAAGTTCATAAATGATTCTAAATGATGAATATAACCTTGAATGATGAATATGGAAAGATACTTAAATGATTAAGATACTTAAAGTGGAAACTTACTAAATAAGAAAAGTCAATTAAAAAGGAGTAATCTGATTTGAGATAAGGTTGTTAACGATAAAGTGAACCCTAATTCAGGTATATAAAAGAAGAAGTGAACTCTTCGAGTAGTGATTCTTTCTTTTGGGTCTCATTGTTGTGCTAAGGTACGGATATTCTGACCTTACTTTTAAGGTTTCCTTCGTGATTACAACTTCTGTTATGAACTTTCTGTTTTGAACATTCTGATTTAAACCTTTGCTATGAACCTTCTATTTTTGAACCTTTGATATGAAAACTTTGCTATTGAACTTTCTGATATGAAAATTATGTTTTGAACCCTTAAATATGAACCATTTGATTACATGACTTTCACTAGGCATGGGGGTTCCGTGTCCGTGTCAGGGATGCACCTCTGACATGACTCTAGGGCAGTAGAGTGATGTTCTGCCACGCCCCTTGGTTTGGCTGCAAATGTTTATGTGTTGGGAAGGGGCGTATGGATGCATCCTAGATCTGTTTAGGTTTCTGATATGATATGGTATGATATGATATGTTATGATTTGTCTGGTGAATGTGGCTGATGAGTGCTCAAACACTCATCATTTTTGTCGTATTTAAACTGCCAAAACATACAAAAACAATAAAAAAGTTATCAAAATACTTAAATTATCCCAGGGATTGTGTTTTAAAAGCAAAATGAGCAAAAACAAATGAAAAATGATCAAAGTTTGCAATATTGGCAGTTTCAGTCCCCCGAGTTTCAAAACTTGTCAAAAATAGTCCCTATGCATTTATTTTGAAAGAAAAAGTCAACCCAAGTATTTTGAAAGTCAAATATCACAAAATATAACACTTGGGTCAAAAGTTACAAGATTTACATGTTTGGTCCCCGAGATTTCAAATTTGGCAGAATAGGTCCCTGGGAATTTTGAAAAATGAAAAAAAAATACAAAAATGGTTCTTGGTATATTGGAACTTGGCATGATTAGTCCTTTGGAGCACTTTGGGAAATATACATTTTCAATCCTTGCATTTTTCACAAATTGCAAAAATGGTCCTTGTGATAACTTAATACCAAACGGACCCTCTTTTATTAATAAAGCCCCAAAAACCAAAACCAATCCAAAACCTAAGCCTGATCCGAATACATCCCAAGCCCATCACCACCCAGGCCCAATCCCTTTTTGATATCACCCCCGGTCAAACCCAGTCAACACCATCTCCCTCCCAACACCCCAACGCAAAACCAGGCTCCCTACTTTCCCCTCCTCCTCACCTTTTTCCAACAAACCCCCCCCCCCCCCCACAATTAATACCCCTCACCAACCTAACCAACCCCCACCACCACAATAAATGACTCCACCAGAACCATTAGTATTTGCCCCGTTTTAGTTTTGGCGCCAAAAGTCAATCAAAGGCTGAGGTTCATCAAAACTCAATTGAATGGATGGGATTTGGTCAAGAGTCGAAGCCTAGGGGAGTGCTACTTTTCAAAATGAAGCCATGTGGAGAAAAGGGTGCCCTAATTTTATCTCGTTATATATGTAAGCTCATATGAGCCTTAGTTTGGTGTGTAGTATTGTAATTTAGGTATTTTAGTTTCTAATTTAACATTTGTAATCTGTTTTTCAATCAATGAAATTTCTGTTTTAAGTTCTTTTTCATTTTCAAATTTCAAGTCTCATTCAAGAATCTCAAGTATTTGTTTGTGCTTACCTAGTTATTCTCAGTTGATTGTACAATCTCATAAGCTCAAGTGGAAAACGTTTAAAAGCTTTATAAGCTTCTATATCAATCAGAAGCTAGATTTCATAAAAAATAATCAAAAAAATATAAAAAAAATAAAATAAAAAATCCATGTTCCAAGGTTGAAGAAGCAAGGAGCACAGTAAATAGTGGATGGCTGTGGTTTATAGGTTTAAGGAAACAATTAGGAATTGTTATTTGGTTATGGTTCATTGAGAAATAGCTTGGAGGGCTTATGTAAGAATTTTTCTCAAAATTGTGTTTCTACTTATTCATGTTTACTAGTTGCTTCTCTGTGCCTATTTTGCTTATTAATTACTTAATAGATAAGTTACATTAAGTAGATTGTAGTTTGGTTCCTGTTTAATCAAGTTTCATCATATACTGTGTTTACAAGGGGTGTTTGGATTTGTCTGTATTGAGTGGTTCAATGAGCTTCATTGCTCATTCAGTGTGTGCATATCATACTCATACCCCTAGAACACCAAGTCAGAAGGTTTTAGTTGTAACCACTCTAATAGTCAAAATCAATAGAAATTTACCCACACAGTTAACTGTGTGGGATTTGGAGTCCAAAGATCCTTCATAACTTAGCATAAAGTATTGTTTCAACTAAAATCAGTCTTATTCTAGCTTATTAACATGTTTTCAATCATTTATGAGCAAGTAAAAGTCATAAAAGTCAAATACTCAAGTTTTGTAAAAAAGTCAAAAGTTGCATTGTGCAAAAAAAACCATTTCTTGCATGAATTTTATGGAATTTTGTGGAGGGTTTTTGACTTTGAAACTTCTTGTGTGTATAACCTACCAGCTGAACTATTGATTCCTGCATTTGTTATATTTTTGGGAATTTTTCTTGTGGACCTTTTTACCCCTCAAACACAACTGCAGGGCAAGACCTCTGCCCTGCATCAGCAGGCCTTCATCATCACCACCACTTTGGTGGTTGATTGTGGCCACCTCAGTGGGTCCCACTGGTCCACTTTGGGTTTTCCCAACACCCCTCCTGGCAACCTTGAAGTTTTGACCAACCATTTGACCTTCGACCCTGTGGACCCCACTTGAAATCCCATCCAAAGTTTGTCCCATTTTCTGTCTCAGAATCCAAATAAGCAAGTGCTTTTTGTGGTCTTTTGGCTTATTCAGCTAGCTTATTTGATAAACTCTTGCTTAAAATTGTTCAAGTAACTTAGTGGAACGAAAATTAACCATGGTGGACCCCACATAAGCTCATTTGAGCTTAATCTCTCAGTTGGTCAAAGAAAGTCAACTGTTAAACATATAAGCACTCAAAGTGCTTATTTCTGAGTTCCATAAAAAGTGCTTTTGTAAAAGTTGCTAGTTTTTAGTGTAAAAATAGTTTGGAAAGAAAAAACACAAAAAACCAAATTTAATTTTAGTGATAGCTTCTATTTAATAGAAATTATCTTTTTAATTTTCTTTTTAGCTTATTTATAAGCACTTTAGCATTTTTTTTATTTTTATTAAATCTCTTTTATATTAAAGTAATTTTATAAATTTTTCCATATTTTTCTTTTGTCTTTTAGTGGTTTTTAGAATTAATTTTAGTTTAATTAATTATTAAATAATAATTAAGAATTAATTAGCATAATTAGATTTTATTAAGTAACACGTAGTTTTTATAATTTTTCTAGCTTTTATATAAGTTAAAACATTTTTATAAATTTTTCTAGAATTTCTACTGTTCATTTTCTATTTTTAGAATATAATTAGTTTAATTGGTAATTAATTAATTATTAGAATAATAATTAGTAAATTAGTTTAAAATTACATAAAATCAACTTTTTATAATTTTTTAGGATTCCTGTGATGGTTAATTAGATTTATAAAAATATTCTTAATTATCTAAGTCTTTTTAGTAATTTTTAATAATTTAAATTAATATAATTAGTTAATAAATAGATAATTAGCAATTAATTAATAATAAGAAAGTAAATAGTGTAAAAATAATTTTTCTTTTTCTTAAAATTTTATTTATTTATTAGGATTGTAAAAATAAAAACTTCACACTCATAGCCTTTTCTGTTCATCAATTGTACTTTCTTTCACGTTCGTCAGTGTACGTTTTTAATTAAAACGTACGTTTTTAAGTTTTAGATCACATCTTCTTAATCTTACTTCCCGTAATCAATCACATAGCTTTCCTAAGCTATTTCTGTTAATAATTTCCAAATAATTCTCATAACCACCCTTTTTTGTGAATAATCACCCTATCACAATCACGCTCAGATAAAATTCACACCTCGTCGGGGTATAACGACCTGGTGATTTCCTATATTACCCGGAGATTGACTCTAGGCTATTTGACTTTGTTGACCATTCCTTGGTCAATATAAGTTGACGGTTTAAGGCAAATCAATTTTTGGCGCCGCTGCCGAGGAGGTGTCGCTAGGATTATAAAGCCTACTAAACTAGGTCTAGAGGTGAGGGATGATTCTTTTTGTATTTTTATATCTTATGTAAAGCAAGTAAAATCTCTGGTTTTGAAGGAGTGGGCGGAATTAGTTGCTAGTTAACTAAAACAATTAACTAAAGACACAATCAAAATAAAAGAAATGAAATGAAAATTAAGCTAATGTACTAATATGGTGGAAACAATAATGAGAAAAATTGTGTTTACTTATATTTCATTACTCCATAGATATCTTTTACCGATTGAATAGCTTGTTCCAATTGCATGGATGACGGGTTATATTCCTTAATACTAGTCGTAGGGCCGTGTACAATATTCCCTAACTCTATAAGATCCTACTTCACTCATATGTCGAGCCGACTAAAAGCTCCTAACATGGGATCATTAGAATTCACTTATGCACTAAATACAACTAAAAATCGTAGTACACCTCCGATCATGTTTCTTAAGACGTTCAAGCAAGTTACCAATGGAATTCTGCCAGTTTTCTTAAGCCTAATATCGAATACAATCATCCGTAACAGTTATAAACAAACAATCAACCAATAATCAACATCTAGGTTTCACTACATCTAAGCAAACACAATAAAAACCTAGCCTAACATGTTAAAAGAAAGTATAACAACTCACAAATACCCATTACTATGATTCCCATTACAAATACCTATCGTAGGTATTTCATAGGTAAATTTTTTCTTTTTATATACATAATTACTTGCATGACTCACTAGACCTGCTCACGTATCTACACAAGCCAAATAACTCAACACTCAAATCCTATAAACCCCAGGTATGCCAAGCATAAATTCATAACAACACCATAATAAGTAATACACCAATCTAAAACACTAAACACAACACAAAACCCTGATAAAGCATAAACTAAAACTTAAGTAGGATTATATGCTTATCTGAACCTATATGCTTAGTTAAACTAGTAAGAATGTGTTCAAGGCATAAGTAAGAGTATGTTTAGGCATATTAGGATATATTAGGACTATTAGGTTATAGAATAGAACCCTTAGAACTTAGATATAAACCCCCTAAGCCTTAAACCAAAACTAGGTCATAGATAACTAGAATTAGGTCTAAACCCACCCAAAACTTCCCCTTAGGTCACCATCACTTAGTATAAGCCTTTAGGAACTTATGAATAGTTATTAGATACCCTCAGGACACTAACTTAGGCACAAAACCATAGGATAAACCTTAGTCTCTCACTTAGGTCATTTAGGTTATAAAACAAGGTCAAACCTTCCTAAAATTCCCCATAGGTTACCCACACTTAGTATAAGCCCTTTAGGTCTTATAATTAGTCATTAGGCACACTTAGGAACTTAAGTTAGGCACTAAACCCTAGGTAAAACCTTAAACACATAGTAAGTAGAAACTAGGTCTAAACTTAGCTAAAACTTAACTAAAACCTAAACATAAGCACCTTAAACACCTCAACCTAGCACCCTAACACCTTATTCATACCCAAGCACACACCCTAACACCTCTAAGTACATACACAAGTAGGTGCATCACCTACTTGGCAAATCCACCACTAATCACCACTAATCCACCCTATACCTTCCCTAATCCATCACTAAACCACCCCTAATCACCCGTAATCACCCTAAACAACCCTTAAACCCTCCAAGCAGCTTACAAGCACCTCCAATCACCCAAGCAAGGAAGTGCATCACCTCCTTGTAAGCTACTTGTCGCCATTTTCCCCTAAACATCTCTCACGGCTTTCCTCCACCACAACCGGCCTACCCAGCCCCCTAGCTACCATACTAGCTCTTCTTTGTCATCATTAGACCTGTCACAACCCCCTAGCTCTGCTTGCTCAGCCATCTCCATGCACGACACCTATGAGGCCGTTTCTCCCAAACCGCCTCTATCGTAACTATAAATACCCCCCAGCCCTCACTTCTTCTCCACACCTTTCCCCTTCCTCTCTACCTCACATTTCTATAGTACTAAGCCCTTAGGAGCTGTTAGGAATGAGTAGCTAGGCCTTGGTCATGTTTTGTTGTGGTTTGAAGTCATACGAGGTGTAGGAAACCCTAGAAAACCCTAGCCCTAGTTCTAACCCACGTAAACCCCCCTAGCCAAGTAAGTCTTACTTTTAGTTAATATATCTTTAATATAGTCTTAGGATAGATTTAGATAGCTTAGATAACCTTGCATGAGCCTTGAACCACTCTACTTGCTAGTTTACGTTTTATAACCCTAGATCGAGTCATATACTTGCATGCATGCTTGAAGTAGTTAGATTAGGTCATACACTAGTTAAATATAACTTAAATAACTTAAAATAAGTAAAACATAGGCTAGAAAACTTAAATACTAGATAAAATACAAGTTACATGCATATTAGGACTACTTTTGCAATAGTTTACATGCATAGGGGTATATATCATAAATTCCTAAAATTATAAAGTCTAGGGACTGTTTTTGAACTTTCCTAGAAGTTATAAGTAGTAAGGATTAGTTTTGCATAATATTAAAACCCTAGGATAGATAATAACATAAGTATAAACTAAAAGGACTAAAAATGTAAATAGTATAAGTTAAAGGTCTAAAATGGTAAATATAGAAAACTTAGAAGTCTTAGGTTAATATAGAAGTATAGGGACTAGTTGTGTCTATTATAGATAGTTATTAGTATAGGCAATATAAGTAATATAGAATGTAGGGTAGAAAACGTAAATATATAAACTATAAGCGTAAAAAGTGAAAATATCATATAAGTATAAAACCTATATAAAGTTAGAAGCATAACACAATACTAGGGAGCTTCATGCGAGGAGTACTATGTGGATATTTTATTTTTGACGAGTTTGTTGGGTTTACGATTTAAAGTGCCCTGACTCCTCGAACGATTATTGCATATACTTCTGAGATATGATGGCCCGAATGGTGATATGATTATAACTAAACCCTAATAACAACATAACTCAATAATAGGGAGCTTTGTGTGAGGAGTATTAACTTCTAAATTATGATGGCCCGAACGACATTATGTTGATAACATAATATAATAGTAGGGAGCTTCATGTGAGGAGTCATATACTTCTGAATTACAATGGCCTGAACGGTGTTATGTTATATCTAAAATATTAACAAACCTAAAAACAATGACTTAAGAATTATAAAACATGATAACTAAAAGCTTGACATACATACAAAACCAACAACAACAACACTAGGATACGTGAGTAAGGCGGTCTAGTTCCCGAGTCACTATTTGCATTACTTAGATTACTCTACACCCATGTGAGTCTTCATAGCCTTACATCTTTTTAAACTCTCAAACTAAATGCTTTTATAAACCCTGTAAGGGGGATACATGCAAAATGCTTTACTTAAAACCGAATACAAGTCTTTTTCTTTGGTTGTTTGCACGAGTAAACTAACTGCCACCACTACATAAACAAAATTCATGAATCTAATCGTTTGGAAGGTTTTATCCAATCGAACGCAAATATAGTTGATAGATGTATTGGAGTTTGACAACTCCTGTTGGTATTAACACCCCACTATGTGGTACCAATAGGTACTATATTTGAATCCACTCAAGGTATAACTTTGGCAAGTTATCCTTCTATCCCCTCATGTTGGGTCTGCAGCCCACATGACCTGGATCATTAAGGTGTGATTCATGAGCTTAGTACAACCTACTAAACTCCTGATAATTGTGCATGCATCACAATTATCACAAAAACTTGCATTTTCCCAAATGGATGTATCAACTGAACCCAGGGAACTTGTATTCACTAACCACTAAACCTATGATTCTCACTCAACACCTAGTGTTGACTTTTTAAGCATGTATTCTAGGTTAATTACTTCTATGGACTTATGGCGGAAGGAGGTACTGAACTCGGAAGACTTTTCATGGTTATCATTCAAACACCACCAACCTAACTCTTAGATTTTTGGGACCTCAACAAAATAAAAGTATACCTTTTATAATTAAAACTTTGATAATTATGAATGATAACTAATTTTTCAAAACGTCTCTTTTTGAGTCGTTTTCTATTACTATATCTGTGATTCTATGAAGTAATACCCCAAACACTTTATCCGTTGTGATCAGTGAAAAATGGGGGTGTTACAGATTGGCATCAGAGCTTCAGTTGTAGAAAACAAGGTCAAAACCTAAACTACAACAATTTTTCCTAAACCCGAGGAAGTCTTCAGTACCTCTGCCATGCTCCATAACCATATGTGCTAAGGTAAGTATAATTATTGCCTGCTTAACTGCTAAATGATTTACAGTATTTTCTTTGTTATATAGTTATGTCTACTCCCCTCTACTCTACCCCTATCTCATCTAGTCCGCATCCGGAGACTGATCTTTCCTCTCCGAATGTACTAGATTACTCTCCTAAACCCTATAACTTAGAAGACTCTAGGAATAACCTAGATAACCCTAATTTAAAACACCTAAGAGATTTCTATGCTAAGACATTACCCCTAACCAACCCCGATGTCTTAGGTAAATAGAATCTCTAAACTGTTTTAAATTTCTCTTACTCTAACCCTTTTCAACTCTTTTTCCTTTTTACCGATGGTGAGAATCCTCATTCTTCACTATAGAGATCTGAATTCTTTCTCCTCTGATCTCTAAACCTTCACTCCTTTACATGGCATTCTTAAGCTATCTTTGTTCTAGTTAGAGATCTACCCCTAACTATCCCATATGCAAATATATGATTCTCATATATAAGCATATTTCTCTTAGATTACTATGATACCCGAGCTAGTTTTCCCCAATCCCCTTTAGTAAACCCCAAAACCTTAATTAGAATTTCCATACTTGAGGTTAGATAGACCATTAGGATTTAGACCATTAGGACTTAGACCATTAGGATTAGAACACTTTAGGATTAGAAAACCTTAGACCATTAGGATTAGAACACCTTAGGATTAGAAAACCTTAAAAACCAAAAACCCCTACCCCAATAGACCTAGGATAAGACTTTAGAATTATAATATAGATTAGGAAAAACCTAGGATTAGATAACCCTCACCCTAAGCCTTTAGAACCTTAGTTTAGGATAGACACACTTACCCCATAGGAATAAGTAGATTTAGGTCATAGATTACCCATACCTAGCCCTTAGGATAACCATACTTATACACTTGAGGATTTTAGATTATACCTTAGGACTTGACAATTTTTAGAATACCCATTAGGAAATTTCACTTAGGAGACACTATGGATAGTGCCTTAGCTGGTTTCAAATCCCTAGGAATAGTGATACTCATAATAATAGTAATAATGGTAATAATAGACAACCTAAAACAAAAGAGAAAACCTGAAACAACACCTAAAAATAAGGATATACCTAGTCAACCCTTAGGAAAGAAAACACTTAAACCTAATCCCTCTTTAGAACTCTCTACCTCAATGGAACCAAACGCCTCACCCTTAGAAATTAGGATTAGTTAGAAGAACCATAGGGGGAAAAAAACTCTGGGAAAGATATCTAGTACATCTAAAACTCCGATAGGATATTCTCTTTCAGGTATCCTATACTTTTACTCATTCATTTAATCTCATCTTTTCATTCCTCTCCTTCTACCATTTAAATCTTTTTCTCTCACTTCTTCCCACTCTTCTATTTAAAATCCCATTTTCCCGCCTTTTTCCCCACTCCACAAATTAAAACCATACTTTTCCATTTTCCTCACTCCTACACTTTTCCCCACTCAATCTACTCCAAACTTCTTTTTCCATTTCCATTTCCCCTACTTTACCCATTCATCCTTTTTCCTTTTTCACTCCACTCCACTCCCATAAATCCTTCACTCCATTTCCCTTCATTTTTAACTCTCCGTCATTTTACACTCTATTTTCTTCTCTCTATATTCTCTCCCTACCTCATCTTGCAATGCTCTATTAGTTAGAACTTGCATTTCTCGTCATAACGCAAGTTTCTATTAGTTAGAACTTGTAAGAATATCTACATCGAACTGTAATCCTCATTATTTTCGACTATGATATTAAATCTCGCTTTGCAAGAAATTGTAAAAATGAGATCTTCTACGTCCGTCATTCTAGTCTTAACATGGGAATCTACCATGTGACAAGTTACTAAATCGGAGAACATTAGAACTTGTCCCTACCATGACTAGAACTTGTCTCTATCATGACTAGAACTAGTCTCTATTATGACTAGAACTTGTCTCTATCATGACTAGAACTTGTCTCTACTTGACTAGAATATTCCCCTACCGCATCTACAACTTGTCTTCACTGAGATGAAAACTAGTTATCATAACAATTGAAACTTGTCTCTAAAAATTTCCTTACCATATATCTTTAAATATGGTAAAACTCTCTTCATGTTCCACCGATACTACTTAAGATTTATAATGACTATCCTCTTAAAATGAACTAGGATGTTCCTACATATTAATGAGAAAGTTATATGTCAAATAGGTTAAGAGTTTATAAATATTGGAACGCCTTTATTTGCAAATAATGAGATATAAAAACCTAAGTATCTGGTATCTGTACAAGCAATTCTAACTCCGCTTGTGCAAAATCTTCTTCCTTTTCACATCATTTCCTCGATAATCCTCTACTTTCTCGACTATTTCCCTCCCCTACTCCTATAATCGTCAAAATCTCGGGACGAGATTTTCTCTAAGGGGGTTAGACTATAACAACCCACAAACACCCATTACTATCATTCTCATTACAAATACGTATAGTAGGTATTTCACATGTAAATTTTTGCTTTTTATATACATAATTACTTGCATGTCACACTAGACATGCTCACGTATCTACACAAGCTAAATAACTCAACACTCACAACCTATAAACCCCAGGTATGTCAAGCATAAATTCATAACAACACCATAATAAGTAATACACCAATCTAAAACACTAAACATAATACAAAACCCTAATAAACCATAAACTAAAACTTAAGTAGGATTATGTGCTTATCTGAACCTATATGCTTAGTTAAACTAGTAAGAATGTGATCAAGGCTTAAGTAAGAGTATCTTTAGGTATATTAGGATATATTAGGACAATTAGGTTATAGAATAGAACCCTTAGAACTTAGATATAAACCCCCTAAGCCCTAAACCATAACTAGGTCATAGATAACTAGAATTAGGTCTAAACCCACCCAAAACTTCCCCTTAGGTCACTATCACTTAGTATAAGCCTTTAGGAACTTAGGAATAGCTATTAGATACCCTTAGGAAACTAACTTAGGCACAAAACCATAGTATAAACCCTAGTCTCTCACTTAGGTCATTTAGGTTATAAAACAAGGTCAAACTTTCCCAATACTCCCCCATAGGTTACCCACACATAGTATAAACCCTTTAGGTCTTAGAATTAGTCATTAGGCACACTTAGGAACTTAAGTTAGGCACTAAACCCTAGGTAAAACATTAAACACATAGCAAGTAGAAACTAGGTCTAAACTTAGCTAAAACTTAACTAAAACCTAAACATAAGCACCTCAAACACCTCAATCTAGCACCCTAACACCTTAGTCATACCCAAGTACACACCCTAACACCTCTAAGCACACACACAAGTAGGTGCATCACCTACTTGGCTAATCCACCACTAATCACCACTAATCCACCCTAAACCTTCCCTAATCCATCACTAAACCACCCCTAATCACCCTAAACCACCCTTAAACCCGCCAAGCAGCTTACAAGCACCTCCAAGCACCCAAGCAAGGAGGTGCATCACCTCCTTGTAAGCTACTTGTCTCCATTTTCCCCTAACCGCCTCTCATGGATTTCCTCCACCACAACCGGCCTACCCAGCCCCCTAGCTACTATCCTAGCTCTTCTTTGTCATCACTACACCTGTCACAACCCCTAGCTCTGCTTGCTTAGCCCTCTCCATGTATGACACCTATGAGGCCGTTTCTCCCAAACAGCTTCAATCGCAACTATAAATACCCCCTAGCCCTTACTTCTTCTCCACACCTTTCCCCTCCTCTCTACCTCACATTTCTGTAGTACTAAGCCCTTAGGAGCTGTTAGGAACGAGTAGCTAGGCCTTGGTCGTGTTTTGTTGTGGTTTGAAGTCGTACGAGATGTAGGAAACCCTAGAAAACCCTAGCCCTAGTTCTAACCCACGTAAACCCCCCCTAGCCAAGTAAGTCTTACTTTTAGTTAATATAGCTTTAATATTGTCTTAGGATAGATTTAGATAGCTTAGATAACCTTGCATGAGCCTTGAACCACTCTACTTGCTAGTTTATGTTTAAAACCCTAGATCGAGTCATATACTTGCATGCATGCTTTAAGTAGTTAGATTAGGTCATACACTAGTTAAATATAACTTAAATAACTTAAACTAAGTAAAACATAGGCTAGAAAACTTAAATACTAGATAAAATACAAGTTACATGCATATTAGGTCTAGTTTTGCAATAGTTTACATACATAGGGGTATATATCATAAATTCCTGAAATTATAAAGTCTATGGACTGTTTTTGAACTTTCCTTGAAGTTATAAGTAGTAAGCATTAGTTTTGCATAATATTAAAACCCTAGGATAGAAAATAACATAAGTATAAACTAAAAGGACTAAAAACGTAAATAGTATAAGTTAAAGGTTTAAAATGGTAAATATAGAAAACTTAGGAGTCTTAGGTTAATATAGAAGTCTAGGGACTAGTTGTGTCTAGTATAGATAGTTATTAGTATAGGTAATATAAGTAATATAAAACTTAGGGTAGAAAACGTATATATATAAACTATAAGGGTAAAAAGTGAAAATATCATATAAGTATAAAACCTATATAAATTTAGAAGCATATCACAATACTAGGGAGCTTCATGCGAGGAGTACTATGTGGATATTTCGTTTTTGACGAGTTTGTTGGGTTTACGAATTAAAGTGCCCAGACTCCTCGAACGATTATTGCATATACTTATGAGATATGATGGCCCGAATGGTGATATGATTATAACTAAACCCTAATAACAACATAACTCAATAATAGGGAGCTTTGTGTGAGGAGTATTAACTTCTGAATTATGATGGCCCGAACGGTATTATGTTGATAACATAATACAATAGTAGGGAGCTTCATGTGAGGAGTCATATACTTCTGAATTACAATGGCTTGAACGGTGTTATGTTATATCCAAAACAATAACAAACCTAAAAACAGTAACTTAAGAAACATAAAACATGATAACTAAAAGCTTGACATACATACAAAACCAACAACAACAACACTAGGATACGTGAGTGAGGCGGTCTAGTTCCCGAGTCACTATTTGCATTACTTAGATTACTCTACACCCAAGTGAGTCTTCATAGCCTTACATCTTTTTAAACTTTCAAACTAAATGCTTTTATAAACCCTGTAAGGGGGATACATGCAAAATGCTTTACTTAAAACCGAATACAATTCTTTTTCTTTGGTTGTTTGCACGAGTAAACTAATTGCCACCTCTACATAAACAAAATTCATGAATCTAATCGTTTGGAAGGTTTTATCCAATCGAACGCGAATATAGTTGATAGATCTATTGGAGTTTGACAACTCCCGTTGGTATTAACACCCCACTAGGTGGTACTAATAAGTACTATATTTGTATTCTAGGTTAATTACTTCTATGAACTTATGGCTGAAGGAGGTACTGAACTCGGAAGACTTCTCATGGTTATCATTCAAACACCACCAACCTAACTCTTAGATTTTTGGGACCTCAACAAAATAAAAGTACATATTTTATAATTAAAACTCTGATAATTATGAATGATAACTAATTTTTCAAAACGTCTCTTTTTGAGTCGTTTTCTATTACTGTATCTGTGATTCTATGAAGTAATACCCCAAACACTTTATCCGCTGCGATCAGTGAAAAATGAGGGTGTTACAGAAAGATAAACATAAGATAGAATCAAACAATACATAGACATATTGAATGATTATTGGAGAACTTATCTTTATTAAAACATGGAAGAAAGAAGGGTTTGAAACCCCTTCAATATGAAGGAAATTTGACCTAGGGTTTGTGTGTAGTATTCCACAACTTGTTCCACACTTTACAATGAAAAATTGGAAAAATATATATAGACTAAGCATCTTGACAGTGTCATGTATCAGCCTCTGACCCCGTCAACTCGCTACCAAGTTGAAATTCGTATTGCCTAGATCCAGTCTTGACACCTTCATGTGAAAATCTACTCTGGGCCGTCACTTGTATTTGGACCCTGACGGCCTTGGTGATGCCGTCAGGCCATTAACAAAGAAAATGTTCTGGGCCGTCACCTTATAATTTCCACATCCACCTCTTTTGTCACTTTTGACGCCGTCATGTGTTATGGCTTGACATCGTTAGGTACTGTTCCCAGCAAGGAATTTGAGACTTTTCCGTTTTCTTTACTTTTATGCTCCAAAAACGTCCAAAATGCTTCCTTTTCCAGATTTCTCCTCAAAAGTACCTAAAATGACAAAAGGAACGATTTAGGGCAATAATTGATCAAATAATCACGAATTCGGGCATAAATAACCCCTTAAAAGCGGTACACTTTTCGCCTCATCAAATACCATTACACTTGAGATTTGCTTGTTCTCAAGCAAATGCGCTTTTATTTGAATCAAAATACAAGTTACGGGTCATTTAACACTAATATAAAAGTAATTATAACAAATAATCGTTCCACTAAAAACCAAAAACAAGCTCGGAGGTCATACACTAGCACCTCACAAATAGTGTTTAGATACTCACATTTCTCGGGTGTAATAAAGTATATATCACAATATGAAAATGAAAAACATCTCTCACTACCTGTAATAGCAAATAGATTACCATAGGCTTGGGAAAGGATCAAACCCCCACCACTTGGCGTAAGCACCTAGGATAAACTATCAAAGAGGTCTTTTAAAGGGTTATAAAGTTAGGTGTAGGGATATGGAAAACACGGTTTTGTTGGATAAAGGCAATATTTACTGGTGGCAAGTTAATCATCTTGGTTAATTACATGTACAATATGGCATTGCTAAGCCAAGACTCGACTCGACTTAAGCTAATAAATCAAAAATAACAAAAACTTAAAATAAACATAGAATGAAATGGGATGGTAGTCCGTATGTTTTTTCTCTTTTCTTTTCTATTTTTTTTTCTTGATTTTTTCGACTTTCTTTTCTTTCTTTTTTTCTTTTTTTTGCATACACTTTTACCCTACCATCCAAAATAATACATCATAGGGAATGTACATTCCCCTTACACTTGAATTTTTACATATTTTACAATAAACTACTCTAATGACTCAAATCAAGATAATCAAAACACTTGGAGTACTTTTTAAGATTAACGAACATATGGGGGTAATATATGATGTTCTTCCCCATTACTCCAAAACACTAGTACTTTACCCATGAGTCCCAATCATCCGAAAACAATATGTACAAGATATGACTCGACTTAGCAACCATGTAATCAATTAGACAATTAACTAAGGGTTTAAACAAATAACAATAATCCACTAAAGATGAGTGCATAAAAGGAAGGCTAAGGCGATTTGGTTGCACATTTGGGTGGGTTGTAACAAACTCTTCCTTTAAGTAAGATGCTTAAAGTTAGAATCGAAAAGATAGGCTCGGAGGGGTGTACTAGGGGTTTCGTGTACTAAAAATGAGTACAATGCTAAGGTGTGGGAAAAATTAATTGACTTTGTTAGTCAAGTAATATGACTTAAATGGTCAAGTAATTATGATACGGATTTAAACACAAGGGTGATCCTAATGCCTCTTATCATGTAGTAAATCCTACTACACGAATGTAGTCTCACTAGCGGTCTCAGGATGCATCACTAACGCAAGTTCTAGAATCTAAATACTATCGATACACTCATAAGCACTAATAATGAATGCTTTTCCTATCAAATCTAAAGGCGAACATCACATATTTGCATGGAAAAGTTTTAAATGGTACGGTTTTGTGCTAGTCATACAACTCCTATCCATGAGACGCTTGTTAAGGCTAAAGTTTCACTCCTAAATGTTGTAAAAAAATTTAAATTTGGCGCTAAAATTGCACTAACAAGTATTTCTCTTAGTTTTATTACACACCTACTATCAAACAAACAAACTCAAGTGTAAGAGTATCCTATAAGGTATCATCATTTACCCTCCCCTTACACTTAAGATGAACATTGTCCCCAATGTTCAATTAAAGGATGCAAAATGAAAACAGGTAAAAGAATGAAAACAAATACTCCCCTGATTCGTTCGGCGTGGATAGTGTGTCAACAAGGTTAAGTCTTCCTCCGAGAAAATGAACGTTGAAAGCTTCCCTCCAGAAATATAAATCATTTTCTTGTCATATATATATAACCTGTTAAACCTGAGAAAACAATCAAGGCAACCTCGCGTAAAATTGGCGGCAATCTATATATACTAACAAATTCTAGAAAGCAATTTAAGATATAATGCTTGTGGGATGAATGTTTGCAGATTTCCTGGAGTTTATAAAACTAAAGAATCAACAAAACCTTAAGACTCCGGTATAAACAAAACTCGCAAAATTTTTCAAAATTTTGGTACCTGACGCCGTCAGGTCGTAACTCCTGACGCCGTCAGAATGTTCCTTGAAAAATCTTATGTTAAGTTTCCGGAAAATTTCTGGAAAAACTCATGCCCTATTTTCTGAAAAATCCTGCAAAACATCATTATGACTCAATACAAGCATTTGACTCAAACAAATACTAATATACATGCTCATTTAATATTGTGGCGAATCATGATCATTTTCATTCTTATAAACAAGTTTGGGTTTCCCCTTACACTTAGCTTTTGCAAAATACCTTTATATGTAATTAAGACGAAGTTAAAAACAAAACAAAGCATTTTCACAATTTAGTTTGAATCATGATTTACCAATAATAAAAATAAAACATGCATACGGAAACAAATAGAATCAAACAAATAAACAAACACACAAAGCATGGGTTGCCTCCCAAGAAGCGCTTTTCTTTATTAACGAGCCTTGTAGCTAGACTCAAGCTCATGGGAAATTATGTGACCTCGTCATTGGTCTCATTCTCTAGGTCATCCTCAATCTTAGTTTTGTATTCCGGACCTAGTTGCAAACATTCCTTGTAGAAACCGAGTATTCTACCCATGACATAATCTACTCCTCTACGTGTATCCTCATCATTCCTATAGTAAACCACTTGCTTGTGTTCCTTTTTAAGGTTCGATAGAAGATGGAATTGCTCAATCTTATAGGGCATTTGGTAAGCAATTTCATCGTTCTCATCCTAGAATCTAACTATCCCTAGGGACGGGTCATAACTCATCTTAGAGGCCTCAACAAACGGTTTTCCGAACACTACTTGACTTAGGCAACCATCTATTACCGGACGAATATCCTCTACAATCACAAAGTCGGTAACATAAGTGAAGTTTCCTACAAAGATATGTAATCCTTTCACTCTCCCTACAAAGTTGCTCATCCAATTCGTGTTAGGTATCATCCTATATTCAAGTTGCTTCTTCATTACCCAATTATAATAGGTCCTAGTCATAATGTTTATAGGAGACCTAAGATCGATGTAAGCTTTCCACACATGCATATGCCCAATGTTGCATGGTATGTTGATGTTAGAGGAATCACCAGCTTTGATAAGTGGTGAACCAAGGACGTATGGTGTCTCGGGGTCATCAAATAGATCCTTATGGTATTCCCGTTCTTCCTTGGTGGGAACTTATCAAAGTATTCTTCTACGTTTTCTACTTCCTCTAACTTTTCTTCCTTAATATCCTCAACTTCCTTAATCCCATCCTTAGGTTCAGTTTCTATTCCAACTTCATCCTTGTCACTTTCTTCTATATTCTTATCTATTGGCTTAATGGTGACAACATTGACAAAGTGGATGTGTTTGGATGATGAGGGGTCCTTAATTTGTATTCCGCTACTAGTGTCCCTAGTGTCCTTCCTAGCTGTTGTTAGCACTTGGTTGTTGAGGGCCTTCAACAAGTTGTCAATTTTATTGGTGATCTCCGTTTGTTGTTGATTGAATTCGGTTTCAAACTTAGCTATGCGAGCTTCTTGAGATGCCATAAACTTGGACATCAATCCTTCAAGATTATTGGTACTACCATAGTTATTGGAAGGATTGTTGTTGAAAGTATGGTTAGAGGGTGGACCGTTTGGTTGGCAACAATTAGGTGGATTGGAAGAATTGTTTTGGGGCATGTTTTGGTTTTGTTTCCACTTAAGGTTCGGGTGATTTTTCCAAGAAGGGTTGTAGGAATCACCGTAAGGGTTTAGCTCGGGTTTGAAAGCGTACCACTTCTCTCCCGCTTTGTCGATACGCGAGGATGCGTAATCCGCAAAAGCTTGTCCGGGGAGTTCCACACAATCACGAGTGTCATGGGGACCACTACATAATTTGCATGAAGAAGTGTTTTTGTTCACTTGGCTTGAAGGCTTAGGAGCTTCGTAGGATTTCATGAGAAACTTGACTTGGTCCTCAAGTTCCATGATCCTATGGTCGGGAGTGCTAGAATTTTTCGAAGGCAAAGATATTGCCTTGACCGTTTTGTTCAAATCACGGGGATCATTCCAAATTTCGTTGTAATACAGAGCAAGATCTTCTATGAGTTCCCATGATTCTTCCGCACTTAGATCACGTAGCTTGCCACCGGCCGATTGGTCAATGGTTTACCTTATAGAGAGATCGATATGGTCATAGAAGATTTGGACTTGGAGCCAAAGATCTATGCCATGATGAGGGACTTTTTGGAGTAAGTCCTTGAAACGAGTCCATGCTTCATATAGAGTTTCACCTTGACGTTATTGGAACATCAAGTTATCATTTCTAAGCTTGGTAGTTCTCCCCGGTGGGAAAAATTGAGCAAGGAAACAAGAAGTGAGATCATCCCATGAGGTCATAGATCCCGCGGGTAAACGTTCAAGCCATTTACTAGCTTGGTCACGTAGAGAGAATTGGAATAGACGTAATCGGGTCGATTCTCTAGTTGCAACATCAAGGTCTATGGAATCTACAATTTTTAGGAAATCCTTGAGATGTTGTTTAGGATCTTCGGTTCGAAGTCCATGGAATGCACATCCGCTTTGCACCAACCGTATGGTGTCGGATTGCAGGGGGGACACATTGGCTCCTTGAGTGAGCTCAATGGTGTTTCGATAGCCTTGGTGGCTAGGACGGGAATACTCTCTTAAAGTTCGGGGTCAAGGAGGTTGGTTTACTAATGGTGGGTTTTGTGGGTGATTTTGTTGTGGTGGGTTGATGGGATCAAAGATATTACCACCTTTCATGATGTCGGATGGTAATGGTTACGAACAAAGAAACGAATAGATAAGATAGACTAAAGAAAACCTAAAAATAAAAATAAAACCTTACTAGAAAGGAATCTAGCAAGTAGACCGAATAAAAAGAAATTCTAACCTAGACAATAACTATTCCCCGGGCCGCGGTACCAAAAACTTGATGGCGCCGAACTCTTTTGCGAAAGTTAAGGAATAAATGTAAAGATAGACAATCCTAGGCAGCGGCGCCAAAAACTTTATACGTGGGATTACGCCCTCGCAATAGGTTTTACCTCTCAAGGGATCTTGAGAAGCTTGCAACCCCCACCAGGCAGTGTGCCTGATCGTTGTAGTATAGTATAGTGACAAGTACCAGGGGATTGATCGTTCAACTCAGGAATAGTGTCGCTTGGATTAGAAAGCCTACTAAACTAGGTCTAGAGGTGAGGGACGATTTTTTTGTATTTTCATATTTTATGTAAAGCAAGTAAAATCTCGGGCTTTGAAGGAGTGGGCGGAATTAGTTGCTAGTCAACTAACCCAATTAACTAAAGATGCAATCAAAATAAAATAAATGAAATGAAAATTAAGCTAATGTACTAATGTGGTGGAAACAATAATGAGAAAAGTTTTGTTTACTTAGATTTCATTACTCCCTAGATATCTTTTACCGGTTGAATAGCTTGTTACAATTGCATGGATGATGGATTATATTCCTTAGTACTGGTCGTAGGGCCGTGTACAATATTTCCTAACTCTATAAGATCTTACTTCACTCATATGTCGAGCCGACTAAAAGCACCTAACATGGGATCATTAGAATTCACTTATGCATTAAATACAACCAAAAATCATAGTACACCTCCAATCATGTTTCTTAAGACGTTCAAGTAAGTTACCAAAGGAAGTCTGCCAGTTGTCTTAAGCCTAACAACGAATACAATCATCCATAAAAATTATAAACAAACAATCAACCAATAATCAACATCTAGGTTTCACTACATCTAAGCAAACACAATAAAAACCTAGCCTAACATGTTAAAAGAAAGATAAACATAAGATAGAATCAAACAATACATAGACATATTGAATGATTATTGGAGAACTTATCTTTATTAAAGCATGGAAGAAAGAAGGGTTTGAAACCCCTTCAATACGCAGGAAATTCGACCTAGGGTTTGTGTGTAGTATTCCACAACTTGTTCCACACTTTACACTGAAAAATTGGAAAAATATATATAGACTAAGGATCTTGACAACGTCATGTATCAGCCTTTGACACCGTCAACTCGCTTCCAAGTTGAAATTCGTATTGCCTAGATCCAGTCTTGACGCCTTCATATGAAAATCTACTCTGGGCCGTCTCTTGTATTTGGACCCTGACGGCCTTGGTGACGCCGTCGGGCCATTAACAAAGAAAATGTTCTGGGCCGTCACTTTATAATTTCCACATCCACCTCTTTTGTCACTCTTGACACCGTCATGTGTTATGGCTTGACATCGTCAGGTACTGTTCCCAGCAAGGAATTTGAGACTTTGCCGTTTTCTCACTTTTATGCTCCAAAAATGTCCAAAATGCTTCTTTTACAAGATTTCTCCTCAGAAGTACCTAAAATGACAAAAGGAATGATTTAGGGCAATAATTGATCAAATAATCACGAATTCGGGCTTAAATGACCCCTTAAAAGCGGTACACTTTTCGCCTCATCACCCGCCGACTTTTGCCTAAAGAGCGGCGTATTCTAGTGCCTGGCTAGTCACCTTTCGCCTATAAATAGAGCCTCATTTCGCCTCATTTTCACAACACTAATACACCAACACTCCTCCCAACAACCAACATAACACTGATAATAATCCATCCCTCGTTCCAATTATTCGGGTGATAGAAATAAAGTCAAAGTTCTGAAAGCATTGTAATACTCTCTTGATATTAATTGTGGTAATCGCTAGTGACGGTAGCTTCTTTATTACATTAATTCAGAAAGTATGTTGATGCATAGGGATTGCACCAGACTTTACCTCTCGAGGGATCTCGAGAAGCTTACAACCCCCACCAGGCAGTGTACCTGATCAATGTAGTATAGTATAATGACAAGTACCGGGGGATTGATCGTTTAGCTAGGAATAGTGTCGCTAGGATTAGAAAACCTAAAGACTAGGTCTAGAGACGAGAGATGATTCTTTTTGTATTTTTTATATTTTTTATAAAAGCAAGTAAAAATCTCGGTTTTGAAGAAGTTGGGCGGAATTAGTTGCTAGTCAACTAACCCAATTATTAAGATGCAATCAAAATAAAATACTAAAAATGAAAATAAACTATATTAAACTAGTGGTGTGAGCAATATATGGGAGAATTGAGTTTACTTAGGTTTCACTACTCCCTAGATATCTTTTACATGTTAATTACTTGTTACAGTTGCGTAGATGACGGGTTGTATTCCTTAATACCATTCATGGGGTAGCGTACTTACTTCCCCAATCCTATAAGCGCCTACTTCACTCCTATGTCGAGCCGGCTAAGAAGCTCCTAACATGGGATCATTAGAATTTGCTCATGTATTAAATACAACCAATAAAACCTAGTACACTTCGGTTCATGTTTCCTAAGACGTTCAAGCATGTTACACAATGGAGATCTGCCAGTTTTCATAAGCCTAACATTGAAATCATTCATCCAATACAACTATAAACAAGTAATCAACATATAATTAACATCTAGGTTTCATTACATCTAAGCAAACACATGATAGATCTAGCCTAGCATGTTGAAATCAAGACAAGCATAAGATATATTCAAACAACACGTAGACATATTAAATGAATTGAAAGAGGACTTATCTTAATTGAACATGAAAGGTTTCAAGGGGTAAAAACCCTTGAAAATACTGTAAAATACGACCTAGGGTTTCTCAAGTTCGGCCCTAGTATTCTCCATACAAGTTCTTCTCTAATGAATGAAAAATAGAAAAGTATTTATAGATTCTGAGAGGTGACGGCGTCAAGAACAAATTTCTGACGCCGTCATCTCGCCGCCAAATAATTTCTCGGACTGCCTAGATCTGGATTTGACACCGTCATTTGTACTCCTTATGCAGGCCGTCACAAAAAATACTCTTGACGCCCTTCTCTTGCCGCCTTCAGGTTTTCACTGGGTCGTCACGGATTTTACTCCTGACACCGTCACATTTTTTCTCTTGACGCCGTCAGTTACTGTTCTCAGCATGGAAAATTAAGTCTTTGCCGTTTTCTTCACTTTTATACTCCAAAAACGTCCAAAATGCTTCCTTTTCCAGAATTCACTCCCAAAGTACCTAAAATCACAAAAGGAACGATTTAGGGCAATATTTGATCAAATAAATTCAATTCCGGGCTAAAATGACCCCCTAAAAGTGGTTCATTTTTCGCCTCATCATATACCCTTACACTAGAGATTTGCTTGTCCTCAAGCAAATGCGCTTTTATTCTAATCAAAATACGAGTTAGGGGTCATTTAACACTAATATAAAAGTAATAACAACAGATAATCGTTCCACAAAAGACCAAAGACAAGCACGGAGGTCATACACTAGCACCTCACAAATAGTGTTTAGATACTCACATCTCTCGGGTGTAATAAAGTAATATCATAATATGGAAATGGAAAATATCTCTCACTACCTGTCATAGCAAAATAGATTACTATAGGCTCGGGAAAGGATCAAACCTCCACCACATGGCGTAAGCACCTAAGATAAACTATCAAAGAGGTCTTTTAAAGGGTTGTAACGTTAGATGTAGGGATATGGAATACACGGTTTTGTTGGATATAAGCAGTCTTTACCGGTGGCGAGTGTTAGGAATACAAATATTCCTATAAAAGTCTCGGTCACCTGATTATTGTAATAGCATTAAGTTAGCTCGTAGTTAGTTTATATATTAGTTAGTTAGTAGTAGTTTAAGTAACACCGTGGAAGAAGGACGGGTCTTCACCCACTGTATGCCTGATCCACAGCCCGGGTGTGGGCGTTTGTAGAAAACTATATATACCCCTCTCCACATGTGGAGAGGGTTGGTGCTTTCCACATTCTCAATCTAACCTTTACAATTTTCTCTCATCTCTCTCTCTCTAGGAACACCCAACTTCTCCTTCTCTCTCTAAACTCTCTTCCACTAATTCAATCATAAACACAAGAACCATACTAGTTAATATTATGTTTGTCTTACAATTGGTATCAAGAGCCATGGTTACATTCTTGGGAATTGTTGATTAGATTAGTTCTTCTTGTGTTTTATTTTGGTTCGATGTGTGTAACTTGATAACTCTTGCGTTTATCTATTTTATGGTTTGATTCGTTTTATGTTGGTACGTTTGTGTGTAAGTTGGTCATTGTTGTGGATTGAGGTCTGAATTGGTTGGCTCTTTGTGGTCATTAGAAGTTTTCTGGTTTCAATTCGTGGTCATGTATTTCATTATTCTTCCTTGCGGTTAACTCTTGTTTCACATTTCATATTTGCGTTTAGCAAATAAAAGATTATTATATTGAAATGTGCCTTGTCTTATACTTGATGTACAACTACTTGTTTTTTTGGCAGTTTGTAGGATGTAAACAAAAGTTTGATAGCAACTACTTTTTGGCTTCTTGTGGCAATTTGCTAAATTTCTCTCTTGCGTTTAACTCTTGACTTTAAAGTTTGCAATTATCTGTTTTTCATTCCTTGCGGTTGGTTTATTTCCAAAGATAGCGTCTACCTATTTTTGTGGTTAACCCATTTCTACTCTATCTAGCGGTTACCATATCTTAGCTATCTTTGTGGTTACCTCATCATAGATAGTTTTTCGGTTACTTTTGGTCTTGCGTTTAACATTTGGTCAAGCATTTGCATCCTTAATCTCTGTTTCAATGTTGCGGTTATCGATTAACTTGTAGGTCAAGAATAAGAGGTACAAGAACAAGAACATAATTGCCAAATTCTAACCAACATCGAGCAACAATCAACTAACAACCCCTCATCATCTCGTTCAAACAAACAAGCTAATCCAAGATCTCAGATTTCTCGTTTTGTAATCAAACTCGTCCAAAGAACAAACCTAACGAGAACAAATGCATCACTGATCTATAAAGAGGATTATTTTTTTTCTCTTCTTTTTCCTTTTCGTTTGAATATCCGAAAACAATTAAGAGAAGTACAAAACAACTACAACTTTATACTTCTTAGGTTCGGGTTAAATTGTTACAACATAAAAGAAGAAATAAAAATAAAGAACGAGATCTCAGATTCAATACTTGTATCCAAATCATTCACAAGTTGTAACACTTCATCGATCTATTTTTTAAGACTAAAGTCACATATATTCGAATATTAAAGAAAGTCTTATAACAATTATGTTACAAACTTACTTTGATTCGGTTCAATGAAAAACACAACGTGACCAAACCTACATGGGAAGATTCAAGTTAACGGGGTGTTGGTGTTTGTCGTTTAAAAGGCAACAAGTATCAAAGTAAGGACTTGTTTGTTCTTGGACTGATGTGAGTATCACCAAAAGGACAAATTTTGTGGCTGCTAGGGTGTTAGAAAGGATAAGCAGAGGTGAGAGGATAATTTTTGTGTGGAGGCTGCGTTATTTGTGTTGAGTGAGGTTAGGGTTAGTTAAAAGTGAGATTAGTGAAATTACATATCCGAATATTTGGGTAAGGATTTTGTTTATTGGGTTTGCTTATTACTATCTGTTTGGGCCGTGAAAACTCATTGGGCTAAAGTACTCACCTAGGGACAAATCGGTTACTCATTTGTGTTGGATTTAGATTTAGTGTTGTCGTCTAACTGCTTGCTTTGATCATTATATACGAATTATTTCTTGAACATATCACATTTGGTTGTGTTGAATTGGATTCGGGTTAAGCCGGTTATTGTATTTTCGGGATATATTGTGGAATACGGCTTTGATTGCGCTTCAAGAATCAGAGTTTGTGCATTTCTTTCGGGTTTATTGGACAAACTACAGATTTATTCAGATGGTTTAACTCGAACGTTGTCTGAATTTCACTATCATTTGTCACTTTTACCGATCCAACAGTCATCATCACGCATTCAACCAATCATTATCTCACGGTTTTTTCTTGATTTTGTAAAATCCCGCGAAAGATCCTATTTCTCGGTTTAAATCATAGAATTGTAAAATCCCGTGAACGATCACAAAATGTCAAAATCTTCCAACCTTGTACAACAAATAAAGGTGTTTGATTCTAATATTGCTAATATGGAATCTTTGTGCTCTAATTCGCAAGGGAGAGAGTTGCTTCAGCCACAACAAGTGCTTCACAATGCTAATGAAAGCTACATAGAATGCTTTCGACAACTTCATTCACATCTCTCGGTACTTTTAGAGGGAACTGGATTCAAGATGGGGTTCGAACGCGCATTTGTAACACTCTTTTGTCAAGATGTTCAGACTTTCACATGCACAATGATTCTTAACTTAGATCAACTACAACAACAACTTGACCAAGGAGAATTTTCCAAGATGGGATCCATGGCTGCCCTTTGTGTGATCAACAAACAACTCCAAGTGTTCTTTGATTCAAAATTCACTCTGGAGTATGACCATTATAGTGAGATGACGATAAAGTGCTTTGCTGATCACACGGGAATTGAGGTTGACACGTTCAAAGATACACTTGTCCAGCTTATGGATAAAGTGTAGAGATTCATTAACGAAAAGGCACAGCATATACCTACATATGATGACAAAGTGAAGGTATGTAGGGTACAATCATGTGATGGTGTTGGTGACTCGGGTATTGCATCGGATGTTGGGTCAGGTGTCACGATATGCAAAGAATCAGAGACTGATAAGCTTGACACACCCTGCGACTCAGTGACTAGAGATACTCCAGACATGGGCATTGAATTAAAACCAGTAAAAAATCATGTGTCATGTGCTGAGGTACCCCTAACTGAACATCATAATGTGCTTTCTGATGAACGACTGTATACTGATCAAGTTATGCCCAGTTATGACACATATTTGTTGAAAAAGACTGATAGTGATACCATTTCTGATTTAACAAATATGAATCATAAAGGGGGAGAAAGTGATCAGGATGCTGAACGTGATGATGTATCAAGTTCTTTGTTTATGGCTGAGTCTTTTAAATCACATGATGTGGTTGATAAAGAAGTTTTTAATGAACTTTCAAACAAATTTGCACAACTTGAAAAACATTGTGTTAATCCTTTGTTTGTTGCTCAAGATGTGGTTGATAAAGAAGTTTATAATGAACTTTCAAACAAATTTGCACACCTTGAAAAACATTGTATTTCACTTGAAATTGCAATGCAACAAAACAAAGAAAGTTTTCAAAATAATCAACCGTGTAAAAATCCAGAACTTCCTGATTTCCGTGAATTCTTTATGATAAATGATTTGAAAGCTCAGCTGGAAGCCAAGAACTTGACAATCAACAACCTGAAAAACCGTGTTACTGAGATGTGTGATATGTGTAGTGAAGTTAAGGCTAAACATGATTGTGATGCGATTTAATTTGAACAAAAAGTGGCTAAATTACTTGATGAAAATGAGTCTTTGAAAGTGAATTGTAAAAATCTTAATGAGACAATCATAGAAATGAGAACTAAGACATTAGAACAAACAACTTCTTTGATTGCCCAAAATGATGAATTCAAAGCTCATGTTCAGAAAATGGGTTTCACTGTTACAGCATTGAAAAATGAGCTAAGAAAAGCAACTGGGAATAGTGTGAACACTAAGTTTGCAAAACCATAAATCTTGGGGAAACCTGTGGTACCATCAATTAGGAACCAATCGGTTATTAGACAACCGACTGCGTTTAGATCCGAACGAACAAAATTTTCAAAAACATGGTTTGCCTCCCCAGTTGATGCGAAACAAGTTGTGACAAAACCTGTCACTCCACATTATTTGCCTAAGTCTGATGATTCTAGCTCTGAAACCTCAACATGTAGTTGCTACTGCTCCCAGCTCCTCTAGGTATAGTTCCAAAATAGTGACGAAACCAAGCATTAAGGTTCAAAAGGACTATGATCTAGAAAAGGCTAAGAAACGGGCCCTACTTCAAAAGCATGGTATATTAGGTTCTCAACCTTATAGGATGCCTCCTAGTGTATTGAGGAACAATGCTAAGGTTCAACCTGCCAAGTCTAGGGTTTATTTTAAGTCATCTACAATGCATGTGAAGCAAAACAAACCGAAAACTTCTCCTAGGTGGATACCAACTCCTAAATCATTGGAGTCTAGGAATATTGATAAACCTTCCACTATGCATAAGAAGTTGAGTAATCCTAGAACTTGCCATAAGTGGGTTCCAACCGGTAGAGTTTTCAAGCACGTTGGACTTAAGTGGGTTCCTACCGGAAAGCTACTCACTGATGATAATGGCATGGTTGACCATGAAACCCCTAAGGGTCTGGATACTGTTGTCACTAACCCATATATATGCTATCAAGTTTGTGATGTTAGTGCAGGTAGTCCTTACTCAGTTGCAGGTACATCAATAATTCACCATATGAGAAAACTCAAAGTCTGGAGGCCTAAAGCAATCACTTCTCCAGCTTCAAGAGTTCTGGAATGTCGATGTTGATGTATGTGCACAATGACGTCTGAATACTTCAGTTCAGGCCTCGTTCTTCAAAGACTATGACGTCTGTTCAATTCAGTTCAGGCCTCACTCTTCAACGTTATGACGTTTGGACACATCAGTTCAAACCTCGGTTCTCAACTTCATCATTATGGCGTCTGTTGACATCACTTCAGGCCCCGCTTATCAAAGAAAAGAAAAGTGTATGCTTAAGTGCGCTTTATCTTTTGAATAAGAGATATATTCTTGCTTCTGACCATTCTCATCAACAAACCTCATAATTGTTCCATGCTTGTTCAGTCTTCAAGTGGATTACCTTCATCTGATTGTTTTTGTTATTATCCACTCGATCAAAAATGGCATCGTCAAATGCAATTTTTGAGGGGGAGAAGTGTGAATAGTGGATCAACCTCATATGCAATTTTTGAGGGGGAGAAGTGTGAATAAACTACATGTATTTCTATTCACTTGTTCAATCAAAAATCGCATCCTCATATGCAATATTTGAGGGGGAGAAGTGTGAATAAAATACATGTTGATTGATGCGTGAAATGACTCTCCTCTCCTCCAACACCTAATGTTCCACTAAGTAAGGATGACTAAAAGTGACTACAGAGTTGATTGGGCATCACGGATTTGAGATTGAAGTTGACTCTCACAATGGTGTGATCTTAGTTTATCTTGAAGTCGGGGTTGGATGGATGAATGACTTTTAATGATAACTTGCTCGTGCTTGAGATTTAAGTTGAAGACTTGGTTTATCTAGTTTCCAGCAGTCGAGGTGGATGGTTGAAGACCTGGTTAACTATCACTTTAAGGAGTTACGTTGTAGTACTCAGTGTCACACGCCGTTGTCGTTGTGGATAATCGCAAGAGGTGGTAATGTCTCATGCTTTGGTTGGGTAGTGAGTACTTAGAGATTTGCTTGGAGCATAAATTCTCTACACCGTTCTTCCAACATTAGTGCAAGCTTAAGTCACAAGAGCGGGGAACTCTACTTCAGTTTCAAGTGTGGTATATCGGGTTCTCTCCATACGTGGTCATTTACTATTAGCCAGTGGAAGTGAAAAGAGGTTTAATTAGGGGTTGATCTGCAGAGTATTGTTGAAGAGAATTGTTATCGACATCTACTCATGGGGTAGTGATTTGTATGTTGCATCCAGTTGATATGTTTATGTACACATAGTTATGATGATTCCGAGTGATCGTCATCATCATGGAGGGAGAAGAATGTGTACATCGGGTTTTTTAACGAAGAACTGGAAGCATTCTATGTGAGTTGAAAATGTCGAAATAATGTTACCCAAACAAACCCGTGAAGAAGCTACAGTTTATCCGTCTATGATCCACTTTACGTTGTGGATGACATGTTAAGAGACTGAAGACATTTTGGGCAGAATTGAGAGATACTTCTTCAACAAGAATTAAGGTTATATCAAACGGGTCGTCAGTTTGGGAGGGAGCAAGTTAACCTATGGGCTTACTAATTGGGAGGGAGTAATAACCCAATCAGTGAGTGTTTCTATAGCAGTTGATTCTCACCAGATCCATTTAAGCCAAAGGTTGTTCTTCTCACAAGATTTCAAGTACATGTGCATTAAATGTGTTGCTGATTCTGAGGTATCAAAACCATCAAGGGGGAAGGAGACATGCATCTGAATGCATAATGAGTACACGTGATGAACTTAATACTTCGTCTTAATTGAAGTTATGCCGGGAAGACATATGTCACAACCGCAGAGATAATTAGTGTCTTAACTCGTGGCATTTGGTGTATCATTCCAACTCTGTGGGGAAAGTGGTCTCTTGATACTTGTGGTATGTATTACTTCAGCTTTCAGTGGGAAGAAATATGAGAAGAACAATTGGAGCGTGAGATGATATTGCTTATCGACATCTTCATATGAGTTGATACGATTTATGGTAAAGTGCTTCTAGCTAATGCTTCATGTACACAATGTTATGCTGATTCCAATGAGATCGCAACCATCAGGGGAGAGATTTGTGTACATCAAGGACGCGCAACAGGTTCACATGATCGGGCTTAATCATATACTCCGGAGGTGATATCCGCAGAGATGATCAGTGCTTCAACCTGTTACTTTGGTGTCATCGTTTCTTCTTGTGTTGGACACATGCGTATAATATGGATTGAGTTGGTATGTGTAAGATAACTGGAATGCATTTAGTGAAATGAAGATGTTGATATCTGATTCCCCCTAATTGACAACTGCTCCAAACCGCAAAAGTAATGTGAACATCGGGGACGTACAACAGGGTCATGTGATCGGGCTTCATCATACATTCCGGGATTGATTACCGCAGAGATGATCCGTGGTTCACCTTGTTACTTCGGTGTTATTGTTTTCTTCGGGGTTCTCGAGCTTCATTCAATGAGACTTTTTGCATCACTTTAACTGTCTGGGGGAAGTGGTCTCATGAAGATGATTGTCGGTTTGGGGGGAAGCTACCAAAGCATTACAACTGAGAAGGCACAAGTTCAGACGATCATTATTCATGAGCCTCGAATGCTTTGGTAGTGAATGTTTAAGAGATGTCGACTACACGTTTCTACAACAAGCCGAACGAAATCCTCATTTCGGTATTCATGTCAACATCTTCTTAAAGTTAATAGTATCCTTTGTACATATATTATACCTAAATGTATATAGATATATAAAACCAACAAAAACCCATAAAAATCAGAAAATTAGAAAATACCAAAAATAGTTTTTTTTAAGGCATGTCTTCTGGCGTCGATAACATTTACGGTCCTAGAAATGTCATTCAATAATGACACGGGTTTTTAAATGAAGTTCGAATAGAAGTTCAAATGGTTTTTCAAAACATGCCTATATGGCTTGTAGTCATTTCAGGCTACAACCCGGACTTCAAAATTATGGCTTACAGTTACTTCAGACTGTAACCCGGACTTCAAAAATATGGCTTGCTATTACTTCAGATAGCAACCCGGTTTTCATAATTAAGGAAAACACGTCGCCAAAAAGACGGTTGTTCCTAACAAAGGGTGCCGTTCATCCGAGCGTGAATTACTTTATATTCATGCACCCTCGATCTAATGTACGCTTCAGTGCATTATTTCTTGATAAAGAAGAGAAATCTTCTTTTTATCGCCAAATACTTTCCCTTCTATGATTTTTCCGGAAAGTGTTTGTGCAAAACTTGGTGGGCCAAGAAATTTTGAATGAAAATCAAATGGAACTCAAAAGTTTGATAAAATTTTCACTCAATCAATGATGTTTATAGTTTATGAAAAGATTTATGCTTTAACATCCGTCATTGATTGAGGGGGAGAGTGATTTCTCAAAATTTTATGTATCATCAAAACTCCCCACACTTCGTACATAAAACCTTGCAACAAAAAGATTTGTGATGGTTATGCGTCAGAATGAGTAAACTTTCAAAGAGTTTTCGTTAAAACTTCGAATATTTTGATAACTCTTCAAATCTGACACATAACAACCTCCCTCACAGTTTGAGGGGGAGCAAGAAAAAGTTCCTTTTTTATCAGAAAATATGAAAAATTAACCGCATTTCTCTCCCAAACGTTTTCTCAACTTATTTAAATCAATTGAGATCAAAAATCTCGAAAGATTTGAAATTTTTGATCGGGGGAGAGAATGTGATTTAAATATGAAATCTGATAATCAAATGTAATCTTTTCGACTCAATAATAGGCTCCCACATATGTGCTAAACACTTTCGAATATCGATGCACATATTGAGGGGGAGCAAACGGCGTTTGTGGAAGTTATACCAAAGACCGACCATTTATCTTTATGCATGGAGTTATAAGGTTGGTTAAGGTTAGGTATGAATTCCCATGATCCACCAGAACCGGAAGGATCTTCCCAGGGACAATCCATAGATAGATTAGATGTCCTTAGGAATGATTATGAAAAAAAAAAAAAAAAAAAAAAAAAAAAAAAAAAAAAAAAAAAAGGAGTAAAGTGAGAAAGGGAAGAGTGCGGACTGAGATAGAGCTAGGACTGGAACAAACCCAACAAGGTTCTAGTGGTAAAGTCTCGGTAAGCACTGAAGGGGTTGAAGAATGAAAAAGAAATGAAATGAGAAAGGGTGAAAAGAAATAGCCCTCCAAATATTCAACCTTAGGGCAGAAACCGGGTTCAATTCATAATCTACTAGTGGTTACTAAGGTAACACTAGTATTGAAGACAAGACGTCATGGACCCAGTGACGCACTGCACTAAACTTCCCAACTACTCAAGTTCTCTTAAAAGAGCTTGTTTCATTCTCACGGGGAACCCTGTGCAATGTATCGACCACTCATTGCGAGCTATGTTGATACCTAAAACAGGAGACGCCTCCCCAGTCTCCAGGAGCGGATCAAAACGCACTTTCGAGTCTAGAGCCATGAGATCATCCATAAATCTCGATAGGACACATTCCAAATATGCTTATTGTTTCACATAATGTGAAAAATAAGATAAAATATTTAGAGTCCTACGCATTATCCTTGTGGTATTGCCAGAACATCCGAGTGATATGAAAATATTCACAATGACGATGGAAATCCTTCTAGAGCAAACATCACTCAAGCTCTTGGTAGGTGACATGTGAGATCCATCTTGGATCAATGATCAAGTGACAACTGGAAAGCAACAATGGTGCGATTCAAAGTTGAATCAAACTTGTTCCAGGATATGGATTGACGGATACTTTTGCTAAAACCTCTCAATGTGCTCACCAACTTATCTTTCGAGCACATTGATTGTGTACAACATCTTTCAAACAAAAGTATTTTTGATGGAAATATGATTCTAAATACAAAACTCTCGTTGTGTCTCAAAAATGTTAATCATAGGACACACGAGTGATTTCTATAAATCTATTTCTCATCAATCCGTGAATATTCATTCACCGATTCACTCTATCGTGCTGTCTGCTTTGAGACGTTCCGGTATGAGAACATGCTAAGTATAAATATTTCAAAGTGGATTCTTTGGAAAATTCATTACTACAAGCTGGAAATTCCTGTCAAGGAGAGTCTTCTTTAAAAGAGACTCTACCTGATCACAGGTCAGTTTTCACAAAACCGGAGGGTAGTTTGTCCTCGCAGAACGAATGACAAAGCCATGTTCGTTCTCTATCTTTATTGCTAACTGTTTTATTTCAGGGACACATATAAAGATGGCGTTGACGGATCCAGTTTCCAGCTGAATCGGGTCAATCCATACCTCATGCTCACACATCCTCCACTCTACCAATGAAGATGAGAGATTTGCTACAACAAATGTTGAGAGACTACCAACAACGTTTCCGCAACTCTGATAAAAAAGTCTCCTGATCCACAACTCTAATGCAAAGTCTCCAGATACAGAAGGGTGTGAGCATGATGGTCCTTAAGTCACTACATCACATGAAGGCAATACTGCTATGGATGAGCTTGGAGATTTACTATGACTGATGATCTCAAAGAAAGTCAAGGATCACACATCACAAAGGAATCCAAATCACAAGTTCGTTGCTTGAAGTACAAAGTGTGAAGTAAAGTGAAGAATCAGATCCTACGAGCTACAGAGATGAAAGAATGCTTAAAGACCAAAGAGCTTAATTTCAAAGGTGACCTCGCCTAGGGGGAGATTGTTAGGAATACAAATATTCCTATAAAAGTCTCGGTCACCTGATTATTGTAATAGCATTAAGTTAGCTCGTAGTTAGTTTATATATTAGTTAGTTAGTAGTAGTTTAAGTAACACCATGGAAGAAGGACGGGTCTTCACCCACTGTATGCCTGATCCACAGCCCGGGTGTGGGCGTTTGTAGAAAACTATATATACCCCTCTCCACATGTGGAGAGGGTTGGTGTTTTTCACATTCTCAATCTAACCTTTACAATTTTCTCTCATCTCTCTCTCTAGGAACACCCAACTTCTCCTTCTCTCTCTAAACACAAGAACCATACTAGTTAATATTATGTTTGTCTTACAGCGAGTTAATAATCTTGGTTAATTACAGGTACAATATGGCGTTGCTAAGCGAAGACTAGACTCGACTTAAGCTAATAAATCAAAAATAACAAAGACATAAAATGAACATAGAATGAAACGGGATGGTAGTCCGTATGTTTTTTCTATTTTTTTTTAACGATTTTTTTTTATTTTATTTTTTATTTTTTTTTATTCTTTTTTTTTTATTTATTTATTTTTTTTTTTTTTGCATACACTCTTACCCTACCATCCAAAATAATACATCATAGAGAATAAACATTCCCCTTACACTTGAATTTTTACATACTTACAATAAACTATTGTAATTACTCGAATTAGGATAATCAAAACACTTGGAGTACTTTTAAGATTAACGTACATATGGGGTAATAAATGATGTTCTTCCCCATTACTCCATAAAATAAGTACTTTACAAATGGGTCCCAATCGTCCCAAAACAATATGTACAAGGATATGACTCGACTTACAACCATGTAATCAATTAGATAATTAACTTAGGGTTTAAGAAATAACAATAATGCACTAAAGATGAGTGCATACACGGAAGGCTAAGGCGATTTGGGTGTACATTTAAGTGGGGTGTAACAAATTCTTCCTTTAAGTAAGATGCTTAAAGTTAGAAACGAAAAGATAGGCTCGGAGGGGTGTACTAGGGGTTTCGTGTACTAAAAATGAGTACAACGCTAAGGTGTAGGAAAAATTAATTGACTTAACTAGCCAAGTAATATGACTTAAATGGTCAAGTAATTATGATACGGGTTTAACACAAGGGTGAGCCTAATGCCTCTTATCATGTAGTAAATCCTACTACACGAATGTAGTCTCACTAGCGGTCTCGGGATGCATCACTAACGCAAGTTCTAGAATCTAAATGCTACCGGTACACTCATAAGCACTAATAGTAAATGCTTTTCCTGTCAAATCAAAAGGCGAACCTCACATATTTGGGTGGAAAATTTTTCTGAATGATACGGTTTTGTGCTAGTCGTACAACTCCTATCCATGAGACGCTTGCAATGACTAAAGTTTCACTCCTAAATGTTGTAAAAATTTTTAAATTTGGCGCTAAAATTACACTAACAAGTATTTCTCATTGTTTTATTACACATCTACTATCAAACAAACAAACTCAAGTGAATGTGTATCTGTAAGGTATCATCATTTTACCCTCCCCTTACACTTAGGATGAACATTGTCCCAAATGTTCAAGTAAAGAATGTAAAAGTAAAACAGGTAAAAGAATGAAATCAAATACTCCCATGATTCGCTTGGTATGGATAATATGGTAACCAGGTTAGAAATTCCTCCAAGAAAATGAACAATCAAAGCTTCCCTTCCAGAATATAAATCATCTTCTTGTCATACATAACCTGTTAAACCTGAGAAAACAAACAAGGCAACCTCGCGTAAAATCGGCGGCAATCTATATATGCTAACAAATCCTAGAAAACAAAGTAAGATATAATGCTTGTGGAATGATGTATGCAGATTTCCTGGAGATTATAATACTAAAGATTCAACGAAAACTTTAAGACTCCGTTAGAAAAACAAAACTGGTAAAATTTCCAGATTTTTACACGTGACGCCATCAAGAGTAAACTCGTGACGCCGTTAGAAGTGACCTGCAGAAATTCTTATGTTAAGTTTCCGGAAAATTTCTGGAAAAACTTCATCCTACTTCCTGGAAAATCCTGCAAAACATCATTATGACTCGATACAAGCATTTGACTCTAACAAATACAAATATACATGTTCACTTAATATTGTGGAGAATCATGATCGGTTTTGTTTCTTAAAAACATATTTGGGGTTTCCCCTTACACTTATCTTTTGCGAAATACCTTTGGATGAAGTTAAGACTAAGCCAAACAACAAAGTAAAGTATTTTCACTATTTTAGTTTTGAAACATGATCTGCCAACAATAAAAATAAAGCATGCATACGGAAACAAATAACAAACAAACAAATAAAAATCACACAAAGCATGGGTTGCCTCCCAAGAAGCGCTTTTCTTTATTTACGAGTCTTGTAGCTAGACTCAAGTTCATGGGTTACTACGTAACCTCATCGTTGGTTTCATTCTCTGATTGTAAATGTTCTTTGCAGAAACCAATCACCTTTTTCTCAATCGCTCCTATAATCCTATGGGCAGATTCCTTATCGACTTTATACTTCGGTCCTAGAGTCAAGCAATCTTTGTAGAAAAGACTCTTCTTTTCCCATACATAATCCATGCCCTTTTTCTTATCTTCTTCATTGAGGTCCTCAAAAGCACCAATGTTATCCATGTCAAATCGGGGCACAAAACGAAATTCTTTCATCCTATTAGGCATCCTATAAGTGATCCTATCGGTGTTACTCGCAAATTGGATTGTCCATTCTATCTCATCATATTCTAACTTGGACTCTTCAACAAACGGTTTACCAAACACAACATTGGATAATCGACAATCGATAACATTAGCAAGATCTTCAACAATCACAAAGTCAGTGATATAAGTGAAATTCCCAACAAAGACATGTAGACCTTTAATTCTCCCAACAAAGTTACAAACTCCACCGGGGTATTTGGGATCTCTTCTAGGTCCAAGTCTTGTTTTCACGATATCATTATAAACACTTGAGGACATAATGTTGACTGGGGATTTAAAGTCAATGTAAGCATTGTCAACGTGTCTATACCCAATCATACATGGTATCTTAGCATTCTTAGGGTCGCTTCTCTTTATCTTAGGTTCGATTCTAGTAAAAGGAGATCGAGGGTCATCAATAAGATTATTATGGTACGCAATTTCCTCCTTAGTGGGGTATAGATTAAAATAATCATCAAGCTTTGGATCAATCTCCCCTTCTTCAAGTTTCTCAACAACATTCTCAAAATCATTAGGCCCTAGGTCCTTATTTGAATACAAGGCGGTCGCTAGGTCACTAAATGCATGGTCGAGCTCAACCTTAATCAACCTGTTAAGCTCCCTAAGTTCCCTAATCTCATTCTCAATTTGTTCACGTAACAAAGCCACTTCTCTAGGGGAAAGGGGTGGATTCGCGTTTTCCATAATGGTCAACGGAATAGTCAATGACTTTAATTTACTAACAAAGGCACGAAAAAAAAGATAGACTAAAGAGAACCTAAAAATAAAAATAAGATCTTACTACAAAGGAATCTAGCAAGTAGACCTAATAAAAAGAAATCCTAACCGAGACAATAACTATTCCACGGGCAGCGGCACCAAAAACTTGATGCGTAGGGATTGCACCAGGCTTTACCTCTAGAGGGATCTTGAGAAGCTTACAACCCCCCCCCCCCCCCCCCCGGCAGTGTACCTGATCGATGTAGTATAGTATAATGACAAGTACCGGGGGATTGATCGTTCAACTAGGAATAGTGTCGCTAGGATTAGAAAACCTAAAGACTAGGTCTAAAGACGAGAGATGATTCTTTTTGTATTTTTAATATTTTTATAAAAGCAAGTAAAAATCTCGGTTTTGAAGAAGTTGGGCGGAATTAGTTGCTAGTCAACTAACCCAATTACTAAGATGCAATCAAAATAAAATACTAAAAATGAAAATAAACTATATTAAACTAGTGGTGTGAGCAATATATGGGAGAATTATGTTTACTTAGGTTTCATTACTCCCTAGATATGTTTTACATGTTAATTACTTGTTACAGTTGCATGGATGACGGGTTGTATTCCTTAATACCATTCATGGGGTGGCGTACTTACTTCCCCAATCCTATAAGCGCCTACTTCACTCCTATGTTGAGCCGGCTAAGAAGCTCCTAACATGGGATCATTAGAATTTGCTCATGTATTAAATACAACCAATAAAACCTAGTACACATCGGTTCATGTTTCCTAAGACGTTCAAGCATGTTACACAATGGAGATCTGCCAGTTTTCTTAAGCCTAACATTGAAATCGTTCATCCAATACAACTATAAACAAGTAATCAACAAATAATTAACATCTAGGTTTCATTACATCTAAGCAAACACATGATAGATCTAGCCTAGCATGTTGAAATCAAGACAAGCATAAGATATATTCAAACAACACATAGACATATTGAATGAATTGAAAGAGGACTTATCTTAATTGAACATGAAAGGTTTCAAGGGGTAGAAACCCTTGAAAATACTGTAAAATACGACCTAGGGTTTCTCAAGTTCGGCCCTAGTATTCTCCACACAAGTTCTTCTCTAATGAATGAAAAATAGAAAAGTATTTATAGATTCTGAGAGGTGACGGTGTCAAGAACAAATTTCTGACGCCGTCATCTCGCCGCCAAATAATTTCTCGGACTGCCTAGATTTGGGTTTGACGCCGTCATGTGTACTCCTTATGCAGATTGTCACCAAAAATACTCTTGACACCCTTCTCTTGACGCCTTCAGGTTTTCACTGGGTCGTCACAGATTTTACTCCTGACGCCGTCACATTTTTCCTCTTGACGCCGTCAGGTACTGTTCTCAGCATGGAAAATTAAGTCTTTGCCGTTTTCTTCACTTTTATGCTCCAAAAACGTCCAAAATGCTTCCTTTTCCAGAATTCAATCCCAAAGTACCTAAAATCACAAAATGAACGATTTAGGGCAATATTTGATCAAATAAATTCAATTCCGGGCTTAAATGACCCCCTAAAAGTGGTTCATTTTTCGCCTCATCATATGTCGATCATTTTATACGATATTACCACTGTAAGCATGATTATTAAAGCCATGTTAGGCTAAACTCTTTATGGTTGCTTGGATATGTTAATATAATAAAGTGTTTGGTTATGATTATGATCTCTTGTTGATTTCATGTTTATGTCACGATCTTGTTGTGTTCTAAACTATTAACTATTGTTTATCTCTTTAATTATAATTACTAACTGAAATGGGTCAAAAGATTCAACTAGTATTTTATGGTTTCTAACATATTTCTATGTATGTTGATCAATTGAAGGAGAGATCGCTTTTGTATTGAAATAAACAATCAAGTTTGAAACATTGCAACTTGTATTTGTCAACCACACGTGTAAGGACTAGTAGACATAAGTCTTGAATCATTTCCGTTAACTAATGAGACGTTATTTTGACGAAAACAACTACTCGTTTGTTGAACCTACTGAGATTACTATCATATACCATCACTGAGTTATACGAACTATCCAAGTAATCATATTTGTCCCATATCTAAATTTTGAATCATTTGCATAAGTTTTCTAAATCATCTTGATTAAACTAATTGATATATAAGTGCATACCATAGTCCCTGTGGAATGAACTGGTCTTACCAAAACTCTTTTACTATAAACGAAGGTTATACTTTTACCCATGTGTTTTGAGTAATAAGGAATCGGTAAAATTAGTCATATAAATTTAAAGCTTTCGAAACACATCAAAATTTTTAGCGCCGCTGCCGGGGACTACTAGTTGCTCTTTTTAATTGTTTGATCATTTTAGTTGCATTTAGATTATATATCTGTGTTACATTGCGAATATCATCTCCTCTTTTCCAAATAACAGCCGGTTTTCAACTGAAACCGCCGCACTTGCACCATGCTCACGGCGATTTTATTTCAAAAAGTGCCGCTTTTCTGGGTAACGAAATAGTTTCCCAGAAAAATTCAAAAATTCAAATTTTACCAGAAAACAGCCGTCTTTTTTTTAAGTACGTCGAATAAAATCTCTCAAAAGACTAATTCATCCGAATTATCTTCTCTATTTTTGCAATTTTGTCTTGGATAGTCACACGATCTTCCAACGAAGAACTTGCAAGTCCTTTACCAGAACCTGAAAGAACAATAAATCAAAGACATAGACAAAACAAACATGTTCCAATATCACAAAAAGATTTAAGACCCAAAATTCCCAAAGAGATAGTTCCATCAGTTGACAATATTTCTCTGTATCGATTCTTTATCAATTTCATCCATCTTCACGATCCAATGGATGAAACTGACAATGAACCTTCGTGGGCCAATGAGCGAACCATTGTTCCTACTCCTGGTCCCACAATAACTTTACCCGAAACTGCTAATGAGTTTTCCATCAAAGGAAACCATCTTACCCTTGTCAAAGGAAATCAATTTGATGGTAGAAACAAAACTGATCCACACAAACACATCCACAAATTCCTTGGAATTTGTGAAATGTTTAGATACGGAGAAACAAAAAATGAAGCCGTCCGGCTCATGATGTTTCCATTATCCCTAACTGGAGAAGCGAAAACCTGGTTAGATGAACTTGACGAATGAACCATGGCAACGTGGGATGAACTTCGCATCGCCTTTACAAGTCGATTCTTTCCCCCAGCTTTATTCGACTGACTTCTCGATGAAATCCGTGCTTTTTCTCAACAAGGTCGAGAAACTTTAACAGAAGCATGGCAACGAATGAAAGAAATGCTCAAGAATTGTCATGGACATGGTTTAAGTAAAGGAAATATAATCAAAATCTTTTACCATGGACTTGACGAGAGTACTCAAGAAGTTTTAAATGCTGCTGCAGGAGGAATTTTCCTGTACAAAACTACAAATCAAGCTTACCAATTACTCGAAGACAAAGTCTTATTCAAACACGATTGGACCAAAAACCAAAAACTAAAAACCTCTGTCCGCAAGATTGTTGCTTTCGCCGATGAAGGCAGTAGTATTTTTTATACTAACAAAATTATGGCACGAAAGGATGCCATGGCTATCAAAAGTGGATGCTCAGTATAAAGAAATGAAAGAGAGACGTGAATCTTGCAACAACTGTGGTGGAAATCATTCAACCACAAATTGCAATGATGATGACACACCTATGTCTCGAGAAGAAGAAGCTAAATTCATGCAAACGTTTAGATGATCTCATTTTTACAATGACTATCGAAATAGAGATAATGACAAATGGCGTTCTAATGATAGACTTGATTATAATCGTGATCAACCTCGATCATATTCTGAGGAAAAACCCGACATTCAAAAACAATTAAGTGAATTCATTAAGTCACAACAATCCACGAACACTTTCATTAGAAATACTTTTAATGATCTCAAAGACAAACTTGAAACCACAACAAGGAACCAGCAAGCCTCTATCCAAAATCTAGAAGAAAAATTCGATAGACTCGCTGGAAAACAAGCTAATAGATCACCTGGATTCCTTCCCAGCAACACTACACCCAATCCAAGAGGTAGTACTTCTAAACCTTATCAACCACCAAAAGCTCGTAAAGAACATGTAAATGCAATAATAACAAGACACGGTACTTTATATGAACCACCCCTTAATTCTAGTCAAACACAACATGATGATGAATTTGACGGTGAGGAAGAAGATTAACCATCACCTCAGAAAAAATCCAAAGAAATTCCTGAAACTCCAGTTCTAAGACCATACAAACCAAAAAATCCATATCCTCAACGTCTTAGGAAAGAAGAAATGGAAACGTAATAAGGGAAATTCCTAGACATGATTCATGTTGTTCGAATCAATGTTCCATTAATTGATGTCATTGTAGGAATGTCGAATTATGGAAAATTTCTAACAGAACTTGTAAGTAACAAAAAAAACTAGAACAAATATCCGCGGCCTATCTAAGCGATGATTCTTCAGCTATAATTCAAAATAAAGTTCCACCTAAATTGGGAGATCCCGGAAGTTTTCTCATTCCGTGTAATTTTGGCAAAACATTCTCTTGCAACGCCTTGGCCGATCTTGGCGCAAGCATAAATCTTATGCCGTATTCTCTCTATGCTAAACTTTCTCTAGAAACCCTCAAACCTACTAAAATAAGCGTTCGATTAGCCGACCAGTCTTTTCAATATCCTGTTGGGATAGCAGAAAACATGCTAGTCGAAGTTGGAAAATTCAGCTTTCCCGTTGACTTCGTTATCTTAGAAATGGAGGAAGACAACAAAGTTCCTCTAATTCTAGGAAGACCATTCTTACACACAGCTGACGCTATAATTAGAGTCAAACAAAAGAAACTAAATCTCAGAGTTGGAGAAGAAAGAATATCTTTTTCAATTGACTCAGCCATGAAACATTCCTTCTCTAATGATGACACCTGTTTTAGCATTGACGTTATTGATAAAATTATTTAAAAGGATTTTGAAAATTTGCTAAATGAAGGAATGGAAGTTCTTCATACTATTCAAGGTACAAATCTTGAAGAAAAACTCTATGCTGAGTTTGACGAATTTATGGCCATGAATATCGAAGAAATCGAAACCGAAGAAGAAGAAGAAATCATTTTTGAACAAATCACCTTTAATACAGAATACAAAATAAAGAAATCTGTAGAGGAACCCCCAACTGATCTTGAACTCAAATCACTCCCAAAACATCTTGAGTATGCTTTTCTAGAAGGAACATCATACTTCATGTGATAATATCTTCTGAACTTACAAAAAAGAATAAAACAGACTTAGTAACTATTCTTAAAAGACATAAACGAGCTTTTGCTTGGAAAACTTCAGATATTCCAGGAATATGTTCTTCATTTTGCAAACATAAAATACAAATGTTGAATGATAAGAAACCTATAGTCCAAAAACAAAGAACATTAAATCCAAATATGAAAGAAGTAGTAAAAAAAATAAAACTCCTCGTTGTCGGAATTATTTATCCCATTGCCGATAGCCCATGGGTAAGCCCTATTCGTTGTGTACCAAAGAAAGGTGGTATCACCGTGGTCACAAATGAGAATGATGAGTTTGTTCCCACCAGAACAATTACTGGTTGGAGAGTTTGTATTGACTACCGAAAACTCAATGAGGCTAGCGCCAAAGATCATTTTCCCTTACCTATTATGGATCAAATGTTGGAAAGACTGGCAGGAAAGAAATACTTCTGTTTTCTCGATGGTTTTTCTGGATACTTTTAAATTCCTATTGATCCTCTCGACCAAGAAAAAACAACTTTCACATGCCCATTTGGAACATATGCGTACAGACGAATAGCTAAGTGTGGAGGTATTTGATGACGCTCAAATTATACATATTTTATATAGCGTTATTTGTTATTTTCTATATGATTTTGTTAGGACTTTCGATACTTAATTGCATGAAAATACATTTCAGGTCCTCTTGGCAAAGATCTTCAACAAACATGGAAAAATATGCAAGTTCAAGCTAATCTTATGATAAAGCACATTCCAAGTGAAAGAGCGCCGAGTTCCTAGTGAAAAAGCACCGGTTACGGGGACGAATCTATTCTTGCACAATTTAAGTCAAATCAAGTAAAGAGCGGCGATTTTATATTTGAAGCCCGCCGACCTTCAAGTTCTAATAATGACCCTTTGGCCCCAAGAAATTATCTAAAGGTCGCCGTAGTTTATAATCATGATCGCCAGTATTCACTGCAAAGTCCGCCGACTTTTGCCTAAAGAGCAGCGTATTCCAGTGCCTGGCTAGTCACCCTTCGCCTATAAATAGAGCCTCATTTTCAAAACACCAATACACCAACACTCATCCTAACAACCAACATAACTCTGATAAAAATCCATCCCTCGTTCCAATTATTTGGGTGATAGAAATAAAGTCAAAGTTCTAAAAGCGTTGAAATACTCACTTGATATTAATTGTGGTGATCGCTAGTGACGGTAGCTTCTTCATTACATTAATTCAGAAAGTATGTCGATCATTTCCTATGATATTACCACTGTAAGCATGATTATTAAAGCCATGTTAGGCTAAACTCTTTATGATTGCTTGGATATGTTAATATAATAAAGTGTTTGGTTATGATTATGATCTCTGTTGATTTCCTGTTTATGTCACGATCTTGCTGTGTTCTAAACTATTAACTATTGTTTATCTCTTTAATTATAATTACTAATTGAAATGGGTCGAAAGATTCAACTAGTATTTTATGGTTTTAACACATGTCTATGTATGTTGATCAGTTGAAGGAGAGATCACTTTTGTATTGAAATAAACAATCAAATTTGAAACGTTGCAACTAGTATAAGGACTAGTAGACATAAGTCTTGAATCATTTCCGTTAACTAATGAGACGTTATTTTGACGAAAACTACTACTCGTTTGTTGAACCTACTGAGATCACTATCATATACCATCACTGAGTTATACGAAATATCCAAGTAATCATGTTTGTCCCATATCTGAATTTCGAATCATTTGCATAAGTTTTCTAAATCATCTCGATTAAACTAATTGATATATAAGTGCATATGATAGTCCCTGTGGAATGACCCGGTCTTACCAAAACTCTTTTACTATAAACGAGGGTTATACTTTTACCCATGTGTTTTGAGTAATAAGGAATCGGTAAAATTAGTCTTATAAATTTAAAACTTTCGAAACACATCAAAGTTTTTGGTGCTGCTGCCGGGGACTACTAGTTGCTCTTTTTAATTGTTTGATCATTTTAGTTGCATTTAGATTATATTTCTGTGTTACATTGCGAATATCATCTGCTCTTTTCCAAATAACCGCCGGTTTTCAACTAAAACCGCCGCACTTGCACCACACTCACGGAGATTTTTTTTCAAAAAGCGCCGCTTTCTGGGTAACGAAATATTTTCCCAGAAAAATTCAAATTTTACTAGAAAACCGACATGCTTTTTCTTAAGTACGTCGAATAAAATCTCTCAGAAGACTAATTCATCCGAATTAACTTCTCTATTTTTGCAATTTTGTCTTGGATGGTCACACGATCTTTCAACGAAGAACTTGCAAGTCTTTACCAGAACCTGAAAGAACAATAAATCAAAGACATAGACAAAACAAACATGTTCCAATATCACAAAAAGATTTAAGACCCGAAATTCCCAAAGAGATAGTGATTGGGCTCAAACAGTCAGATAATATCAACCAAGTAATGGTCAACAAGTCAAACAGCCTAAACCAATACTCCGGTGAGTTTAGTGTTTCCCCGGATCGTTAGATCCCAACGAGATGTGAAATCTGAAATAAAACGACTTCTAGATCAGGTGAATTGAACAGGAAAAGGGTTTAAGTGATTTATACTACTGAAATATAAGAGTGAATAGCTTTAATAAGCTATATCAACTAATACGTGAAATCAGATAAGTACAAGTGAAAAAGGGACTGAAAACGTAAACGTTTATTAATTAAACGTAAACAAAAACAACTTTAACTTATAGTAGGATTTTACATGCCTTAGGGGCTTAAATGCAAATTAAATAAATTTAAAATATTTATTTTATAATTAAAAACTATTTAATTAATTATTTTTATTTAATTACTATTATTAATTATTTAATAAATAACTAATAATTATGAAAATGTAAAATAAGTCTAGAAAATTAAAATTAAAATTTCTAAAAATCAAAAATATTATAAAACTTATTTTAAAATTAAAATTATATTTTTCACACTATTTATCTATTTATTATTAATTATTTATTATTTAACTAATTATATTGATTAACTTCTTTATAATTACTAAAAAGACTTAGATAATTATGAAAAATTTTATATATCTAATTAACCATCATAGGAATCCTAAAAATTATAAAAACTCTATTTTATGTATTTTTAATATAATTAACTAATTACTATTCTATTTATTAATTAATTATCAATTAAACTAATTATATTATTAAAAATAGAAAATGAACAGTATAAATCCTAGAAAAATTTACAAAATTACTTTACCTTATATAAAAGCTATAAAAATTATAAAAACTATGTGGTACTTTATAAAATATAATTATGTTATTTAATTCTTATTTATTATTTAAATATAAAATAAACTAATATTAATTCTAAATAACACTAGATGACAAAAGAAAAATCTGGAAAAATTTATAAAATTACTTTAATATATAAGAGATTTAATAAAAATATAAAATAGCAGAAGTGCTTAAAAATAAGCTAAAAAGAAAATTAAATAGATAATTTCTATTAAATAGAAGCTATCACTATAATTAAGTTTGGTTTTTTTTTTCTTGTTTTTCTTTTATAAAACTAATAAAATACTTAAAATAAGATACTTTAATAAAGAGAAATAATTTATAAACACAAAATAAGCACTAAGAGTGCTTATTACTCAAAACAGTTGACTTTTATTGACTTTGCTAAGAAATAAGCTCAACTGAGCTTGTGTGGGGTCCACAAGGTAAAACCTGGTACAAATTAGTTGTGTGGATGATATTAAGCAAGAATCACTTAAATAAGTTGTGAGCTTATATGATGAAAATTAACAAGCTGAGCTCAACAGATAACAGATAAGATAAGATCAAAGATGATTTTGACTTTTCCACTAATAAGACCTGAGTTTTATGATTTACTTTACTTATTTAGACCTAGTGTATCATGGATAACCAAAGATCAATGACAAAAACTCCAAGGAACTCAGTGAACACCACTGATCCAAACAGACCTTAAAAACACTCAACTTGTGATTTTCAAAGCAAATCAATCACTTGATCCTCAAATCTGTATTCAAACTCTATAACATCATTATGTAAGGCATAAGGAACATAAAACAGCAACAATAACAACATGAAGCTATAAAATGGCAATTATGCTATTTTTAAATGAAAAACTAATTTTTTAGAAACTATGATTAACAAAGAACAAGTAGGTTATTTTATGCTAGATTATCACTCAGAGATATCAAAGAAGGAAGTAAGAACAAGACTTAGCAGCAAAGACCAAAGAAACAAGAAAAATGCCAAAAATGAGAATTAAGCTTACAAGTGATTACAAGCTGAGAACCAAAGAACTAGGACCAAGAACAACCCTATGGGTTCTCCACAGAACCACTAACCCAAAGCAATCCAAAATTTACTTTGCTCCAGCTTAGATCATCATCTTCACAGAGTTTGTCATTTTCAACATTTATTTGATATATTTGGTACTTTTGATTTTTTTTACTAACACAACTGATTTTAAAGTATCTAAAAGCCTTCACAACCTTTGTTAGAGCCTATATGAGCTTAAATAAGTCCTTATAATCCACTAGAATAGCATCAAAGAAAAATTGAGAATTTAAGCTAGAATAGCAAAAATCTACATTCGTACAAGAAACTTGGAATTTATTATTGAAAAGAGTAAAGGTTACACTGAATTGACTGAAAAGTTAACTAGAAAGCTTGAACAAACACTGGAAATTGAAAACTTGATTAATCGACATACATTATTAAAATTAAAACTAGATATCTTCCACATTGCTTCCTTTCTTGATATATATTGACCATCTGTGTTCCTTCCAGACTTCTCACACTTTCCCACTTCTCAATTTAGCCATTGGATGAGTCAAACTCATCATGGCCATTTAAATCACTTTTGGCGCCAAATCCTCATACGTGGCAATGGAGCAGTTTGAAGCTAATTAAAGAAGTTTGGGGTTTAGTGGTGACTAAGGGGGGACAATTGAGATAGTTTTGATGCAAGTTGGGGCTTAGGCTGAAAACAGAGGAGTGGAACTAGTTTGGAGGGAAAATTGGGTGGAGATGGCATTAAATGAAGGAGTGGGTTGATGTGATGAGGTGTGGAGGGTAGGTGATGAGCTGTGTGATGAGGTGGAGCAAAACCATGGTGGTTTTGGTTTGCAGAAGAGGGTGAGGGAGTGGTACAGTGGTGGTGGTTTGGGGAAGATGGGTCAACGAGGGGTTTGACCCCCCGTTTTATTAAAAGGGTGCGTTGGGTTTTACTTGGTGGGCTGGAAAAAGGCTGGGCCCAAAAAAAATTATAAAAAGGGTTGGGCTAGTGGTATGGATTGGGTAGTGGATTTGGATTTGGTGTTATAATAATAAAAGGGTCCGGTTTGGTATGTGTAACTAACAAGGACCAATTGTGTAATTTTTGCAAAATTGAAGGGCTGCAAATGTAATATTTCCCAAACACTCATAAGGGTGTAATTTGCCAAGAACCAATAACACAAGGACCAAATTCACATTTTACCATTTTTCAAAATTCCCGGGGACCTTTTCTGCCAATTCCACAAACTCCAGGGACCAAACCTGTAATTTTCTGATTTTTGAAGGGTTAAACTTGTAATTTTCCAAATGTTATCATAAGGACCAATTTTGTCAATTTAGAATAGTATAAGGTTTATTTTTATTATTTTCTTATTTTTAAAACCTTAGGGACTAATTTTGACACTTTTCAAACTTGAGGGACCAAAGTTGCCATTTTGCAATTTTTAAACTTTAAAGGACTTTTCTTGACAACTTATGAATCCCTAAGGACCTTTGATGATATTTTGCATGTTTTGATTTACCAGGGACTAGTTTTGCCAATTTTTCAAAGTTCAGGGACTCTGTAAATTATGTGAAATGTTTTGTTTTTCATCAGTTTTCAATCCTTTTGCATAAAAACACAATCCAGGGATAATTTTATGTATTTTAAGGCATTCCTGTGTGTTTTTATATGTTTTTGCAGTTTAAATGTAACAGAAATGATGAGTATTTACACACTCATCAATCCCCCACACTAAACTATTGCTAGTCCCTAGCAATCTATTTGAGAAAAAATTAATGGATTTTTACTCTTTACCAAAAGCCATCACTTCTGGAGTAGCCAGGTGTAAGAACTGTGGCACACCTGATAACCGTGTGATTTATAGCAAACCACCAGCTGTCAACGGATTTGATTTGTCTTTACCAGAAGCCGTTTGCTTCTGGACTAGCCAACTCTTGATGGAATAGTTAACATCTTGGTGAGCTGATTACCAATTATGGATTTTCTACGGCCTTTACCACAAGCCATAATCTTGCGGGCTAGCCAACTCATTAGCTTTTGAGGATAATGGGGAGTTGAGGAACCATACAATTTTTGGCAAATTGCAAGCCACCAACGGTTTTGAGATGTCTTTACCAAGAGCCGTTTGCTCCTGGACTAGCCAATCCTGTTGTGGGTTAGACATGGAGGATTGATACCATTTATTGCATTTCTAAGTGTGAAAAAACTTTAAATTTTGATCAAATGAGGGTGCTTGATGGAACATGTGTTTGAATTCGTGAGAATCCCCCCCCCCCCCCCCACACTTAGAAATGAATATTGCCCTCAATATTCAAAACACCGGGTGTTAAACCGATACTTAGAACGTAAGAAGGAAATATTAATAACCTTTATTTTAGGCTATTTACATACAAACTCATTTTTTTCTTTTGTTTTGAACTTTTTTTTTTTTCTTTTTCTTTTTGTTTTTTTTTCAAGATATATACATATATACAACATGTGGGGCATCTCCCCCACACTAGGGTGGTAGAAAAGAGAAAGAAATCAGAAATATGAGTGAAAACCCATATTGCTACGCTTTTGATTACCGAGTCACTAGCTTGACTCGACCTCGAATTGATTTGTCCATGAGGTAGCTTGTTTTTGATTCCCGAGTCGCTAGCTTGACTCGACCCCGAATTTAATTGTCCTTGGGGAAAGTTTGGAGATCCGGGACAACCATGTTTGGGATGTCCTCTCCAAAGTAGTGTTTCACACGATGGCCATTTACTTTAAAACATGGACCGTCATTTTGAGATAACTCAACGGTACCATATGGATAAACCTTAGTGATAGTAAATGGACCAGTCCAACGGGTTTTTAATTTACCCGAGAAAATCTTTAATCTAGAGTTAAAGAGAAGTACTCGATCACCAACGTTAAAAACGCGGTTCTTTATTTTTGAGTCATGTATTCTCTTTGTTTTTTCTTTATAGATTAAAGAGTTCTCGTAAGCCTGATCACGTAGTTCATTTAATTCATTCATTTGAACTTTTCTGTGATCACCCGCAGTTTTGAGGTCAAAGTTGGCATGTTTCAATGCCCAGTAGGCTTTGTGCTCAAGTTCCATCGGTAGATGACATCTCTTTCCGTACACAAGCTTGTAAGGTGTACACCCAATGGGTGTTTTATAAGCTGTACGAAAAGCCCATAGTGCGTCATCTAATTTATCCGACCAGGCAGCACGGTTTTCACCAACAGTCCTCTCAAGTATCCTTTTGATACCACGGTTTGAAACCTCCACTTGCCCACTTGTTTGTGGGTGATACGCAGTAGAAAGACGGTGGGTTAAACCATACTTTTGCATGACTTTATCAAATTTGTCATTGCAGAAATGCGTACCACGATCACATATGATAGCACGTGGGGTTCCAAAACGGGCAAAAAGAGATTTCAGGAATTTCACTACAACTCGGGCATCATTTGTGGGTAAAGCTTTTGCTTCAACCCACTTTGATAAATAATCAACTGCCACAAGTATGTACTTGTTTCCTCTGGATGATGGAAATGGCCCCATAAAGTCAATGCCCCAGATATCAAATATTTCACATACTTGAATAGCATTTTGTGGCATCTCATTTCTTTGTGAAATGTTTCCATGACGCTGACAAGCGTCACAGGCTTTAATGAGATCCTGGGCATCTTTATAAATTGTGGGCCAGAAGAATCCGGAATCAAACACCTTTTTGGCGGTGTAATTAGGACAATGATGTCCCCCAGTGGGTCCAGCATGGCAAGCCTTAAGAATTTCAGTGGCTTCCTGTCCATATACACACCGTCGGATGACTTGATCCGCACAGATTTTGAATAAGTAGGGGTCATCCCAGAAGTAATGTTTAACATCTTTAAAGAATTTATTCTTCTGTTGGGTTGACATCCCTTTCACAACAAAGTTACCCGCATGATAGTTTGCGAAGTCGGCAAACCATGGGGTAGTAGAATCTCCGCGAAAAGTAACCGCATTAAGTGTTTCGAGAGAAAATGTTTCATTTATTTCCTTTTTCTCATACACATTTTAATGAGGGTTCTCTAATCGGGACAAATGATCTGCAGCCAGGTTCTCAGCTCCTTTTTTATCACGAATAATGATATCAAATTCTTGGAGGAGGAGAACCCAACGGAGCAATCTCGGCTTTGCATCTTGTTTTGCAAATAGATATTTAAGAGCCAAATGATCCGTATACACTACGCTTTTAGTCAAGATTAAGTATGTCCGAAATTTCTCAAAAGCATACACCACAACTAATAATTCTTTTTCTGTAGTGGTGTAATGTGTTTGAGCTTCGTTCATAGTTTTGCTTGCGTAGTGGATAGGCTGAAAGTGTTTCGTTTTGCGTTGCCCCAAGACTGCACCGATAGCAAAATGATTTGCATCGCACATAAGCTCGAAGGGTAAATCCCAGTCGGGGGCAATAAGAATTGGTGCCTCAGTAAGCTTTTTCTTTAATGTTTCAAAAGCTTCGATGCACTCTGGTGAGAAGATAAAAGGAGTATCCTTTTCAAGGAGATGAGTCATAGGCCGTGAGATTTTAGAAAAATCTTGTATAAATCGACGATAGAAACTGGCATGACCCAAGAAACTCCTAATACCTTTGACGGTAGTAGGGTGAGGCAGTTTTGCAATGACATCAACCTTAGCTCTGTCAACCTCAATCCTATTCTTAGAAATCTTATGGCCGAGGACAATGCCCTCTTTGACCATAAAGTGACTCTTTTCCCAATTTAGACATAGATTGGTGTCTTTACACCTTTTCAACATTTTTTCTAAATTGGTGAGACATGTTTGGAATGAATCCCCAATGACCGAAAAGTCATCCATAAAGACCTCCATAGTTTTACCGATCATGTCGGTAAATATAGCCATCATGCACCTCTGGAACGTACCTGGAGCATTACATAAGCCAAAAGGCATACGTTTATAAGCAAAGGTTCCATAAGGGCATGTAAAGGTAGTCTTTTCTTGATCTGATGGATCAATGGGGATTTGGAAGTATCCTAAGAAACCATCAAGGAAACAATAGTACTCGTTCCCTGCTAATCTCTCAAGCATCTGGTCCATAAAGGGCAGCGGAAAGTGGTCTTTGCGGGTGGCGTCATTTAACTTACGATAGTCAATGCAAACACGCCATCCGGTAACCAGCCGAGTTGGAATCAACTCATTTTCCTCATTAGTGACAACAGTAATGCCACCCTTTTTTGGGACGTAATGAATGGGACTAACCCATGGACTGTCAGAGATAGGGTAAATCAATCCTGCATCAAGAAGTTTAAGAACCTCTTGTTTAATCACATCATGGATTTTTGGATTCACCCTTCTTTGATGTTGCACTGCAGGCTGGAAGTCATCCTCCATCAAGATTTTGTGTGTACAAAAATCTGGGTTAATACCCTTAATATCGGAGAGTTTCCAAGCAATTGCTTGCTTGTTTGACTTCAAGACCTTTATGAGAGCAATCTTCTCCTCAACACTTAAACCTTTAGCAATAATGACGGGTAATTTATCATCACCCTCCAAGAATGCGTATTCAAGATGAGGAGGTAAGTCCTTGAGTTCGACCTCAGGAAAATCATCAGTTTCCTCAACATATTTGATTTCCTGATTATGAAGTTGTACGGGAGGGAGTGGAGGAGAATTGTCTTGGTTTAGCAATCTCTCAAGGAGAAGAATATCTCCCTCCAGATCAATCTCAGTGTTATCAATTCCCGATGGAACTGAATCACTTTTGAGAAAAGCCTCGACCTCTTCCAAAAGGAAATCACTTCCCTCAAACAGAGTGAGAGAAGGGGAAGAGTCGGAAATGATAGGTTCAGATGATGGAGTGGCATCCCCACTCACAGAATTATGAGAATAACCAAGAAACTCTTGAGAATACTCCTCCGAAGCAATGTCTATGATATCTATTTGATTAACTGCTTCAGAATCATAATTGGAGGAGTACCTCGAGGTTTGATCGAGGTTAAATGTAACAGCTTCATTACCCACACGAAGAGTGATTTCTTGCTCAAATACATCGATAAGAGCACGGCCCGTTCTAAGGAAACCCCTCCCAACAATGAGAGGGACCCTTTGATCAGCATCGAAATCAACCACTACAAAGTCAGCGGGGAGATGAAATTCTCCTACCTTCACAAACACGTCCTCGGCAATGCCGAGAGGACGAGATATCGATCGGTCTGCAAGCTCTAAAGTCATGCAGGTAGGAGTAAGATCAGGAAGAGAAAGTTTCTTCCAAATTGAGTATGGCATTAGGTTGATACTTGCACCAAGATCGGCCAAGGCATAGCAATCAACCATTCCTGGAAATACACATGGTATTAGAAATTTTCCAGGATCTCCCAGCTTCTCGGGAAGCTTCTTTAAAAGAACTGCTGAGCAGTTCTCATTCAAGGGAATCTTTGCCATTTCAAACAGTTTCTCCTTGTTGCTTAACAAGTGTTTGATTGTCGATGCAAATTTGGGCATCAGAATAATAGCATCCGCAAAGCTAATGTCAAAATGCAAATCTTGGAAGATTTGAAAGAATTTATCCATCTGGTGACTAGCTTTTTCACGGAGCTTTTGTTCACTCAAGCATGAGGGGTAAGGAATAGAGGAGGTAGAAGGTTTGGATTGAGGTGTTTCAACTGGAATATCATTTGGTTCAAAAACAACTCTAGGTTTTGGTTTGGGTTTCGGGACAACATGAGGTGGGACGTTTTGGGTACCTCCCTTATGAGTAGGAAGTACTTCGTCCTTATTTACCTCGGTGTTATTTTCCACTACCTTGGGAGAAGAAGAAGAAGGGGTAGTGGGAAGAGTAGGTCCATCATATGAAACTCTGCTCCTGGTCGTGATCGCCTTGGCATCGCCCCTCGGGTTTGCGATCGTGTTGCTCGGAAGTTTTCCAGAGCCCGAGGGTTGTTCATTTAAAGATTTCTTGATTTCAGAAATCTGGCTGACCAACAACCTGTTTGTCTCTTCTTGAGTTTTCATGAACTGCTTTAACAACTCATCGGATGATGGTTGTGGAGCTGGGAGAATGGCTTGTGTTTGGTTAGGGAAATTTTGGACACGGTTATTTTGATTATAACCTTGTTGTGGCTGAAAATTCCCTTGATTTGGATTACCATTTCCCTGAAAATGATTTCCGGGGTTGAAATTGTTTCTGTTAAAGTTTCCTTGATTGTGGAAACCTTGATTCTGTCCAGGATGGAAATTCCCTTGGTTTTGATAACCTTGGTTCATTCGTGGTTGGTTTTGGTTTCTGTTTTGCAAATTTGGGTTTTGATTAAACCCGGGTGGTCCCATATGTGTGTTAGCACGGTAACTTGGTTCAATTTGAGGACGGTATTGATTACCCCCTGATTTGTAGTACCGGCTAAGGCATTGGCTTCAAAAGGACTACCATCAGTGGCAGTACAATTGTAGTAAGCATGTGGGCCACCACAAGTGACACAAACTTCCACTTTTTTTTACTTCAGCATGTGAAGGGTTTTGTGTGAAAGTGACTTTTTTCTAGTTTGAGATAACCAAAGCTTGAATGGTGTCCGTGAGTTTATCTATTTTAGCATCGGTGCTAGAAGTACTCACGGGCAATAAAGTAGAAGGACCAGCACTCACTTGGGAGTTATATGGTTTTGTGCGTGTAGTGCGGACTTTGGACTTATTTTCAATGATTTCTAAAGCTTCTTTTGTGGTTTTGCTCAAAAAATTACCTCCCGCGGAGGCATTGAGAGAATCTTGGTCAGATTGACTCACACCATTATAAAACGTGTCAATTTGCGTTAATTCAGTGAAACCATGATGAGGACATCGACGAAGCAATTCTTTGAAACGATCCCAAGCGTCACCAAACGATTCATCAAATCTTTGAGTAAATTTGATGATTTCATTTTTAAGACTTGTCGTTCTGGACGGGGGAAAAAATTCGTTTACAAATTTGGTAACTAAATCTTCCCATGATGTTATGGAACGAGGAGGTTGTTTTTCCAGCCAAATCCGGGCTGCTCCCTCAAGAGAAAATGGGAAAAGAAGAAGTTTGACTGCTTAGGAAGGGACGTTCTTGTATTTGATGGTTGAAGTAATTTTATTAAACCATCGAATATGAGCATGGGGATCATCCCTCTCAAAACCATAAAATTGGCTTGAAGTTACTAGATTTAGTAACCCGGTTTTGAGCTCAAAGTATTCAGCCACAATGGCTGGGACAACAATAGCGTCTCCGTAACCCTCAATGGGTGCTTGGAGAAGCTCATTCATCGGACGGTCTTCCGCCACGATAACTTTCTTAGGTGAAACAGCACGTTCCTCAGATACGGCTGTTGGGGCAGAACGTCTACGGCGTCTTCGAGGAATTCTGACAAGCTCACGTAAAGGGCTTGTTGACCTAGAAGAACGAGTGCGCATGCACTAGAGACGACTCTAAGAATCCTTAGAGTGACGGGAAACTAAAAATAAAAATAGAAAAGAAATATAGACAAAAAGATAATATATAACAAAGTGTGATAATTCAAACTCACAGATATTTCAAAAAGTCGTAATACGCAGCACACCTCCCCGGCAGCGGCGCCAAATTTTGATTGGGCTCAAACAGTCAGAAAATATCAACCAAGTAATGGTCAACAAGTCAAACAGCCTAAACCAATACTCCGGTGAGTTTAGTGTTTCCCCGGATCGTTAGATCCCAACGAGATGTGAAATCTGAAATAAAACGACTTCTAGATCAGGTGAATTGAACAGGAAAAGGGTTTAAGTGATTTGTACTACTGAAATATAAGAGTGAATAGCTTTAATAAGCTATATCAACTAGTACGTGAAATCAGATAAGTACAAGTGAAAAAGGGACTGAAAACGTAAACGTTTATTAATTAAACGTAAACAAAAACAACTTTAACTTATAGTAGGATTTTACAAGCCTTAGGGGCTTAAATGCAAATTAAATAAATTTAAAATATTTATTTTATAATTAAAAACTATTTAATTAATTATTTTTATTTAATTACTATTGTTAATTATTTAATAATTAACTAATAATTATGAAAATGTAAAATAAGTCTAGAAAATTAAAATTAAAATTTCTAAAAATCTAAAATATTATAAAACTTATTTTAAAATTAAAATTAGATTTTTCACACTATTTATCTATTTATTATTAATTATTTATTTATTATTTAACTAATTATATTGATTAACTTATTTATAATTACTAAAAAGACTTAGATAATTATGAAAAATTTTATATATCTAATTAACCATCATAGGAATCCTAAAAATTATAAAAACTCTATTTTATGTATTTTTAATATAATTTACTAATTACTATTCTATTTATTAATTAATTATCAATTAAACTAATTATATTATTAAAAATAGAAAATGAACAGTATAAATCCTAGAAAAATTTAGAAAATTACTTTACCTTATATAAAAGCTATAAAAATTATAAAAACTATGTGGTACTTTATAAAATATAATTATGTTATTTAATTCTTATTTATTATTTAATTATAAAATAAACTAATATTAATTCTAAAGAACACTAGATGACAAAAGCAAAATCTGGAAAAATTTATAAAATTACTTTAATATATAAGAGATTTAATAAAAATATAAAATAGCAGAAGTGCTTATAAATAAGCTAAAAAGAAAATTAAATAGATAATTTCTATTAAATAGAAGCTATCACTATAATTAAGTTTGGTTTTTTTTCTTGTTTTTCTTTTATAAAACTAATAAAATACTTAAAATAAGATACTTTAATAAAGAGAAATAATTTATAAACACAAAATAAGCACTAAGAGTGCTTATTACTCAAAACAGTTGACTTTTATTGATTTTGCTAAGAAATAAGCTCAACTGAGCTTGTGTGGGGTCCACAAGGTAAAACCTGGTACAAATTAGTTGTGTGGATGATATTAAGCAAGAATCACTTAAATAAGTTGGCCAAATAAGCTAGGAATCCAAAATAAGCACTTGCTTATTTTGAATCTGAGACAGACTTGGGACAGATTTAAGAGGCCAAATTAAGTGGGGTCCACTGATGTACAGGTCAGCCCAAGAGTCAAGGGTTCAAGCCTGGTAGGAGGGGGTTGTAAGAACCTATTTATGGGGTGTGGGACCCACTGGGGTGGTCACAAAACACCACTAAAGGTGGTGGGTGAGCTATGGTCTGCTGATATGTGGTCTGAGTGCACAGGTAAAAGCTTCTAGCAGGCCTAGTAAATAAGCACTAAAATGGAAAATAAGCACAGGTAAAACAAGAGTGGTAGCTTGGCTTTCCAAAAAGCCAAGAATCAATCTATGGGACCCACTATTAAACTTATGAGAAGCTGGCAAAGTTGGGTGGATCCACTGAGTGCTTTAGTAAACACAAAGATGGGACAAAGTTTAAGCTTGATGCAGCCCTATTAAAAGGCTTTGAAAATGAGAAATAAGCTTAGAACTTTAAATATTGGTTGCTTAGCTTCTAAAATAACCAAAGATCACAAGCTAAAGCTCAGTAATGAGCTTTTGATTGGCTTATGATTGTTGCTTGTTTACACTGAATGCTCAGTGTATTGTCTTGTTTGGTAGCACAAGATAAGCAGTTTAGATAAGCAGTCCAAGTAACAGATAAAGGCAAACAAGCACTCAAATAAGTAAACAAACACAAGGGCTTCACAAAGCCACAAGAATCTCAAGCTAACATGCAATATTGAATGATCTACAAGCTTATTCAAATGGCTTGTCCAACTGTGCACAGGGCACTTTTGTGAAAAAGTGCTAAAAGATAAGCACAAATTAAGCAGTTTAACATGCAAACTAAAAATTACAAAAAATACAGCAACAAGATAAGCAGCAAAATACCAAGACCTTAAAAACATAAGTTATGAAACTAAGTAATGAATCCTATAGAAAATTATCTAGTTTATTCAAAAATTGCTTAAGCTGAAATTTGACTTTTGAAATTACCTAATAAGTTTGACTAAAGTGAACTTTAAATCAAATCTACTAACTGATTATGTTGTATTAAGCTACAAAGATGTAAAATTAAGTTAGGTAACCAAGTTGTGAGCTTATATGATGAAAATTAACAAGCTGAGCTCAACAGATAACAGATAAGATAAGATCAAAGATGATTTTGACTTTTCCACTAATAAGACCTGAGTTTTATGATTTACTTTACTTATTTAGACCTAGTGTATCATGGATAACCAAAGATCAATGACAAAAACTCCAAGGAACTCAGTGAACACCACTGATCCAAACAGACCTTAAAAACACTCAACTTGTGATTTTCAAAGCAAATCAATCACTTGATCCTCAAATCTGTATTCAAACTCTATAACATCATTATGTAAGGCATAAGGAACATAAAACAGCAACAATAACAACATGAAGCTATAAAATGGCAATTATGCTATTTTTAACTGAAAAACTAATTTTTTAGCAACTATGATTAACAAAGAACAAGTAGGTTATTTTATGCTAGATTATCACTCAGAGATATCAAAGAAGGAAGTAAGAACAAGACTTAGCAGCAAAGACCAAAGAAACAAGAAAAATGCCAAAAATGAGAATTAAGCTTACAAGTGATTACAAGCTGAGAACCAAAGAACTAGGACCAAGAACAACCCTATGGGTTCTCCACAGAACCACTAACCCAAAGCAATCCAAAATTTACTTTGCTCCAGCTTAGATCATCATCTTCACAGAGTTTGCCATTTTCAACATTTATTTGATATATTTGGTACTTTTGATTTTTTTTTACTAACACAACTGCTTTTAAAGTATCTAAAAGCCTTCACAAGCTTTGTTAGAGCCTATATGAGCTTAAATAAGTCCTTATAATCCACTAGAATAGCATCAAAGAAAAATTGAGAATTTAAGCTAGAATAGCAAAAATCTACATTCGTACAAGAAACTTGGAATTTATTATTGAAAAGAGTAAAGGTTACACTGAATTGACTGAAAAGTTAACTAGAAAGCTTGAACAAACACTGGAAATTGAAAACTTGATTAATCGACATACATTATTAAAATTAAAACTAGATATCTTCCACATTGCTTCCTTTCTTGATATATATTGACCATCTGTGTTCCTTCCAGACTTCTCACACTTTCCCACTTCTCAATTTAACCATTGGATGAGTCAAACTCATCATGGCCGTTTAAATCACTTTTGGCGCCAAATCCTCATACGTGGCAATGGAGCAGTTTGAAGCTAATTAAAGAAGTTTGGGGTTTAGTGGTGACTAAGGGGGGACAATTGAGATAGTTTTGATGCAAGTTGGGGCTTAGGCTGAAAACAGAGGAGTGGAACTAGTTTGGAGGGAAAATTGGGTGGAGATGGCATTAAATGAAGGAGTGGGTTGATGTGATGAGGTGTGGAGGGTAGGTGGTAAGCTGTGTGATGAGGTGGAGCAAAACCATGGTGGTTTTGGTTTGCAGAAGAGGGTGAGGGAGTGGTACAGTGGTGGTGGTGGTTTGGGGAAGATGGGTCAACGAGGGGTTTGACCCCCCGTTTTATTAAAAGGGTGCGTTGGGTTTTACTTGGTGGGCTGGAAAAAGGCTGGGCCCAAAAAAAATTATAAAAAGGGTTGGGCTAGTGGTATGGATTGGGTAGTGGATTTGGATTTGGTGTTATAATAATAAAAGGGTCCGGTTTGGTATGTGTAACTAACAAGGACCAATTGTGTAATTTTTGCAAAATTGAAGGGCTGCAAATGTAATATTTCCCAAACACTCATAAGGGTGTAATTTGCCAAGAACCAATAACACAAGGACCAAATTCACATTTTACCATTTTTCAAAATTCCCGGGGACCTTTTCTGCCAATTCCACAAACTCCAGGGACCAAACCTGTAATTTTCTGATTTTTGAAGGGTTAAACTTGTAATTTTCCAAATGTTATCATAAGGACCAATTTTGTCAATTTAGAATAGTATAAGGTTTATTTTTATTATTTTCTTATTTTTAAAATCTTAGGGACTAATTTTGACACTTTTCAAACTTGAGGGACCAAAGTTGCCATTTTGCAATTTTTAAACTTTAAAGGACTTTTCTTGACAACTTATGAATCCCTAAGGACCTTTGATGATATTTTGCATGTTTTGATTTACCAGGGACTAGTTTTGCCAATTTTTCAAAGTTCAGGGACTGAAACTGTAAATTATGTGAAATGTTTTGTTTTTCATCGGTTTTCAATCCTTTTGAATAAAAACACAATCCAGGGATAATTTTATGTATTTTAAGGCATTCCTGTGTGTTTTTATATGTTTTTGCAGTTTAAATGTAACAGAAATGATGAGTATTTACACACTCATCAGATAGTTCCATCAGTTGACAATCTTTCTCTTTATCGATTCTTTATCAATTTCATCCATCTTCACGATCCAATGGACGAAACTGACAATGAACCTACGTGGGCCAATGAGTGAACCGTTGCTCCTACTCCTGGTCCCGCAATAACTTTACCCGAAACTGCTAATGAGTTTGCCATAAAAGGAAACCATCTTACCCTTGTCAAAGGAAATCAATTTGATGGTAGAAACAAAACAGATCCACACAAACACATCTACAAATTCCTTGGAATTTGTGAAATGTTCAGATACGGGGAAACAAAAAATGAATTCGTACGGCTCATGATGTTTCCATTATCCCTAACCGGGGAAGCGAAAACCTGGTTAGATGAACTGGACGAAGGAACCATGGCAACATGGGATGAACTTCGCACCACCTTTATAAGTCGATTCTTTCCCCCAGCTTTATTCGACCAACTTCTCGATGAAATCCGTGCTTTTTCTCAACAAGATCAAGAAACTTTAACTGAAGCATGGCTACGAATGAAAGGAATGCTCAGGAATTGTCATGGACATGGTTTAAGTAAAGGAAATATAATCAAAATCTTTTACCATGGACTTGACGAGAGTACTCAAGAAGTTTTAAATGCTGCTGCGCAAGGAATTTTCCTGTACAAAACTCCAAATCAAGCTTACCAATTACTCGAATACAAAGTCTTACTCAAAGACGATTGGACCAAAAACTAAAAACCTCTATCAACAAAACAATTGCTTTCGCCGATGAAGGCAGTAGTATTTCTGATACTGACAAAATTATGGCACGAATGGATACCATGGCTATCAAAAGTGGATGCTCAGTATAAAGAAATGAAAGAGAGGCGTGAATCTTGCAAGAACTGTGGTGGAAATCATTCAACCGCAAATTGCAATGATGATGACACACCTGTGTCTCGAGAAGAAGAAGCCAAATTCATGCAAACATTTAGATGATATCATTTTTACAATGACTATCGAAATAGAGATAACGAAAAATGGCGTTTTAATGATAGATCTGGTTATAATAGTGATCAACCTCGATCATATTCTGAGGAAAAACCCGACATTCAAAAACAATTGAGTGAATTCATTAAGTCACAACAATCCACGAACACATTCGTTAGAAATACTTTTAATGATCTCAAAGCCAAACTTGAAACCACAACAAGGAACCACCAAGCCTCTATCCAAAATCTGGAAGAAAAATTCGATAGACTCGCTGAAAAATAAGCTAATAGATCACCTAGATTCCTTCCCAGCACCACTACACCCAATCCAAGAGGTAGTACTTCTAAACCTTATCAACCACCAAAAGCTCGTAACGAACATGTAAATGCAATAATAACAAGTCACGGTACTTCATATGAACCACCCCTTAATTCTAATCATACACAACATGCTGATGAATTTGATAGTGAGGAAGAAGATAAACCATCACCTCAGAAAAAATCCAAAGAAATTCCTGAAACTCCAGTTCTAAGACCATACAAACCAAAAATTCCATATCCTCAACGTCTTAGGAAAGAAAAAATGGAAGCGCAATATGGGAAATTCCTAGACATGATTTGTGTTGTTCGAATCAATGTTCCATTAATTCATGTCATTGCAAGAATGCTGAATTAAGGAAAATTTTTAAAAGAACTTGTAAGTAACAAAAACAAACTAGAACAAATATCCACGGCCTATCTAAGCGATGATTCTTCAGCTATAATTCAAAATAAAGTTCCACCTAAATTGGGAGATCCCGAAAGTTTTCTCATTCCGTGTAATTTTGGCAAAACATTCTCTTGCAACGCCTTGGCCGATCTTGGAGCAAGCATAAATCTTATGCCATATTCTCTCTATGCTGAACTTTCTCTGGAAACCCTCAAACCTACTAAAATAAGCGTTCGATTAGCCGACCATTCTTTTCAGTATCCTGTTGGGATAGCAGAAAACATGCTAGTCGAAGTTGGAAAATTCACCTTTCCCGTTGACTTCGTTATTTTAGATATGGAGGAAGACAACAAAGTTCCTCTAATTCTAGGAAGACCATTCTTACACACAACTGATGCTATAATTAGAGTCAAACAAAAGAAACAAAATTACAGAGTTGGAGAAGAAAGAATATCTTTTTCAATTGACTCAGCCATGAAACATTCCTACTATAATGATGACACCTGTTTCAGCGTTGACGTTATTGATGAAATTCTTGAAAAGGATTTCGACAATTTGCTAAATGAAGGAATGGAAGTTCTTCATACTATTCAAGGTACAATTCTTGAAAAAAAACTCTATGCTGAGTTTGACGAATTTATGGCCATGAATGTCGAAGAAATCGAAACCGAAGAAGAAGAAGAAGAAATCATTTTCGAACAAATCACCTTTAATACAGAATACAAAATAAAGAAATCTTTAGAGGAACCCCCAACTGATCTTGAACTCAAACCACTCCCAAAACATCTTGAGTATGCTTTTCTAGAAGGAACATCATTACTTCCTGTGATAATATCTTCTGAACTTACAAAAAAGAATAAAACAGACTTAGTAACTATTCTTAAAAGACATAAACGAGCTTTTGCTTGGAAAAATTCAGATATTCCTGGAATCTGTCCTTCATTTTGCAAACATAAAATACAAATGTTGAATGATAAGAAACCTATAGTCCAAAAACAAAGAAGATTAAATCCTAATATGAAAGAAGTAGTAAAAAAAAGAAATAATAAAACTCCTTGATGTCGGAATTATTTATCCCACTGCCGATAGCCCATGGGTAAGCCCTATTCATTGTGTACCAAAGAAAGGTGGTATCACCGTGGTCACAAATGAGAATGATGAGTTAGTTCCCACCAGAACAATTACTGGTTGGAGAGTTTGTATTGACTACCGAAAACTCAATAAGGCTACCGCCAAAGATCATTTTCCCTTACCTTTTATGGATCAAATGTTGGAAAGACTGGTAGGAAACAAATACTTTTGTTTTCTCGATGGTTTTTCTGGATACTTTCAAATTTCTATTGATCCTCTCGACCAAGAAAAAACAACTTTCACATGCCCTTTTGGAACATATGCGTACAGACGAATAGCTAAGTGTGGAGGTATTTGATGACGCTCAAATTATACATATTTTATATAGCGTAATTTGTTAGTTTCTATATGATTTTGTAAGGGTTTTCGATACTTAAGTGCATGAAAATACATTTCAGGTCCTCTTGGCAAAGATCTTCAATAAACATGGAGAAATACGCAAGTTCAAGCTAATCTTATGATAAAGCCCATTCCTAGTGAAAGAGCGCCGAGTTCCTAGTGAAAAAGCGCCGGTTACGGGGATGAATCTATTCTTGCACAATTTAAGTCAAATCAAGTAAAGAGCGGCGATTTTATATCTGAAGCCCGCCGACCTTCAAGTTCTATTAATGACCCTTTGGCCCCAAGAAATTATCTGAAGGTCGTCGTAGTTTATCATCATGATCGTCGGTATTCAGTGTAAAGCCCGCCGACTTTTGCCTAATGAGCAGCGTATCCCAGTGCCTGGCTAGTCACCCTTCACCTATAAATAGAGCCTCATTTCGCCTCATTTTCACAACACCAATACACCAACACTCCTCCCAACAACCAACATAAATCTGATAATAATCCATCCCTTGTTCCAATTATTTGGGTGATAGAAATAAAGTCAAAGTTCTGAAAGCGTTGTAATACTCTCTTGATATTAATTGTGGTGATCACTAGTGACGGTAACTTCTTCGTTACATTAATTCAGAAAGTATGTCGATCATTTCATATGATATTACCATTGTAAGCATGATTATTAAAGCCATGTTAGGCTAAACTCTTTATGGTTGCTTGGATATGTTAATATAATAAAGTGTTTGGTTATGATTATGATCTCTTGTTGATTTCCTGTTTATGTCACGATCTTGCTGTGTTCTGAACTAATAACTATTGTTTATCTCTTTAATTATAATTACTAATTGAAATGGTTCGAAAGATTCAACTAGTATTTTATGGTTTTTAACATATGTCTATATATGTTGATCAATTAAAGGAGAGATCGCTTTTGTATTGAAATAAACAATCTAGTTTGAAACGTTGCAACTAGTACTTATACTTGTCAACCACTCATGTAAGGACTAGTAGACATAAGTCTTGAAGCATTTCCATTAACTAATGAGATGTTATTTTGACAAAAACAACTACTCGTTTATTGAACCTACTGAGATCACTATCATATACCATCACTGAGTTATACGAACTATCCAATTAATCATATATGTCCCATATCTGAATTTTGAATCGTTTGCATAAGTTTTCTAAATCATCTCGATTAAACTAATTGATATATAAGTGCATACCATAGTCCTTGTGGAACGACCTGGTTTTACCAAAACTCTTTTACTATAAACGAGGGTTATACTTTTACCCATGTGTTTTGAGTAATAAGTAATCGGTAAAATTAGTCTTATAAATTTAAAGCTATCGAAACACATCAGGTTCCACCACTCCCGATAGTTCTTTTACAAGGGTACAACAACTCCCGATACACTAAGTATTTTGATGACTAAAATACTAACCGCTCACAACAAGTGGATACAATAAAATGATGTATAAACTTTACAAGTTTACACTATGCTATGCTTAACAAGTCTTGCAATGTTGTGTTGAAGCTTGTGAAGTTGTGATCTTCTTGCTTGAAAGAAAGACTCGCAAATATGAAATGGAACTGAGTTAGAAGAGAGAAATGAAAGTATATGCAATATGTTATGATTGTAAGTGATGAAAATAATACAAAGAGTGGGTTGCTATTTATAGGCAAAATTCCAGACCAACCCACGGATACAGCGGAACCAATCCTTTGGTTCCGTCCGTTATACCCATTGGTTCCGCCAGCATGTCTGACATAATCCTGCACAAATATTTCACAATCTAACTCAATATACTCAAGATCTCACAAAGTCAACTTTGAGATCTTTGAGTATGAATCTGCACAAAATAAAACATGTCTCTTACACATATGTTTCCTTGAAAAGACATGTGTGATACAAGTGATGATGTAAGTATATCTATTATTTCTAATTTTAGATATACTTAAAAAAGAAAATATTCTTGTAAAAGTGTTTATGTAGAGACTTAAAAAAATGTTTGTTTGAGATGTTTAGCAAGTGAATGTTTTACTAAAAAGTGTTTGATTACATATATCCTAATAATACACACTATTTAGAAAACTTACTAAATATACTTATATTTCATTTTTAACACATGAAATTATACTAAAGTATACTTAACCATTTTACAATTTGAAATCACTTTATGAAAATATGTAAATGTAGTTTGAGGTGATGTTAAGACTTCTAAACTATATCTATGATTTGCTAAAAATAAATATTACCTTTTGCCGTTAACAAAACTAAGTAAAGATCGTAAAATATAAATACCGTTTTTAGGCGATACTTGTATTAACAGCATGGTTAAGAATGAAAGAAATGCTCAGTAATTGTCATGGACATGGTCTAAGTAAAGGAAATATAATCAAAATCTTTTACCATGGACTTGACGAGAGTACTCAAGAAGCTTTAAACGCTGCTGCAGGAAGAATTTTCCTGTACAAAACTCCAAATCAAGCCTACCAATTACTCGAAGAAAAAGTTGTTGATATAAATAATGCTTAAAAACGTTATTAATATTTTTTAATAAACTCTAAGTTTTGATAATCACAAAATGTAAACTAAATTAAGTCAAGATTATGACGTAAACAAGTATTTAGTGACAAATATTTACTTCTACAACTAATATCACTTAATGTATATATAAACTAAGCATCTTATGCATTACATGATCAAAGGAAGTATTTTCTTAACACAAAACATTTTATAAAATGACATTAACATATTATATGATTTAGTAAATCATTTTTGGTATTGTTTTATTAAACTACAAGGATATGATTTCAAATTTCCAACCAAAAAGGGCAAAATCTCACCAGAAAAACCTTCCCCACAAAAAGACAAACAAACCCAATGTTCTGGAAGGGACGGCCCCCTTAATTCTTGGGCGGCCCCTTTAATGATTAAGGGGACCGGCACGCTCCAAAACAGTATTTTTGAGCCCTATAAATACTGGTTCATTTCACAAAATTTCCTTACCTTTTTGCACTCAAAACTTTCTGATATCATATCCATTTCTATCCCAAAAACCTTTGATCATAAAATTCATAAGTTTTTGTTTCCAAGTGATCCAAAGCTTCATCTACACAAGTGCAAAAAGAAGAACACTCCTTCAACATACATACAATTGTAGTAGTATTGTGATTAATTAGTATCATCTTGTAGTAGTGCTAGATATTTGTAAAGTGTTGTGTGATTTAGTTGATTGTAGATATTAGGTGTATTGTAAAGTAGTGTAGAAGTTGTGAATTAGTTGTGCATAGAAGAACGTGTGAAGTAGACGAGTAGAAGAAGTTGTGGAGCTATCGTGAAGTAGTTGTGAAGTTGTGAAAAAGTTGTGAAGTTGTGAGATTAGTTCTAGCTACGATTAGAACTCGACATTTAGCTTAGTGTCGTTAATCGGTGTAAGCCAAGGTGTGTAAGGTTTCTCCGCCATAAGGAGTTTGTTGACATAGTGAAGAAAACTCTCGAGTGTGGTACTCGGGGAGTGGAGTAGGGCAAGGAAGGTGTCCTTGTAGCTGAACCACTAAAAATTCGTGTGTTGTGGTTTGATCTTTCTATCTCTATCTTTATTTCATTTCATTAAAATACTTTCATTATTAGATTATACTTGTTTAGAATTGCTCACACTTGTTGACATTTGAATTCACGTAAGATCGAATCAAAGTTTTTATAAGCTACAAAAGATTTTGAAAATAAATTTTAAAAAACAGAGAGTAAAACTATTCAACCCCCCCCCCCCCTTCTTGTTTTTCATAATTGGTATCAGAGTCAGGTTTAGCAAGATCTTTAAAATATATTGTATTTTAAAACTTGTAACGATCTATGAAATCTGAAAAATATTTAGAAGAGCAATCTATGCAAAGACCACCACTATTTGATAGTAATGGATTTTTATATTGGAAAAATCGATTCGAAACTTATGTGAAATTAAAAGATCTAAATCTTTGGCATGTTATTACTAATGGTAATTTTTTACCTATTCAAAATAACCCCGAAACAAAGAAAGATGAAATCGTACCTTTTGAAAAACAAAATGATGATTTAAAAAGAAAACTTGCTAAAAATAATGAAGCAAAAATGGTTATTTACAATGCGCTACCACGTAAAGAATACGAAAGGATCTTTATGTGTGAAACCGCAAAAAAAATTGGAACTCTTTACTAATAACTCACCAAGGTAATAGTCAAGTCAAAGATAATAAAATATATCTACTTGTTCAACAATATGAGCAATTCACGATTCCGGAAGAAGAATCAATTGATAATGCTTTCGCTAGATTTAACACTATCATTACAAGTTTAAAAGCACTTGATGAGAATTTTTCTAGTAAGAATTTTGTTAGGATGTTTCTTAGTGCTCTTCACCCAAAATTGCGAGCTAAAGTGACGGCTATTGAAAAATCAAAGAATTTGTCAACGTTACAACTTGATGAATTAATTGGAAACTTGAAAGTCTAAGAAGTGATTATAAAGAAGGATTCCGAAATGGTCAAAGGAAAACGAGAGCAAAGCAAGTCAATCGCCTTGAAAGTTAGAAAGAAATCTAGTAACGAAGATAGCTCATCTTCCGAAAGTGATGACGAAGAATACGCCACGGCCATAAGAGATTTCAAGAAATTATTCAAAAGGCGAGGAAGATTCGTTTGACAACCGCACGATGAAAGGAGAACATCTCAAAAGAATAAAGATAACAAGAATAGCAAGAACGAAAGAAAGTGTTTCAAATATGGTGATCCAAATCATCTCATTGGAAAATGTCCAATGATG